>JBCFYV010000024.1:28458778-28833498 GCA_039000515.1 Timema cristinae
ACACTTACCAATAAAACACTTTCCCAGAAATTTTTGTTCATCTCATGTGTTCATTGTCTTTAATCAAAATGAGAATAGGCCTACATTTATTTTAAAATAAATAATGTTGATGATAAATGGTTGGCTTTAGAAAATAAATATAAAATTTAACAAGCTTATTACCACATTCATTCATTTAAGTAGTTGGTATGATTTTTTACAATATCAATACTCAACTTAATGGAAGTAATCACAGTAAAGCATGGCATCAGATTTCATAATATATGTTCATTATAGATTCACACATAATGCACTACTGTACTAATAAAAAATAGTGCATATCTTATAATAAAAATACATGCATACGTAATTGGTTCTGATTTTATTACTATCATAATTATTATATGAAAGCTATTATTAGTCATTAGAAACAAACTGGTCTTATTTTACATTTATTTCCAACTCTAGTAGTTTATTAACTAAAGTAAGGGACATTAGTACATAAGCAACAAATATAGCTACTTATAGCAAGTAACAAATATAGTTCTCTTATGTTGTACATCCTGGTATTTTAATTTGCTAGAGTCTTTCCTTGATATCTCAGGTTTAAGGTCTTAGGCGTTAATCAGTTAGTCAATATCACCTTATTTACTGTCAAAAAACTATCAAAATGATTGTACCAGAAAAAGATTTAGAAGCTACAAATCTGATGTTTAAGTACATTATTGTTATTAAGCCTCTTAACAAAAGAAAGGTTATTAACAACTGGGGTCAAGTTACACAAAATTCTGTACCACTTGTATCATATCTGGTTTTGCAAAGCATTAGGACAAGGTGACCTCAACCTGATTAGGATTTGAACTGGCAAAGCTACCAGTGCTTCCATATCAAACAATGATACTTTAATATAATTATTTGAAAGATTTTTTTATTTAATACCTGGTAATAGAATAAAAATGTCTAATAAATATTAATTTCTGCAAAATTTAGTAGGCCCTTTGTACCTTTCGTTTACCCTGAAAGGTAGCAAGTTTAACTTAAAAGTTTCCACTATGACATATATATGATAGGGCCATTGTGTAGTCTGCTAAGGTAAGAGTGCCAGCTGCCAGCTATCAGGGTAAATAGAATGTTCATTCAAAAGCTGTAATTAACTAATTTATAAATTACAAATTTCAACAAAAAATAATCCTATTTTTTAAAAATATAATAGTTTTTCAACGTTTCTTTAAAGTGAATCTTACTACCTATTCAGGTTATATGCTTATGTAATTTCTTTAGTGGGTTAGAGATGAGGAAGGTTGAATTTAGAGGAAAGGTACCCGCATTTATGGGGAGAAATGATGGGAAACAATTTAGGAAAAAAAACCCCTTAGTACACCAGACCGGGATTGAAACACAATCTCCCTGTTATCAGAAGCTAAATCTATTGCAAGAGTCGCACCTTAAACCATGCAGCCACCAAAGATGGTAATAATAATATTGTTTCACAAAAATAATAAAATCTTATAATAATAATGATGATAAGGTAATCTACAGTGATAGCTCCTTACAATGAAATGGCCTTGATAGCCATTGACTTCCATGTTATATGGTTTATTTTCTTGGAAATGTAGATAGCATTGGTGAAGAGAGTTGGTCAGATCTCAGATAAGGGGTAGAGTAGGTTTGAAATTCTTGGAATTTAAAAGAACACCTTTGGCTTACCTGCTTCTGAGAACATTGACTAACTTAATGTAGTTACATAGCTTAAAAACAATAATGCTGTCTTACATTATTCTTCAAATACATTTTTATGTGTTTTAAAAAATAGTCTTAATAGTTTTCCCTTTGTTTAAATATTTAGATATATATATAAAAATGTCTAAAGCATTAACAAAATGTTTGGAAATTAACAGTTTGATATAGTTAAAAAAAAATTTTGATTTAAAATCTACTGTAAATAATAGACAAGACCTAAGTCCACACTCACAGGCGCCCGACTCCTAAAATACTGATGCTAGCCAGGGGACCCCTTTAATGTCAAGACATCTCCCCGAGGAAACTTTAAAAAGTAAGGGGGATTCAGCTCCAAGTAATTTTTGGAAAATCCAATGCCTAAAGAGGTTTTTAAGAAGAAATTTCCTTTATTTAATCCCCCCTTTACCGACTTTATTTCTACTTAATCCATCCTCACTAACGTTCTTCAAACTTCGCTACCCTTGCATACTTCCTTCTCTTTAACATCATCCATACACTGAGTCATAAATGCCATTTAAAATAAAATTCTTATAACAAAACTAGATGCCAAGAGAAACATTATAACAGCTTGAGCAAATAGGTGTATCAAAACAAATATTTATATTATTATACATATTTATTTATTTCATTAACACAATTTAAAAGATCAACTTTAAATCTTTAAAATAAAGATTAATAATGATTTTAATGGTGCAGAATGATAAGTGTTTTTTTTGTAAAGATAAAAGTTATTTTAATTACTCTTAAAACAAATTTCAACCACAACTGAAAATCAATTTTCCATTTTTTTTAATGAATCTTTTAAAACCTTTACCTAGAAACCACTGTTAATTATTATTTAATGCATATAGCTGAACAAAATATACCTTTACATAAAACAAAGTAGATCTTGATAATAAACAGTTAGATCTTGAATGTATATTCTCAGTTACAAACTATTCCATGTAATAATGTAATTTCATAATTTTACTTGATCCTTCCTTCTATTACTTAAGTTGAGGATGTAGGGTACGCGAGAGAAGGTCACTGTTTCTATATCAAAACATGTTTTTGGTCATAATTGACTACTATCCAGTACAAACATAAGTTAGAATTTAATTTTCTTCACATGGCGACCTCAATAAATCTTGAATATCTATCAAGGGTGTTCTGGGATTTAATGACAACTTTTTCTCCTAATTTAAAAAGTCTATCATCTAATGCCGTTATGCTAGTGACAGATATCTAAGAGCTGTTGATATCATCATTCAAAGAAAACTTAACTCTCTATACTGAGGCAATATTTTATTTATTTCGGTCAAAATAATATTTTACTATAAAAAAAAACTGCCAAAGGCTACCCTTTTCTCATGTTCCTTACCCCACCACCTATAACAGTGATTTGTTTGATTATAATTATTATTTTAAGTAAAGTGAATATTATTATTTTATTGAGTACAATATTAATCACAAGCACTTGGCTAGTAATTGTGGTAAGTGAGCATGCATCATACCTGCCATTTACGTTGGCTCATCTCACAGACAAATAACTGGGATATTATAAACAAGATAGTGCTGGAATCAGAAATTATATAGAAGACATGAGGTTTTCTGTTTTCTCTACTTGATAGCAGGAAATTTGGGACCAATGAAGTAGTTATTTTTATTATAAAGTAACAGTTTTTAAATTATGTTGTATTTTTTTAAAGATAAAATGGTTTCATTGATATCAATTTCACTGTTTTTTTCTAAATAATGACTACAGAGAGTCACATTATGCTACATTTGGTATGAATGGTACTATCCAAGCTACACACTCTTCATGAATTGAGGCGAGCTCTTAAGAAATAATTCAGATTTTCCTTAAGCTAATGCCAATAAAACAATAGAAAAACTACTTTAACAAAGCAATTTATGAAACTATTTAATTTACTGGCATTTACTTTGTGTGGATAAATTTAAATAGTTTCACAACACATCAGCAACAGACTACATAAATAATTCTTTAACTTCATCGAGAATTCCCTGTACCCTCAACACTAGTCAGGATGTTACTATTATTATACTGCATTTGGAAACGTGTTATCATAGGCGATGTTATTGCACATTCTCCAGTGAAATAAACTCGTAAATGAGCAGCTTAACTCTAGCTAGCTCAGTCAACGATGCAAGATTATGAAAAAAAGACTTGAAATTTGTGCCATTTCACCCGATGTTCGTCACTGAATTAATGGATGACCTTTCTGCATGTTTTGTTAGCACTTTTTACAGTGTCATGCACAAAGGTGATGTTTTCTGATGAATGTGCAATCTACAGCAGCTGACAAACCAGAAATGTTTGGCTGTGGTTCTCCACCATCATCAACCCCTGACCCCTCATTGTCGGGAATAATCAAGGTATATGTGTCTGGACGATACTACACCACAAACCAAGAATTTTGCAACACTGTATAGGATGCCTTTCAAACCATCACTCATGCATATGGAAGCCCATAGATTTGTGTGTAGAGCACAATGGTGAACACACAGGCCCATTTGATACTTAATTTGTAAGTAAAAGTGCTAAAAATCAAAATGTGTAAAACTCAAATGTGTAAATAATACACTAGGAGTATGGAGACTTCTTGCCCATTCTTTAGATTTTTTTTATCAAATTTCTCTTTTTAAAAAAAAACCTTTTACTCTTATCACTACTTGAGATATATATACACATACACACATACACATACACATACACACACACACACACTAACACACATCTATGGCCATCTGTTTCACCCACTTCTAATGCAGATGGAGATGAACCTTCGAACATTGACTCAACTTTGATGACAATATAAGATTTAAATCTCATGTATGAATTTCAGTTAGTATATATCGTTCGGCAAATCTGTAATAGGTTTTATTCTTAATTTCCGCTGCGGCTGGATAGCTGAAATCGGGCACACTGAGTCAGCTCTGGTGACACCACAACTGATTTAAATATTTTATATAAAACTTCACTTGATATACATTTATATCACTATATTAAGAAAAAAAAAACTTGACGTAAATAATGATTTGAAAGTAAAATAAAAACCCTACCATAAACAGTATGTTGAATCAAATGTGTACATTTTTCTTCTATTCTTATCTCAGAAATTTTTGTTTACAAAGAAGAATTTTTGGCATTTTATAACTCATAAATCCATCAATTTCACCCATTCTTTATCCTGAAGTGACCTGGTGGTCTAGGGGTAAGGTGTCGGACTTCTGTGCTGGCGGCCGGGGTTCAATCCTCGGTGCCGGCACAGATTTATCTGCTTACTAAACCCTTCTTTCACCTTTGACAAGACATCTGGTGAATGTGTGGAATGCCAGGCCACCACCGTGGTTCGGATTCCACGTTAAACTGTAGGTCCTTCATTTCATCTCACAATCACCCTACCATTTACACATTAGCGTAAGTGCGTATAACCCGAACGGGTAGTAAGATGCGGTGCTAATAATAATAATAATAATAATAATAATAAATAATATTATTATCCTGAAAGTAAGATTACCTTGGATGATCCACTATGGTACACATAATACAATAGGATCTTGGATCAGCGAGACAGTCACTATGATACTGCTGTCTTTCAGGGTAAAAGGGATGTACATGCATGGACTTAATATTTTTTATTTCTATTTTAGCATCATGTCCTACTACTCATTTAGGTTATACACTAACTAAATTTTTTTTTTATCACCGTGTCATACTACCTGTTCATGTTATATGCGTATATAAATATATATTCTTTTTCCATTTTCCTTTATTGAAGTGATATCCAACATCCAACAGTAGAGAGATACATCTAACAGGATAGAACTGAATATACAGAAGAACATATAGTTTGCAAATTTAAAAATAATAAATACATCATGTTTGTATACAAGCGATTACAATAAAATTATCTATTAGCTCATTGATAGTAAGGATAAAGAAGGAAATCAAGAAAAAAAATCAATAATAATAATAATTTTTATAGAACATTCCACAATAAACAAACAAAATAGTAATTAAAGATATGGGTATTCCTTATAATGACTATTCTTAACGGGAGAAGGATAAACAAGGAAGCATTTTAGAGATAATCTACTAGCATTTACATGAAAGGAAAGTGGGAAACCATTAATTATGTAAAAACATATTGAATAGACTCAAATGGGATCTAAACGCTAATCTCCCCGTCATCAGGCCAATAACAAGAGTGTGACGCCCCATTCCGTTTGACCACTAAAGCAGGTAAACTAAATATTGGTTCTGTAGATATTGTTGTTGTTTGACCAGTGCCTTTTGTCATATATACATCTTTTTTTGCATCAGTGGTATCTGTGAGAACTAAATATTAACTAATAAATGGGAAAAGGCCAAAAAGTCACAATGTTCAAACCCATATTTCTGTAATTAAAAAGGAAGAACATTTATTTTCTACTTTTAAGTCTGAATTAATATTGTCTAAAACCTTAAATCAGTTGGTAGCATGTCTCTCTAGTTAGTTAAAGAGTCCCTGGTTTAATCCCTGGTATGGCAAAAAAAAAAATCATTGGTAAAATACGGTCTTCTCCTTTCACAGTTATGAATTAACGATCAGCAGCTGGATTTTGTGTCTGTCCTAGATTTAAGTTAGTTTATAAGTCATATGCTGATATAATCAGTCAGTTTATAAAGTGCACATTAAGGACATCAAATAAATGAGAATGAATCAATATTGATAGAAGAAAGGTTTAGTTTTAAACAAATTAATGTATAAATTGTTACATTACCATTGAGAAACATTACTTCATACAAGATAGCTCTTTTCATATTATATATTAAGTTATCTTCTACTAATTTTCATATATTACGCGAAACTCTTTAAAAATAGCCCATAAATCAAACATAAATTGGTGTAAGTGGCTTAAAACAATGGTTGAATAATGAATAACGTTGTATAAAAATCTTTCGAAGACAAAGATGCAGTGTTAAAACAGTGCACTTTGTTAATAAAGTATTATCCTAATACCCTATAACTGTGTGGGTAAAAAAAAGTTTTATATCCTAGTCTTTTACCAGTTTACTCATAAACAGTGAATTCATAGCTTACATGAGCTTATCCATAAACCAGGGCTGTGGTAGATACACCAACCTTTGATTCCGACTCCTTTATGTTTCGACTGCTTCAGAAATGTCTAAAGTATATGAATTACTAATTAGTTATAGCAAATTTACTGCAGTAAAATTCTTTACTATAGATTAATTCATGGGAAGCTTTTTTGGCATTGTAAATTTATATTTAAATAAATTTGTCAATCCAATTTACAGATATTGGTCCTAAAGAATAAAAAAGGTAAAAAATTAAAATCATTAATTATCATCAGATCCCTGCGTTTGTGGAGATCGCGATGATTCGCGAATGTTAGAAATGGCATTTTTTTCTTTCAGATGTTCACATTTCAGGTTACCCTGATTGCAAATATATGCTCAGAATTGTCGCGATAATTCGCGAAATCAGCAATTTTGCGTGATATTCGCGAGTTTAAACGATGTCCGTGATAATCGTGATTTAGTCGCGATTTTCAGCATTCGCGCTAATATTTTGTCTTTGTGACTTGTACATACTTTTCCCGGACCAGCTGCTGCTAAATCTTATTTTTTTAATAAGTTGACAGCACATTTTTTTGTGGACTAGTGTTTTTTTACCATTTTGTCCAAACAAAATTTAATTTTTGGTTTTCACTTCAATATGTTTAGTTTACCTATGTCAAACATTGTCCTGGAAGTCTAGTTTTAACCCAACAAAATCACCTTAATCACGAAAGTTTGGTAAAAACCACTTTTTTAACGCTTTTGTCTTAATTCAATAATTTCGTCGCAAAAATAGGATTTTTGTTATTCACCGGTTATTCATCGCTTTTGGGAAACTTAAAAACGAAATTGGGCTTTTTTATTCACCATGAAAGCAGGGCTCTGATTATCATATATTGTTATAATATTATGAGTTTTTATTTTGAAGCCGAAGTCTGAGTTAGTACAATTTTAGCGCCTCAGACTGCATAGTCATGCCATAAACAACGCTATTGTATTATAATCATGGCACTGTTACACAACAAATTACAATTTAAATTTATTATTTACAATAAAGGTGTAACTTACTATTAATAATTTTAAGATAGTAAACCATTTCTGTGATCTAGAGGTCAAAGCTCCTGGCTACAGATCCAGAGGTCTCAGGTTCGATCCCTGATGCTTCCAGATTTTCTGTAAAGCAGAGGGTCTGGAACAAGTCAACTTGGCCCCAGTCTAGAAAACTGAGACTAGTGGCCATAGGGTTTGTTGCGCTGACCACATAAAACCCTCTATCCACTGAAGTTGATGCTATCTTCGCCAACAATCAGTGGTTGCTTAAGTCGTTATGCCTTGATTGCGAGCTAACACCATGGAATTTTGTGGTAGTAGCTATAATTTTTTCTTTTAAATATAAAAATGAACTTTATTAATTTAAAATACAAAACTATTATCCTCTTTTGCTTTTACATTCTGGCAGTAATGAACTTTAGAGTTCATAAGTTCAGAGTTAGTTAAAACAGAATATTCATTGATTTTAAAACCATGTTAGTGAAATAATTATTTGTTTTTTTAATTTGAATAATATTCCTAAATTTGGCTAATATATTTTAAATAATGAAATAACAAGAGAGAAACACAAAAATTGCTGTTGGACATAAAATTAATATATGAATAAAACATGGACATAAAAAAAAGCTCTGCACTATTTCTATAGTAAAAGTAGAAAAATTAATTAATTTATCTTTGCCAAAAAGGAATATGATAGAAGTTTTAACTAATTATTAAGATTTAGAGGTCAGTCAACACATAGGATGTAAAAGTGTTAATAACTTGAACTAATACTTGTAACTTCTCTTCTACATATCCACAACACAGTTTAAAATAACATTTTAAGTACACCACTCAAAGATTAATAAAAGAAAAAGACAAATAACACAGATCTTTTATTTTATATAACTTATTCAGATTATATCCTCAAGTATCCTCAACTAAAATATTTATATGTATAAACCAATAAACAGTTTTTTGATTTTATCAAAACTAGTTTATTGGACTAAAGTCATTTAGAAATGAAAACATTGATTGATAATTATTTTTATAGCTCATAAATGTAAGTATAAGTTTTTAGGAAGTAATTTTTTTTTTTTACTTCTAGAACATAATTATAATTACAGCTTATCAGTTATCCCTTATGACAAAATATAAAACAATAATATTTTTACTAGGAAACCTAATGAAGAAATGAACAGTCTTTCACATAAAAATAAAGTAAAACACTTTAATATGACACATAGTTTGATGTTGAGTGTTAACATTCATTTACAAACCATTTCATTCAAAAATGTCATTTCATAAGATTACTAAAGCATTCTGTTATTTTTTAGTGATTTGTCTGATTTTTACCACTATTCAAGGAAAAGGAAACATTTGTGAGTAGCGTGAATATTTTTTTATTAAGTGCAAAATGAATCGCAAGCAATAAGTTGGTATGTGAAGCCAGACAGCATGACTGTATTGAGATTTAACCAATACTTTGGCTTCATATATTAATCTACCTTTGTGTATATTTGCTATTTCCAAAATCTAATATCGATAAAACATTATACAGTGAAACCTGCCTCAAATGGAATCGCAAGGGTCCAAGACATTTTTCCGCTAAAGCCAGGTTTCTGTTTAATGAAGGTGTACTATAAAAATTAAACCAGGGACATGCACATAATTGGGAGAAAAATCATAAAATAAAATACCATACTGATTACTATACAGTTCTCATTATTAACACCTGACCTTTAAAACATTACTCACTTTGTCTTTATTTTTTCCATTAGTCAAGCAGGGTTTTCTGCATACACTTTATTTACTCTCTTGGCTGCCTGACTTTCCACAAATATCTTAGCCTGAGAAATCACACTAAGCATATCAAAATCATTCAGTTGTAGGGCAAATTGCTGCAGTTCCTTTAAACTTTTGACAGCATCTTGATAAATCTTCACGCTACACATTTATTCTTTCAACACAATTCCCCTTTCCTCTTCTTCTTCTTCTTCCTCCTCTACTCCTTTCCAACTTGCTTTATAATCCTCTACTAAGGCATTGATATCCATTGTGTCTGGTCCAGTTGCACGTTATTGTGTATGTTGATTTACTCTTCAGCATTGCAGTTATTGAAAGTTGCTTCATTCATGCAGTTTTGTAAGTCCTGCTGGTCATTCTCATTTTCTAAACTAGCAGTAACTTCACTCATAGAAAATCCTGCTTTTTCAAAATAATTTCACATTTTCTGGCAACAACTTCTTTATAGCTTGAGTTATTCAAATAATAGCATCTAGAACCGAGACGGTTCTTGCAAGTTCAGAGGTGTATGATGTAGAATTCATATTGGCGAGCAAAGATTGCATTAATAATTTACGATAGTGCACTTTAACATACTGAATTCTGATTCATTGGTTGAGAAAGACTTGTGGTGTTTGAAGGGAACCAAGTAAGTTGCATGTTGTAAAGTTAAATGTAGGGGTAGCATGTTGCGTTATCCAAAAACAACAAAATATACCGGTTTTTCTTTTTAATTCTGTCATTAAAAGCCGTTAACCATTCCTCCATGATCTGTGACGTCATCCACTTCTTGTTGTTGGATCTCCACTCAACGGGAAGTTTCCGTATGTCCATGTTTTTGAAGCATCGTGGCTTTGCTGCCGTACTGATAACAAAGGGTTTCTCCATTTCACCTGACATAAGACCACATAGAAAAAGTCAATCTTTCTTTGCACAATTTTCCTCCAAAACATTTTTCACCTTTCAAACACGGTGATTTATTCGGTAACGCGTGAAAGAACAGTCCAGTCTCATCACCATTTGCTAAATTTCCAGGTTCATATCCCTCAATTATGGATGGAAGTTTAGCAACCCACTCTTCAATGGTTTCATTATTTACATCACTCGATTCTCCACAAAGTTTGTTAAAAAATATTTGATATATTTTGCGAAAACTCCCCAACCATCCATTAGATGCTTTGAATTCAGTTTTCCCCAGTTTTTGAGCGACCGTTTTAGTGTATTCCTGCACCATTGAACCCGATACACGGCGATTTTTCACCCTAACACTGACAAACCACTCGTCCACTATTTAATTAATGTCTTCGTGTGCAGTTTTCTTTACTTTTATTTATAATTTTCCCATTACCACAGCTTCAAAATTTCCATTTTCTTCTTTAGAATATTACACTTTAGTTTTACCGATGGTAAACAACTTCATGATCTGCTCAATAGATAATTTATCTAGCTCACTCGCATGAGTGACTTTTACTCTCATGTTTAGATCAAGCACAACTCTTATCTTTGAAGCCATAATAAGAACTGCCAGACTAAATAAAAAATGCAGTCCTAGAGTCTATATTGAGTAAAATTTCCGGAAGGGCCAACAATTGACTTTCAACACAGGCAGTGCTGTACCGTTAAAAACTGAATTATAAAGGTGATCGACAAGTCATTAGCGCGGAAACTGGGAAGAACAGAGATAACAGGTGACCTGGTGGTCTAGGGGTAAGGTGTCAGACTTCTATGCTGGCGGCCGAGGTTCGATCCTCGGTCCCGGCAAAGATTTATCTGATTACCAAACCCTTCCTTCACCTCTGACAATACATCTTGTGAATGTGGGGAATGCCAGGCCTCCACCGTGGTTCGGATTCCACGTTAAACTGTAGGTCCTTCATTTCATCTCACAATCACCCTACCATTACACATTAGCGTAAGTGCGTATAACCAACGGGTAGTAAGACGCGGTGCTAATAATAATAATAATATAATAACAATAACAGAGATAACAATCAAGAAGCAATAATAAACAATTTTGTAAGCAAGATAACAAAAAACTAAGAAGAAAGTAAATATACCTGACCTATTATTTCAACTCTTAATAATATAAAGGAAAAATTAGAGAAAATAAAATTCTATAGAATATATAAGATGCCAAAAATTTTCCAAACGATGTCCACCAGAACATTGGAAATTTTCCGTGTAAGGGTTTATTTTGAATTCCATTTCTGCGTTTGACAGTTTCCCTTTAATCCAGGGAACTTTGCATGTTTTTCAGCCCTAAAGTCACGGGGCCGTAAAATATTTCCGTTCAAGACAAGTTTCCGCTTAATAAAAGGTTCGTTTAAGGCAGGTTTCGCTGCAGTAACATGAGAAACTACTTCAATACTGAAACTACTTAATTTATAAATTTCTCTTGTTTGTCTGTATATTTTAAATTGTTTTTATCTTAACCAGAATAGAGCAACATTGAACAACAGAAATAATTATGGGTCATAACTACACTATAGTCGAGATTATCCACCCTTCATTCATTCAACCCGGTTCTAGGTATTAACAAGTGTATTTTTTAATAAAATGGTACATATCCACTAGTAATTAATAACAAAATTGACTGCAAAATCTTAAAACTGTTACAATGTAGACAGAAAAGTATAACTGCTATGTATGTGAATGGAGTATGTGTGGTCGGTGAAAAATATTATTATTATTATTATAAGCACCGCGTCTTACTACCCGTTCGGGTTATACGCACTTACGCTAATGTGTAATGGTAGGGTGATAGTGAGATGAAATGAAGGACCTACAGTTTAACGTGGAATCCGAACCACGGTGGAGGCCTGGCATTCCTCACATTCACAAGATGTCTTGTCAGAGGTGAAGGAAGGGTTTGGTAATCAGATAAATCTTTGCCGGAACCGAGGATCGAACCCCGGCCGCCAGCACAGAAGTCTGACACCTTACCCTGGGCCACCAGGTCACCGTCGGTGAAATAGCAGCACTGTTTTGATTTGTCTGGAAACAGAAGCTGTGTCAAAAGGGGTGTGCACTAGACGTAGCGACAAGAGGCAAACCCATACTGAAAATTATTTACACTCGATATTCTTTATTATCCATCTTTTCCGTTATCTGGCCCAAAATGCAGTCACTTTAGGCCGGATAATCATTACTAGTTTATACATTTTCCAATCAAACTTATATTTTATATTTATTGTAATAGCAAAAAGAGACATTATAGAAAATAGACCTGCATAAAGTGTGAATCACTGAGAATAAAATTGAAGAGCAACTTGAAATATTTTAAAAGAATAAAGGTCAATAATTAAGAAAGGGGGGGCAAAAGTTGTGTTCCAGTCGCTTATTTTGAACAGTTATGCTAGTACAGTACCCTTCAGTAGTACAGTACAGTTCTAAGAGAGGATAGTACGATTACTAACAATATTTTGATGTCTAAGAGTATGTACCAATCACGCTAGTGGGTAAAGGATGAGTAACGTTGAATTTTAAAGGAAGTGTACCCACATTTGAATGGAGAGGTAGTAAAAAACCGCTCTCAGTACATCCGGCCGGGGTTGCAACCCCGATCTCTCCGTCATCGGTAGTCTAGTTTATAGCAAGAGTGACGCCTCAGATCATGCAGCCACCAGAGTGGATTTTATTTAATTAATAATAATAATATTAGCACCGCGTCTTACTACCCGTTTGGGTTATACGCTTTAAGTACTAATTATGCTAATGGGTTAAGAATTGGGAAGGTCGAATTAGAGGAAGTGAACCCGCATTTGCGTGGAGGGAGAGTGGAAAATTATTTAGGAAAAACCACCCCCAGTTCACCCGACCGAGATTCGAACCTCGATCTCCCCGTCCTCAGCAGTCGAGCTCAACACGTCTAGCGCATTAGCCAACTACGCCACCGAGGCGGGTTGTATTTATTTAAACATGTCCAATGTAAAACTTGGATCACAGAATGTATTAAAGGAAACTTATTTGATAAGTTAGAAAAATGCCAGGCAGACTGTCTGCACAATATATTAAAAGAATAATCACAATGAATACATTTTGTGAAGTATACATAATAGAAAATTAGCTATAGTAAAAAAATTATCAAAGTAGATATTGAATTTAAACTAATTTTTTTTTCAGGTTGTAAATTTCAGATAGAAGTTGGGGCTTGTGCTCCTTATATACCTTATTATTACAATCTTGAAACAATGAGTTGCAAGAAATTTATCTATGGGGGTTGCCAAGGCAACTGCAACAGATATTCTGAATACAAAAATTGTATGAAAGCTTGTCATAGTGTCAAATAAAATTTGACCTGGTGTGAGTTAAAATAATTCAGTATATTGATAGTAATCCTGTCATTAAATTCCAAATAAATCATATAATGCATTCTTTACAAAATATTGGTATATTATGGTTCATGCTGAAGTAATAATAAGTAATAATGGCTTGGCTATAATCATTCAAACCCAATTGTTTAAAAACAAAAGTTTTATTCTTTTCTTCATAAGAATGTACTATCTTGAAAAAAAAAATATCAGACTTAAAATAAATTAATAGGAGATAAATAAAATGCAAGTGCGAGGAATTTCCTTAAATTGATCAAAGAAGTTCTGTATTTTTTTCTCAGCATAGCCAAAAAATTATTACTATTTCCTTTCAATAGATGTTAAGTTAATTTTTTGCAATAGTTCAGCTATGTTTGTCTTATATTTAAATTACAATATTATTAGTCTTGGTTTCTGATTCTACTAACTGTGCCTACCTAAAAATCACATTAAAGATTAATAACTGTGCAGTCTAAATTTAAATTAAATATGATGTAAGTGTAGTTTAAAATGCATTTGCTTGTGTAAGTTATTTAAGTAAAAAATTCCATATAAAAAATGCATGTCTGTTGTATATGGTTTTATGTGCACAAGAATGTGCTAAACATTCCTTTGTTTCTTACAGAATAAAATAGGTAAAGTTAAATTTATTTATGACTCAATTAATCTTAAAGCATATGCTGTAGCTAATGGGAAAAGTTTATTATTAGTTTTTGTTGTATTTATCCGACCAAAATTTAAGTATAACTGTAGCTTGCTAAACATGGTATAAACTTGATCTCATATGTGTTTAATATTGATTTGTCAAACAAATCAAAGTACATTAATACTTCTTTAAACAAGTATACTACCCTTTTATTATAATTTAAAATACCCCGTTGAATATTTTGGCCCAACATGCGGCCTTTCGGTCGGTATAGTTCTCTTGCGGGCTGATGTCATAAATTTTTATTTTCTATACATTTTAAAAGTGAAGCAATTCCTTTCAGCAATATTATTATTTTATTATTACTTAGCACCGCGTCTTACTACCCGTTAAGGTTATACACTCTTTCAGCAATAATTCCTGAAGTTCATCCAAACAGATTTTAACATTTTTTTAAAACGATTTAAAGTTTTATACACACAAAGAATGTGCACATAAGCTGGAATAGAACAAGACACAATTCTTGGATAATTCAATGGTAAGGTATTGGTGTGCTAATGATAAGGTACTGGAAACGATTCTCATTCTTAGATGTAATTTTGAACATAATTTAATTTTTGTATAATGCTAGTGCTAAGGTCCAGGAATGATTTCCTGTCTATATATCATTTTCAACAATATTGAATGTATTTTTTTTATTTTATCATTTAGTTTTGTTACAATGATTAAAACAAATATGTTTCATAACATGCATTTTTAAAAGATATTATTTATTACTAACACAATGTATATGCTGAGACTCGGGGGTGGCTTAAGGGCCAGGCGAACAGAATAGCTGCCAGCTTGATGGGGTGCTCCAAACAAAGCACCAACTTAGCCTAGTGTAGCATGTGGATACAAAAAAAAAAAATCCCCAACCCTTTAACACCTCACAGAGCGTAACCACTCTTTTAAAAGTTATTTTACATCTACCATCTTGAAAAAGTGGCACCCTAAAACAATTTTTTGTTATTATTTTGTAAAATGTTCATGATATCAAAGTGTTTGTTATGTTACAAAATAAAGACAATAACTTTATCTACAAAACATATTTTTGTAATTTTCTTTGTAATCCTAACCTTTTTTGTACAATATCACAGTGAAATGTTTGGGGTATGATTACCATTTGTGGAATTTCCTTTTAGATTATTTTCATATCACCTCCATGTAAAGTTAGGTTTGGGGGATAGTTGCATATTTTCCTATTATCCTCCAGTTATATAGAACAAACTTTACCTCAAAGTGCCTTTGCTGAAAATGTGATATATAATAAATCTGTATAATATAACTCATAAAAGTATATTAATTGGAAATGTACAATACTTTGATTGATAATGGTGCATATGTGGTTGAGCAAGGTCATTCAAGATAAAAATTGTTATTATTCCTAGAACATATTGCAATACATTTACCAAAAAACAATTTCGTAGAATTCTATTGTTCATGTCATGTGTTCAATATTTGTGATTAAAATAAGAATACACTTATTTTAAAATAAAAGATTAAGTATTGATGATAAATGGTTGGTTTTGGAAAATTAATTTATACTTGCAAACTATTTCAAATAACAATGAAATTTAACAAATTTATTACATCATTGAGTTATTTAACTAGTTTGTATGATTTTTTTTAAATATTAGGCCTAGTACTAAAGTTAATGGAAGTAATCATTGTAAGTAAAGCATGCATCAGATTCCATTATATATTTTCTGCAGAGTGTCACACATAATGCACTATTGTACTCATAATAAATAGTGCATATCTTTCAGCACATGTTTTCAATAAAAATGCATGTGTGTTTTATAGGTTCTGATTTTATTACCATTATAAACATTATGGGAGAGCTACTTCTAATCAACCAGGGGCGGATATTTATGATTTACCCAACCTCTGCACCTAAAACTGGTGGGATTTGGGGACATCCCGGCTTAGCTTTTTTTTTAAATATATATATATATATAAGCTAAACCAAAGGTTTTTTTGAATACTAACTGTGAACTTGGGCTTAACACACTCTAAACTAGTCAAAAACATTAAAAATATAAATAATAACATTTGACCTTATCCTTTCGAATGTCTACTGTCGAACATAATATTTGAATAAAATATATTCACAAGTTTTAAGTCCATATTACATAATATAACAAACTAAACACTACATTATTCGAATTTTGAATGGAACTAATTTGGTATTTAATACTTAAACTTCACTCCAAACGACTCAATAGTTTTTATCAGCATACTGTTTTTGATAAACACCTTTGTAGTCAACTTGTAGATTACTTCTGGGAAACAAATTACATAAAGAAGGGCAAGGAAAATTACAACAACAAAAAGTTAGCATTATTATACTGGATTAAAGACTTGCCACCTCTGAGTGTATGAACACCAACTATCCAACTTACACGTGCATATATTATTAGTACTGGATTGCACATGACTTGTGAAAAGACTTGCCACCTCTGATTGTATGAACACCAACTATCCAACTTACACGTGCATATATTATTAGTACTGGATTGCACATGACTTGTGAAAAGACTTGCCACCTCTGATTGTATGAACACCAACTATCCAACTTATACGTGCATATATTATTAGTACTGGATTGCACATGACTTGTGAAAAGACTTGCCACCTCTGATTGTATGAACACCAACTATCCAACTTACACGTGCATATATTATTAGTACTGGATTGCACATGACTTGTGAAAAGACTTGCCACCTCTGATTGTATGAACACCAACTATCCAACTTACACGTGCATATATTATTATTTTATTATTATTTAGCACCGCGTCTTACTACCCGTTCGGGTTATATGCTTTAAGTACTAATTACGCTAACGGATTAGGAATTGGGAAGGTTTAATTAGAGGAAGTGAACCCTCATTTATGTGGAGGGAGAGTGGAAAACCATTTAGGAAAAACCACCTCCAGTTCACTCGACCGAGATTCGAACCTCAATCTCCCCGTCCTCAGTAGTAGAGCTTAATAGAACTAGTGCGTTAGACAACTACGCCACCGAGGCGGGTCACACATGCATATAATCAAAGAAAAGGATTCCTACACTACCATTTATGTTACAAAATAGTTACTTTTAGCTTTTGTATGTAATTCGTTAAAATAAAAAATAATTTTTAGCAATTATATATCTCAATTTAATCTAAACTTAATTATGTATAAATTTTATATTTACAATAACTTAAGCAAAAATATACACGTAATGATTATTTTCCTCAACCACTGCAATTCAGGGGTACTTTTAAGCTTGACCCCTGCACAAGCAGGCCTGCAAGGGTCTTCTCTCTGCCAATGTAGTAAACAGAAATAAACTGGTCTTATTTCAACTTTAATTCTAATCATAGTAGTTTATATACTAAAGTAGAGGACATTTGTGAATAAGCAACAAACATGGCTACTAAGAGTAAGTAACAAAATTATTTATCTTATTTTGTACATCCTGGTATTTTAATTGACTAAAGTCTCTCCATACTATAGCAATCACTGATACTGCTATGCAAAACAGTGCATATAATCTAAATTGTGCACCATGCAGTAAACACTATTCCACATGGTCTGTTTTTGAATGCTATGATAGAAAACAAGTTATTTCAATTGTATGTCCATTATGTGTTATGCACTATTTGTTATTAGCTATGCATGAATCTAAACCCAGCCATAAGAATAAATTAGCTACCAAAAGAGATGACATAAATGAATCACTATTGTAACAAAAAAACAATCATCTTTTAAACAGTAATTGGTGAAACTACTTAATTTTTAGTTTATTCTTTATGTGGTCATAAACAGGTTGAAGGGCGTATGTGTTAATCAGTTAATCAATATAGCCTTATTTCCTATAATAACACCCTCAAAATTGTTGTACCAAAAAAATATCTAGTAGCTACCATTCTAATGTTTAACTACTTTATTGTTTTTAAGGCTCTTAACACAAGAAAGGTTATTAAGAACTGGGGACAAAATTGAACATAATCTTGTTCACTTGTACCATATCTGGTTTTGCATCACGGACAAGGTAACTTTGACATGACTAGGATTTGAACTGGCAAAGCTACCAGAGCCTTCGTATGGAACAGTGATACTGAAATAAAATATATGTCAAACAATTATATTAAATACCTGTTAATAGAATAAAAATGTCTAGTAAATATTAATTTCTGTGAAATTTAATAGGCCCTTTGTACCTTTCGTTTAACCTGAAAGGTAGCACGTTTAACTTACAAGTTTCCACTATGGTGAAGTTTATATGATAGGGCCATTGTGTAGTCTTCTACGGTAAGAGTGCCAGCTTTCAGGCTAAACTTAGTGTACATTCAAAAACTGTAATTAACTAATTTATAAATTAAATATTTCAACAAAATAGTCCTAATTTTTTAAATATAATAGTTTTTCAACATTTCAGCACCACGTCTTACTACCCATTCAAGTTATATGCTTAGTTATTATTTTAATAGTTTAGGGATGAGGAAGGTTGAATTTAGAGGAAATGTACCTGCATTTACACAGAGAGAGGATAGGAAACCATTTAGGAAAAAATACACCTTACCGAGATTTGAATCCTGATCTTCCCATCATCAGCATTGTGAGAGGAAAGCCTTACACCATGCGGCCACCAAAGTGGGTAGTAATAAGATTGTTCCACATAAATAATACAATAATAATAATAATAATAATAATAATGATAATGTTAACTACAGTGGTAGCCCTTACAATCGAATGGCCTTTATCAGTGGCGCAGGAACATTTTTATTTGGGGTGGGAGGTGAAAATAATGTGTTTTTATAAGGGATAACATTTTGAGATCAAAAAAGACCAGGAAAATGTAACACTGCATGAATGATTGATTTTAATATGGGTGATATAGGGATTACTCCAAATGAAAAAAGTAAATAAAATCTTAAAACTTGTAAATGAATGCAATTTTTATTAATTTATCTAACTAGTACCATTCTATAAGTAGCCTACACCTTTTGTCAATCTACAATCCCCTGAAATTTGTAAACAAATGTAATTTTTAATCAATCTATTTAATTAATACAATGCTACAGGTACACTTACTGTTAATCTTCAATCGCATGATAAATTAACTGGATTTGGCAAATCTGGATTATCACTATCTTGCTCTCTTGACGGCCCTGGTAAAGTAGGCTATTGCTCTCTTGAAAGCCCTTGAACAGTAATCTCTTGACGGCCCTGGTAAAGTAGGCTATTGCTCTCTTGAAAGCCCTTGAACGGTAATCTCTTGACGGCCCTTGGAAAGTAGGTTCTTGATCTCATGACGGCCCTTGGAAAGTAGGTTCTTGATCTCATGACGGCCCTTGGACAGTAGGCTCTAGCTCTTTTGAAGACCCTTGGATGGTAAGCTCCTGCTCTCTTGAAGGCTATTGCCTGACTACTCTTGCTGTCATGAAGGCTCTAGTTCGGTAGACTAACAATTTAAACTTTTTTGATGAAATGGTCAAGACTCCACTGATGGGTAGTATTCTTCCTCTCTATAAAGTTCTTTGTAACAAGCCAAAGAACTCTGAATCTCTCTCACAACTTTGGTGCTTCTATCCATGTAAGGGTCATTCTCTTCAATTTTTCTAATTGTGTTGTCAATGTGCTTGAGAAATTCAGTAATTTGTTTTGTTGAAAATTGTTTCATCATTTATACCGCTCTCTATTTCTAGAAGATTTTTATTGGTGAGTTCTGTTGAGTGGGATTGGAGCAATTCATCCACATTTACCTGGTCTACATCCTCAAATCCAACATCTTGCTATGTCAACGATGTCATGTCTTGAATTTGAAAGCTCGTGTTCAGGATTAAAATCATGAAAATCAACTTCAGGCCAACTATTTTTGCAAACTCCCTTCATCCATGATTGTTCAACTACTGTCCATGTATCTCCAATGTTGTCAATACCACCCCCTTAACACCAAACTGTACAGTAAAGATTATTGTCCTCACTGGAAAGTGTGCGCACAGCCACACCACCCCCGCACTAGGTGAATGCGAAATTACAGCCAACCATGCATTTAAAAAAAATTGAATCGTGTAATAGCAAAAACGTGTAAAGTGAGATCGCGTATGACAAGGGATACCTGTATTTAATGGTCCCATTGTCCATTTTTCTCATTTGGTTTAGTCATGCCAAATATTAGAATTAATACCCACAAAACAAAATAAGAAAAATTATATCTGATGCTGCTCAACTAAAAATTATGAAACACTGAAAATTAATATAGGTTTCCATACACCTTTGCCTTATATTATTTTTATTATTATTTAGCACCACGTCTTACTACTCGTTCAGGTTATACGCTTCAAGTACTACTGATATTATTACTAGCTATAAAACCACTAAGTTTTGCAATTTTAATTTGATTGAGCCTCTCAGATTATGCATTCTGGAGACACGGGGGATTTATTTAGTCTATGTTGCCTCACATGGAGTGAAGATAGATTTTATGCGTCCAAGCATTGAAAAACTTCTTTCTGTAGTAGCTGATGTAACTGGTATCACAAAAAGAGTTTTTAAAATTCCTTCAGTGTGGGCTCTAACCATATTTTATTTTTACTATGTTAACCTAGTGTGAACTTTGTATCTTGCCTCAATAAGATCTTTACATTAACCAACAGTTTTACTATATTATTATTTTGGGGATTGAAGGTAAAAATGAAACCTTTTCCCCTTTCAACCGGGAGAGGGGGGGGGGAGGAGGTAAACTTTACCCCCTTTCCTGCACCACTGGTCTTGATAGCCATTAACTCCCATGTTATATGGTTTATTTTCTTGCAAATGTTAATAGCATTGGTGAAAAGAGATGGTCATTTCTAGGATGAGGGGTATGGGAGGTTAAGAGGAGGTTTGAAATTCTTGGTATTTAAAATAACACCTTTGAATTACCTGCTTCTCAGAACCATGACTAGTTTAATGTCTTTACATAGCTTAATAACAATAATGCATTATTAAATTGGCTTCAAATACGATTTGTATATGTGTTTTTAAAAACCATCTACTTAATACTGTTTTCTATATTTAAATATTAGCTATCAATTATCAGTAAAAAAGTTTAAAGAATTAACAATGTTTTAATTTTTGATAATTTATAGGCCTAGTTTGAAATTATTAAAAAATTGGTTTTATTTGATTTTGAAGGTTGATTATTTCACTGTAAATAATAGACAAGACCTAGGTCCACACTGAATGGTGCCCAACTCTTAAAATACTGATGTTAGTCAGAGGACCCCTATATGTGTAGACATTTCCTACCCGAGGAAACTTTAAAAAGCAAGATGGATCTGGTCACTAGCTCAAAGTAATTTTTGGAAAATCCAATACCTAAAGAGGGTTTAATGAAGGCCTTTCCTTCCCCCTTTACTTGCTTTCTTTATTCTTGAGCTATTTTCTGAAATACGGTTTGGAAAGGTGATTCAGATCCAGATGTCCCAGGTTTGATCCTGGCGCTTTCAGATTTTCTGTAAAGCAGAGGGTCTAGAAAATTGAGATTATCGGCCAAAGGGTATGTTGTACTGACCACATGAAACCTATCAACAGAAGTTGACACTATCTTCATTGACAGTAAATTGCTGCTTAAGTTGGTATGGCTTGATTGCGGGCTGACATCATGGAGTGTTGAAATAGTAGCAATAATTTTCTTTTTAATATAAAAATGAACTTTATTAATATATACAAAACGATAATCTTACCTGTTCTTACATTCTGGTGGGCATGAACTTGAGTCCATAAGTCTACAATTAGTTAAAACAATATATTAATTAATTTTTAAAAAAGTTAGTGAAATTATTAGTTTTTTACTTTGAATAATAATCATCATAAATAAGGGTAGTAAATTTGAAATAATGAAATAAGAGAGAGAAACAAACGGCTGTATTGAACATAAAATTAATACTAATAAACAAACACTGCTATGGTGGAACATAAAATTGATATAAATCAAACAATGACATAAAAAGAGCTCTGCACTTTTTTTTATGATAAAAGTAGAAGAAATAAAGAATTAATCTCTGCAAAAAGGGAATAAGTCGGTTAAATTATTTAAATTCAATAACAAATTTTTGCACCCAGTTTACAAAGAAAAAAACCTAAAAACATCAGTTAAAACTCAGTCATTAAGATCTAGCAGGCGGTCGACATAAAGGATGTAAAAGTGTTAATAACTTAAAACTATTGCTTGTAACTTCTCTTTTTAAATATCACCCACAGTTTGAAAAACATTTTAAGTCTACCATTCAAAAATGTATAGAAGAAAAAGAGAAATAAAAATCTTTTATTTTTATAATCTGAGTTTACTTATTCACATTATATCAAGTAAAACATTGGTTTACTAAAATATTTAATATGTTTAAAGCAATACACAGTTTCTTGTTTTTCTCAAAACTAGTTTATTGGACTAAAGTCATTTTTCAAATTATAGATTCATTTAGAAATGAAAACACCGATTGAAATTGATTTTTATGGTTCATAAATGCAAGTATAAGTTTTTACAAGGTAAAATGTTTTTTTCTTTTACTTCTAGAACATAATTATAATTCCAGCTGATCAATCCCTCATGATAAAATATAAAACCATAAAATTTTTACCAAGAAACCTAATGCAGAAATGAACATTGTTTTACATAAAAATAAAGTATAACACTTTGCTAACATTCATCATCAAACTATTAGTTATAATCATTTACAAACTATTTCATTCAAAAATGTCATTTCATAATATTACTAAAGCATTCTGTTATTTTTCAGTGATTTGTCTAATTTTTACCACTATTCAAGGAAAAGGAAACATTTGTGAGTAGAGTGAATATTATTATTTTATTAAGTGCAAAATGAATCAATTGCAAGCAATAAGTTGGTATGTGCAGCCAGACAGCATGACTGCATTGAGGTTCAACAAATATTTTGGCTTCATATCTTAATCTATCTTCGTGTAGATTTGCTATTTCCAAACAATATCAACAAAACATTATAATAACACGTGAAACTACTTCAACACCGAAACTACGTAATTTAAAATTTCTGCTCTTTGTATATTTTAAATGGTTTTTATCTTCGCCACACTATAGCAGCAATGAACTAGTCATGATTATCTACCCTTCAATCATCCAGCCTGGTTCTCGGTGTTAACAAGTGTATTTTTTAATAAATTGGTACATATCCATTAGTAATGAATAAAAGAATTAATCGCAAACATCTTAAAACTGTTACATTGCCACAGAAAAACATAACTGATATGCTTGCGGTTGGCGTTTGCTTGGTCGGTGTAAATAGAAGCACTGTTGTGATTTGGCTGGAAACAGAAGATGTGTCAAGGGAGGTGTGCACTAGACTTAAATAAATAAGGCAAATACATAATTAAAATTATTTACACTTTGATTTTTTTTACTATCCAGCTTTTATGTTACTTGGCCCAAGATAGTCACCAATATTGAATACATTTTCCAATTAAACTTATGTTTTTTTATTTATTGTAATAGCGAGGAGAGACATTTTTGAAACTAGACCTACATAAAATTTGAATCACTAGGAATAGAAATGAAAAGAAACTTGAGATATTTTAATAGAATAAAGGTCAATATTTAAGAGAGGGAGGTAGGCAGGGTGGGGGTGTGGGGGCAATAGTTCTGTTCAAGTCTTTTGTTTCAATCAATTATGCTAGTATTTTATTGCTCTTTTATGTTAAACTCACTGAAGCAGGTTCACTTCTTGGCTGTTTGCTTGTCTATTTTTAGGAATACCAGTACTTATAGGAGATGAATAAATTATTTTTGTATATTTCATGTTAACAAATAATGTAAAAAAAAACCTACACTAATAAATAATCCAAACACTGTCATTATTTATCTCTTTTGAGCACAATCAAGAAAATTATATTTGAATGTATGTAATTTTAGGTGAATTATTCTAACATAACTAAATAAATGCGATTACAAATCAGCCTTTTAGTGTCAAAATAAGACAACTTAGATAACTAGAATTTTATGTCAAGGACCTAACCAAGAACATAACTTCCACCGAGATGCTTGCTTGTAAATTATCATTAAGTTGTGTGACACACAATATCATGTACTTCTATCAACAGACATTCATCAAAATTTATGTTCACTAGCTTTAAAAAGAGAATTGAAAGGAGTGGCAAAATGTGTTTGCGTCCCCTTGAAGAGAGGATGTTTTAATCTAGGGGCAGAACTGTTCCAAATAGTTGATGTGAACTAAGCTACTCAAATTTACATATAATGGAATAATTATTTATAAAAATGACATGTTTTCAATAAAACTTTGCGGCTTATCTGTATCTTTTGTGATTGTTTTGCTAGATTGTTAGATTATGCTTTTAGGACACCATGTTTTACCCACCTCAACTCGCCTTCAATAATATCTACAATAGGGAAGAGGAAGATAGAATTTATAGGAAATTTACCAACATTTGCTTGGAGGGAGAGTGGGAAACAATTTAGAAATAAACAGTCAGTACACCCAACCGAAATTCAAACCCTTATCTCCTCGGTATCATAAATCCAATATATTGAGAGAGTGAGGCATTTAACTATGTGACCATCAAAGCAATGATAGATATATTATATATATATTTATATATTATATATAATATATATATTTACATATATTAATGTTTCGATCAACTAGTTTTGGAAGGCAAAAATGAGTGTTTTGAATTTCCGAACTCCCATGATAAATTGATTTAAAAAATAAATTACTCCCAATCCATGGAATCCATACAAATATTAATTATAGATATACCTACTTAATCTCACATAATGTTATGTAAAGATTAATTTACAAATATAAAATTTAAGATCAACCAGCAAATTAAAAACCAAACAAATATTAGCCCTAATTTTACAAAGACTTTTTTCCTCCTCGTTAACATTTGTTTTGTTAATGTCGTTTTTACATTTAAAGCAAAATCTCTAATTTATATTTTAAGAAGAAATGTAGCCTTATTGTATAAAAGTTTAAATCTAATTATTGAAGTATTGATTTGAAAAGGAAAACCTATAATAACTTAAGAGTACTCTTGAAAAGAAATGCTTTTTAGCAATGAGTATAGCCAAATTATATATTTTTCTTTGTGTAAAAGCTGTAAGTCTGAAATAAACTCACTGCGGGAAAGACATAATCTATTGGGACGTCAGACAGTCCATATAAGGTTAACATAATGAATTCTGAGTGTAATAATTTAAAATCATGATATATATATTTTTAAAAAAACTGGTAAGTGTCCAATTGATATCATCACACGTTTCTATCAAGTAAAGCCTAGAAGATTGTAATGCTTCAGAGGTACAAACTTTTCAAAATACTTATACATTATGATAACAAATTAAGAGATAAGATTACGCTTAATTTCCTGATTAAGTTACAGTCCAAGACCACCTTCGGTGGCAACATAGTCTAAGGTGTTACTCTCAGATTAGATTAAATTGCCAATGATGGGAAGATTGTGGTTCGATCTCGGTCGGATGTACTAAGGGTGGTTTTCACTAAATAGTTTTCCATTATCCAAGCAAATTCTGGCACACTTCCTATAAAATTCAATCTTATACATTACTAACTCATTGGAGTAATTAGTGCATAAGAATATAACTCGAATAAGTAGTAAGATGCAGTATTTAGAAAAGAGTTAATCTAAAGAATTTAAAAAAAAACTTTACAAATCAATAATATATATAAAAATAAACCTGTACGAGGGGGTATCAAAAAGTTTCAAGACTAGTTCTGTAAAATGAAAACAGAGAGAAGCATGAGGATGTGTGCGCTGGTGTGACGATCTATGACCTTCATCTGTCATTAGGAAAAGTGGCATAATTCTGTGTGGACCAATGGCTGTGTTACACACATTTATTTGATGACGTGCATGGGTATATTTGCAATTATATTATGACCCGCAAGCTCGAGCAATGAGTGAACATAAATTCTGTGTCTTACTCAAAAAATCCAGATTTTTCAAGTAAGACGCAGAATTTGATGTCTGCTCTCTGTTAGAGTATAAAATAGCAAATGCATCCGTGCAAGCCAACAAAAAAACATGAGTAACAGCGATTGGTTTACACAGAATGATAAATGGTCACAGCTCGCCACACCAGTACACAAATCCCCATGCTCCACTCTGTTTTTATTTTACAGAACTAGTCTTGAAACTTTTTGATACTCCCTCATATATAATGCTAGCAAAGGATATTCATCAAAAGTATATAATCAAACTGTTACCGGTAACTTTAAATCTACTTTACTAAAGAAACAAAAAAAATAGCTGTTATATAAATGTTCTTTAACTTCACTATGTCTATAGAGATATTTGATGTTTTAAATTAGATCATTACTACAAACAAGAATATTTGTAATTGTAAAGTGAATATTTAATTGTATAAGGGTTTTTCTTTGTAAATAGCCTACACAGTACATATCCTTAGGGGACATCTTATGTTCTGAATTCTATTTGCAATAAACATAATCACAATCCATATCTAAACCATGTCTATTTAATTCTCAAAAGGAAGCTTATATGAAGAAAATCTGATTCATTCAGACTGTAATAAAGTATAGGGTTTCCAAGCAAGTCCAATGCATGTGTAGCCTGTGGAGAGTAGGCCGCCATCCTGCCTTAAGTGTACAATGTAACACATTACGCTATTTTGTTTCTTGCGTATAACCGAACGGGTATAAGACGCGGTGCTAATAATAATAATATTTTGCTTCTTGATGTACCTGTACCTTGAGGTTCTGAGTGAAAAGGAAGTGCCTCAACCTCACATGGGCTGAATAATTTCTCATCAAAACTATTATTTAGTTGGTGAGGCGACAGTTCTAAGAGAGGATAGTGCGATGACCAACAATATTTTGATGTTTTATTTAACTGTATTACCTGTTTTGTTAATGAGCGTATGTACTAATTATACTAGTGGGTCAGGGATAAGTAAGATTGAATTTTAGAGGAAATGTACCCATATTTGCATGAAGGGAGAGTGAAAAACCACTCTCGGTACATGCGGCCAGAATTACAACCTCGATCTCCCCGTCATCGGCAGTATATTATTATTATTATTATTATTATTATTATTATTATTAGCACCGCGTCTTACTACCCGTTCGGGTTATACGCACTTACGCTAATGTGTAATGGTAGGGTGATTGTGAGATGAAATGAAGGACCTACAGTTTAACGTGGAATCCGAACCACGGTGGAGACCTGGCATTCCTCACATTCACAAGATGTCTTGTCAGAGGTGAAGGAAGGGTTTGGTAAATCGGCAGTATAGTCTGTAGCAAGAGTGACTCTTTAGATCATGTGGTGACCAAAGCGAGTTGTATTTAATTAAACATGTCTAATATAAAACTTGGATCACAGTATATATTAAAGTTTAAAAATAAGGTGGCCCAATAGCTACATAATTTTTAAAGTAAAGGAAATTGATAAAACTAAAGAGAGAGGAAAAATAAACTACTAAGAGTAAATTTGATGAAGAAAGCCCACCTAAGGAAAGAAGAAAAATGTGGGAAGAATCCAATGCACAAAGGTGACATCTTCTTGCTTTCTTCTGTTTTATATAGTAGAAGTAGTCACACACATTTTAACACACAAAAGTATAATATTTTGTCATATTGCCTTTTTTTGTTTTTTATAAAGGCAACAATGGCGAAATATCATTCTATTTTGTTTAAATATGTGACTTATACTATAGAAGACAGAGAGGAAGATGTCACCGTTGTGCATTGGATTCTTCCCACATTTTTCCTTTCTCCCTAGGTGGGCTTTCTTCATCAAATTTACTATTAGTAGTTTATTTTTATTTAGTTTTATAAATTTCCTTTACTATAAAAGTATATGTTAAAGTAAACTTATTTGAAAAGCTTAAAAAAAAAAAAAAAAATGTCAAGCAGAATACTGTTTTAATACAGTGGGCTGCCAATCACAATTAATACATTTTGTGAAGTATACATAATAGGAAATTTAGTAAAAAGTATTATCAAAGCAGATGTTGAACTTTTTTTTTCTTTTCAGGTTGTAAACTTCAGAAAAAGAAGGGGTTTGCAAAGCTTATTTTGTAAGTTACTATTACAGTCTCGAGACACATAGTTGCAAGAAATTTATCTATGGGGGTTGTCAAGGCAACTGCAACAGATATACTTCATATAAAAATTGTATGAAAGCTTGTCATGGTGTCTAATAAAACTTCACCATGTGGGATTTAAAATAATTCAGTATATTTATAATCCAGTCATTAAATTATAAATAAATAATATAGTGTATACTTTACAAAATATTGATCTATTATACTTTAGGCTGTTGTACTAATAATGGCTTGGCTATAATCATTCAAACCCACTTGATTAAAAAAAAAGTTTTATTATTTTCTTCTTAAAAATGTACAATCTAGAAAAAAAAAGAGACTTAATATCAAGTAATAGGAACTTAAAAAGATGAATAAAATGCGAGTGAGGCAAATTTCCTTAAATTGATCAAAAAATTCGTGCATTATTTTTTCAGAATAGCCAAAAATTTATTACTATTTCCTTTTAATAAGTGTATGTTGATTGTTTGCAATATTTCAGCTATGTTGGGCTTATATTCAAGTTACAATATTATAAGTCTCTGTTGCAGATATGACTAACTGTACCTACCTAAAAATGACATTAAAGATTAATAAAAGTACTGCCCTAAATTTAAATTAAATGTGATGTAAGTGTAGTTAAAAATGTATTTGGTTATTTAAGTAAAAAAAAGTCAATATACAACTGGCACACCTTTTTAATATAGTTTTATGTGGACCAGCTAATGTCTCCTATTCCAGAGGAGCCAATTTTTTTTTTGTCATAACCAGACAATGGAGGTGAAGATCCATGTAACTCTATCACTGGCAACCATGTATATTCATTCGCATCCACGGAAGAACAATGACGCAAATTTAGAAAACAAAAATGTTGGGAAATAAGGTTTTAAGTTTTTCTTTAAATTGTCCTGGGATTTTCAGAGTTGGTTTTGTCATGAGCCTTTGATATTTCGGGTTCAATGAAGAGTTTATGGTTTGATATTTATCTTAGGGTGAAACAATTTTCAGAATTTACCAAACTTTCAGTAGCCCCATGGCTTCTTTGGAGCTGACTGACAGCTCACAGCTGACAATCAACATTTAGGTATATACCTAAATGTTGACCGTCAGAAGTGACAGCTGCTAAACACATGTTTTTACAGGTCATATGGCTCGGCGTAGGGATAAATAATTTGGTCTGGTAACTTTTCAAAGCCGTCAGTTGTCAGCTGTGAGATGTCAGTCAGCACCAAAGAAGCCATGGGGCTACTGTACCTGTAATTATCCCCAAAACTTGAGGTATGTTCCAATTAGGTTATTGTTCCTCTGGGGAACACAATATTTTTCATGATTTATGACAGCCTGTGTGCTTTCAAGCTGTTTATTTTGTTAATTAAAGGCCATTAATGACATTTTAAGCCTCTTTTTGGTTTCTATTTTTGCAAGAGAAAACCTTTTATATTTTTCTAAAGGTAAGGACAATCAATGTACCTACACAAGAATAGATGGATATCTTTTAATTGTATCAATGTAAATTATCATAATCTCATTTAAAACACCCAAAAGAGATGATTAAAAAAATTAAACAAACTGAAAATAATAATATTGAATAAGGAAAAAGCTTAATCCAACGAAGTTCAACTTTCTTTTTCCTAAATTTTCTCTAACAAGCCAATGAAGAAAAGTGCATAGTATCTTGGAATAATGTTCCTTTCACATAAGGCCAACAAGTCTTTTCTTTTGTTGTCCGCAAATGGAATTTTTGATCTGTATGCTGGCTTTATATTTTATTAATTTCACCGATTTTGCTTTTGATGACTGCATAGGTCTAAATTTTACTTCCTTCCAATCCTGCTGACTAGCTTGTTTTGTATGAGTAAATATCACTGTCTTTAGCAAAGCGTATCATCTTAAGTTTCAACACTGTGATTGAGTCACTATCCAGGTTTTTAGTAATGAATGACAATTCCTCTGCCAATAATTTCAAATCCATAAAGTCACTGCACCTTTCGGACAACAAAAATGCTTTCCTTTCTTCTTGGGACTTCTAATTAGGGAAACGTATTGAACCATAACATAAATAGGCCCAGAATGTTTTGCCTTCTTCGGCGATTTTTCAACTATGCTGTGGGCATTATCTCCATTTTGAGTGTGTCCACGAATAAGGAACTTGTGCGCGATACTCTTTTATTTTCAACTTTTTTACTGTGTATCGGTACACTCCAAAGAAACCTGAAATAAAAATAATTACATACTTGGTTTATGTATGAGTTAAACCGATGTTTTAAATCTAAAACCCTTCCTTCACCTCTGACAAGACATCTTGTGAATGTGGGGAATGCCAGGCCTCCACCGTGGTTCGGATTCCACGTTAAACTGTAGGTCCTCCATTTCATCTCACAATCACCCTACCATTACACATTAGCGTAAGTGCGTATAACCCGAACGGGTAGTAATACGCGGTGCTAATAATAATAATAAAATCTAAAACATACACTAGGAAAAAGTACAAGTACAGCATGCATAATAAGTATAGAATAGTCTTGCTAATAACGCTATAATGAGTTAATCCTATATTGGTGTTTTTCTTACCGGCTTTTTTGCTGTCCACAACAATTATCTGAATAAAACCGATGTCATTGTTGGGATGAGAGATGACTAACTCTTAGAGGAACTTCAAGACACAGGATTCTATTTCAATGGAACCTCGGTGTCCCAATCCTTCATGCCAGAAGCAGCATACAGTTTGGGCTGTACATATTTCCAATATCTGAAATCAAAGATGTGAGGTAATAACTAACTTGAACTTGTGTGAGAGGAGCCACCATTATTTTTACTAAGGTGTCACCACTTACTGTAAAATCATAGAGTTCATCCTTGACTTGTAGAAAAGGCGTATGTCTGTCGCATTGGCACTGGCAACACAGCTTGAAGATCATACACTGTCAAAATAATTTGAGATCCAGCTTCTTTACCTTTTTCTTTATCTCTTGCCTTCTCTGTCTGACTTAAATCTTTTTCTTCTTGATCTAGTTGATAAGCATTTTATAATTTTACTTTTTCTTCTCCAGTTCTTGCATGCTTCACAGAGGTCACACTGATCTTTCCTTGGCACAAAGAATTGAATATTGAAGATTCGGCAGTAAGCATCATAATTAGTTGCAGGCTTCTTGGCTAAAGATCTTTATGATTTATTATTTCTGTACATTTCTGCAATTGTCAATCCTCCATCTATAAATTACCTAATTGTGTTGGCTCTCAAATAGTGACTTTCTACCCGAGGTATTGGAATGATGTGCACTCAAACGGAATACACAATTTCTTTGTCAGTTTTCCGATGCTTGTTATGCTTACCATGCATATATTTCGGAACTATTCCTAAACCGGTAGATTTTGCTTGAATTACTGAACGGATTGTTCACTCTGTTATTCCCAAAGTGTTGATCAGGAATGACTTGCCCACCCGACTGTTTTCCATTATCAAGGATGAAGAACGCACAGTTCCGCCTTCTCGGTTTTGCATTGTCTGCTTTTATGTGGAAATATTTCAGTTGCAGTGGCATGTGGCTAAAAAGTCTTTTGGTGTTGTAATGAGTATAATCGCCAGTAATTTTTAACATCTTGATCCCGAGGGCCCAGAAAATTTGGTTGCACAGGAAATTTGTAGTTTTAGGGCAAGGTGGCTCCATCACTTTCTCTTCGATTGTCTTGCCACTTCGTGATGTGTAGCTTTTCCCAGATTTTTTTTTCCATTTCTCTAGGGCTCTATTTCTTCGATATCTTCTGTCTCTTAAAACTACTTCCTTTAAAACAAAATAAGCCTTATCACTTAAAAAATAGTGGCATCATATAACGAGGCGAGTCTTGGTGCTAAATTTTTCAGATATGCTTAAGTATGTTTTCCTTTATATTATATATAAAATCTTTTTGAAATTAAAACTATAATTGAAAATTAAATAAGAAAACATGAAAACATGCTTACACATTTGATCCAATTAGCCATTTATATCAAGTATGCCTATCATAAGCATAACTAAATTTATTTAATTTTCTAGCCTAATACAGTAGATGCTGCCACATACAATCTCTGAATATCTGTCTTCTTGGCATATCCGACCATCCACTTTGGCTCTTCGGTATCTAGAACAGCAGCCAGGGCTAGGATGTCGTCTTTTGAGCAGAAAAATATTATATACTTTTTTCACCAGCAATAAATCTGTTTTCTGATCAAATGATTTATGTTGTGTTGCCTTAGTTAACTTGTAGACTGAAAAGTTTAAGATAAACACATCACTATTCCCTAGAAAACCTTAATTTACTGTTTTAACTTTTGTGTGTGTGTGTTTTGGTTAAGTTTTTTTATACTCCTCTTATATCCAACCGTTTTTGTGTCCTAACTACGTCCTGTCTCATGAGTGATGAATAATCAGGGACCCAGTGTAAATAAAAAAAACGCCTTGCTAAGTTGTATTGAAACAAGATAACCTTGTTATTAATTTGGCCAAGTGATAATTTCTATACTTTTGGTTGTGTCCCTTCTTTGTAATGTACAGTAGGATTGGCCAATAAATGTAAATTTATTCGACCATAACATATACTATATCTCCCTGATGAGTTCAGATAAAATGAAACCTAGGTCGGGGATTGGGTGGTGACGATCAATTTTCTTTAAGAGGCAAACATTACATTGCTGCCATTGGACAAAGAGGTAAAGTGTGAACTGTGTTCTTCTTTTCATTGTACAAGCCATATTATGTTTGTTCCTTTTATATGTTTCTATCCACCTTTCCTTTACCTTCTTCCATATATATATATATATATATATATATATATTATATATATTATAATTTATAATATTATATATATATAATAATATATGTATGCATCCTAAATAATATTTAAGGAGATCAAGACATGGAGGTTGAGTAGAGTGGTTGTATGATGCGTGTGGTGGATAACAGGCATGATAAAATTTATAGTTGGAAAACCAAAAGAAAAGGACCCTCTGGTAGGCTGAAGACATCACTGAAAGGATGTGAAAATGAATTTTGAAGGATTTTGAAAGCCAGGTTAGGGAATGGTTGGAGGTATCAAGATAGGTTTGAATGCTGAGCTTATGTTCTGGCAGCCATGAAGGACAAAAGTTTGTTAGTTCTTCTGCAAGTATACACCCTCTTGTATTTTCAATCTAATTTACATCGAAAATCTATAATTTTGTAACTTGAAAGTAGATTTAATGTTACATTCTTGACATAGTAACTTATCATGTGCTTATAAAATATAATCATATCTATAATCTCAGGTATATTAAATAAATTTGTAAAAATGATTTTCAAATCAACATTTTACATACTACATTACAAAACAATTTGATGCAGAACTTTTAAAAATAGAATATATAACTATGGTCTGATTTTCACAGAAAGCCCTTTATTTGAAAATTGGAAACTCATGTTGCCATCATAGCAGGAAAAAATATCAATATATTATTGTATTTACTTTCATAGTCCATTTAATTAATGATGTACTTTCATAGTCCATTTAATTATTATGTAAGGGCACAATATACAATAATCCATAAGTATTATTGAAAATACGTTTTGATAGCTTTTTAGAATAACTTTATAATAAATTAAAAGAACATGTTTATATAATGCCAAATGTTAGTGACTTTTAGGCAATGTTGGCGGTAGTGGACTTTCCTATAAATATATGGTTTTACATAAAGCAGTGCTGTGTTTAGTCTCTCTCCAAACATTGGTTTGATGTGATTTTTATCCAAGCAGAGCTGGAAATGCACTCTGCCCTTCGGCTGGTTAGTGCTGCCTGCACAATCTGGTAGAAATCATATGTACTAGGAAGCTTAGGAAGTGTGGTGGTCCCCTTTGCCTTCCAATCTGAATTTCTATGAGCAAGCACTTAAAGGCCTCCCAATTTTACTGGGAAAGGTATTTTCACATACCTTTCAGAGCTCTTTTACATGCCACCATCAACATGGGACCAACGTCTTTACTTCCCCTCCAAAGGAAGTTTTTCTACAAATTTTTATTGCTCAAGAAGATCCATCGATCTTGGCTAGGTTATAACCCACAAATATCAGGCTTTGACGTGAGCACTTTACCTCAAGGCCACTGGGGTAGACTTGTGTTTAGTATGTTCATTTTATTATAAATGGTACTTAAAAAAAATCACAATTTTTATATTAATTTAATAATACATTTAATACACCTATACAAAAAATAAGGATATCGATACAATTTGCTTTATTTTTCATGTTGAATCGAATATCTACCAAGAGTAAAAGTTGTATCTTTATTTGTTACTATACATACATGACTAGTAAATGCAAAACTAGTCTTTTCCAATTAGTTCCGTATGTTTAGCTTCCAAAATCTTCTCAGCTGTTGACACATACTGATCTGCTATGCACACAATCTAAAAAAAAAGAGTGAATAATGAAAATGAATTTAACTCATTTTTATCCACTTTAATTACTTACTCTAAGGCATTAGGGACTCGAAAGCTCTTGGCCACACAAGTACACCACCTAGCCCCATTTTGAGTTTGTAGCTCTATCCAGGCCACCTCATTACACCATATCTTGATCTAGTTCTATCCAGTCCACCTCATTACACCATATCTTGAGTTAGCCCATTCCAGTTCCCCTCATACACCAAATCTTGAGCTAGCTTCATTAGTTCCCCTCATTACACCATATCTTGAGCTAGCTTCATTAGTTCCCCTCATTACACCATATCTTGAGCTAGCTTCATTAGTTCCCCTCATTACCCCTATCTTGAGCTAGCTCCAAATAGCATGCATTTCCCAACTGTAATCTTTTCCTAATTTCCAAACTAATATTATTATTGCTATTTAAAATTGTTCCTAAACATTTAAACTCATTAACCCTGTGAAATGATATGTTGCTCAATATAATCTCTAAATTATTGTCCCCTGTGGGATAATTTACTTAGTTTCTCCAGCGTTTACTTCTAAACCTATTGCCTTACTAGGCTCTAATAAAATATCTGCATTTCTTGCAACAACTTGCTTAATATTGCCTCAAAAAAGCTAAATCCTCTATGTATTCTAATAGCTGCATTGTACCGTTTAATATCAACCCTTACCCAATCTCTTGCATTACCCTAATAAAGGTTATTATCTTTAACGAAAACAAAAATAAGTTCCAATTCTGAACGATATCACATGGCAAATTGGTGTTTAAATAACCTCGAAAATAGCAGACACGTGTTCGCAGTGATACCAACATAGATTACCAGACCAGAAATTATTGTATGCTTAGTGGAAAAAACAAACCTAGAAACAATTTAAAATTGCGTGGGGTCTCCTGGACCCCAATATGGCGGAGGATTAGTTGCATTACCCCTTATAAAAATGTTATGAATAGAGAATATACACCATCAAAATGATATTTCTATGATAATTAAAACAAAATTATATTGCTAAAGAACTGAAAACATCTAGAAAACAATGATAGAATATAGCAACAGTGGTTGGGATTTTGAGAGTCAGGGAAGGAGCTCTGAAAATTAGCCAGCAGATAAAAACGTTCCAAGGCTTGTTTTTATATTTTCCAAGTGCTAGCCTTACCCTCTTCTCCTCCACTATCATTTGAGTGCTTCTGATAAAAGTTCAAGTTGGATTCTGGGTTCTTGTAACAGGTATAGCCCCACATTCGTGCTTAATAGTGGAAAGCTCAAAAAAAGCTGTGGTTATAATATATTAGGTTTGTAATTTTAAAAATATTTGAACCATAACCAAAAGTTTTAGTTTCACTTGAAGTAGGCCGGCAGTGCTTTCAATACTAGATGGACCATAAGCTGTATATTTAGGAATGTTGAAAAAAGTCAGTGAGCCTGCATTTGCGTGGAGGAAGAGTGGAAAACCATTAAGGAAAAACCATCTCCAGTTCACCCGAGAAAGATTCGTACCACGATCTCCCTGTCCTCAACAGTCTAGCTCAACACAACTAGCGCGTTAGCTAAATTACGCCACCGAGGCGAGTAATTTTAATGTTAAATTGACCATATCTTGTAGTATATTTAATAAACCGAGGATCCTTAGCTTAGTACGCCAACACTCTAACCAATGGGCTATCCAGAAGTTGTTCCATGCCAGGGGTAATCCTTCACTCATATTTTAAGGGAGAGTGTGTCTGTGATAGACGTGCGGAAATCGTCAGCCACAAATGGGTGATTAATTAAGATAGTGAGCTATCAGATAACGCAGTCACCTTCAACTCGGGAGGGCTTTATGCTGCCAATAACTCAATGACTAATTTACAAGTGCACATATCATGAATTAAATAACCAAACTATTATATTTGTTATTTAAGGTTATAGCCGCATCAAAATATATTATATAAATTGAAAAATATACCTGATCTTGAATGAGGTGTGAGTCATCTTGAGAAATATTTGTTTTTGTTTTCACATCTTTGATAAATTTATTTTGTACATCTTTAATTGAATCTCGACACTTAACATACAATGTCTTTGCATTTTTAGCTAAGTTTTCTCTGTGTTCTTTGGTGACTCTGGAAAAAAATGATGACATAGCTATTTATATTTTTTAATTTAAAAAAGTATAAAAGGAAACATTAATTCTAGGACTGGAATCCTCTAATCCCTTGAGTCCTTATGTATATTTGAGATTCGAGGATTCCAGAAAATTTCAGAGTCGAGATTCAAATCTTGAAAATAATATTTTTTTTTTCAATTTTTCAAGTGAAATTTGTTTTATAGCTATAATACTGCTTATCGGTAGTTTAGAAACTAATATAATCAAGATGATAAACTTAACAACAATGCCCCAGACCAGTAATTTAACACAAATGAATGTATGAATGTTATAATGAGTGGCCTATAAGAAAGAATGTTAACATTTAGTTACACACAGTAGAGGTCCGAAACTCGACATGCCCATGTGCACACAGTTGTTGGCGCCAGTCATCACAATCAAAGGTCATTCACCTGTAAAACCTCTGTTTGTTTGTATAACTCGAGTGGAACAGTCGGCTGTGGTGTTTTTACAAGTGCTGTGTTTGTTAGTTTTCTAATTCAGTAACGTGTTATTCAAATCAATACAATATTATATGTACAGTACTGTACTACATATTTTTTTATTACACGTATGTATGTACACCATTATATTAACAAAAAATATATTGTACTGTATGTATATTAATCTTACTTTACCGTTCAACAGTACCTATTATATTAATATTGTACTGTGATTCGTCCTTGTTTAGTAAACATGCATCCTATGCAAGTTCATTCGTAAAACTCGACACCATCTCAGTCCACATAAGGTCGAGTTTCTGAGAGACTACTGTATTTTATATTATATTATATTTATAGTTCCTCTTACGTTCACAATTTTTTCCAAGATTTGAATTTGGATTCAAAGATAAATTGGAAATTAATATTCATAAAATTGTGGATTCAACCCCACTCTAATTTATATATTACACAACATACTAGTGATTTTGATACCTCATTGCAACTGTGTTACAACTTAAATGAATGGTATGACACAATCACACAAACTTTCTCTTATTGTTTAGTATAGCTTTAAAAAAAATTGATTTTTTTTCCTCCAGATTTATAAAAATTAAGTTTTCTTATTGTTAGTGGATAAAAGGAAAGCTATGATTTTTCTTTTTCAATTTTCTAAGATAATTGCAAGTAGTCAATAATTTTGATATAAAATATATTAGTAGTTAAGCTCATGTAATATAAACAGGATATGTTAAAATGACTCTTTGAATTTTTATTTGACTTATCTTTATATGTTAGACATTTTACTATGCATGTGAAAAAGTGATTTCAAAAAGTTCCTATTTATTTAATTACTTTGGCACAGGCACATATAAGGTGGTTTTGTCCTGCTGTGGATTTAGATTCATTCCGCTCTTCTGAATGGCTTGCAGGACTGAAGGAATGGCTTGAGGAAATATCGCCATGTTGATCACAATAGTCTTGGGGTTTTTACGAACAATTTGTGCCAACTCTTGTAAGGTGTACTCTTTGCCATCAAAATTCACTTGCAAACTCTCCATGGAACCTTAAATATAATAATAATAATAATATTTAGCACCGCATCTTACTACCCGTTCGGGTTGTACGCTTTAAGTACTAATTACACTAATGGATTAGGAATTGGGAAGGTTGAATTAGAGGAGGAAGTGAACCCGCATTTGCGTGGAGGGAGAGTGGAAAATCATTTAGGAAAAACCACCCCCAGTTCACCCGACCAAGATTCGAACCTCAATCTCTCCGTCCTCAGCAGTCGAGCTCAACACGACAAGCGCGTTAGCCAACTACACCACTAAGGCGGAACTTTTAAAAAAAAAGTCAGTAAGTTATCAAACTCGCAAACCTTATAATAGCTATAAAGGAGGGGTGGACCAACATACTACTTTTTAATTTGCCCTGCTTAATACCAATCTAGGTTGTACACATTGATTACGTGTATGGAGTAGGAATGATTAAGGTAGAATATAAGAGGAAATGTAACCGCATTTGTGTAGAAAACAATTTTATATAAAAAAAACAACTCTAAAACAACCAACCAGGAATCAAACGATGATTTCCTCGTCACCGGAAATCCAGCCCAACTTAAAAGTGATACATCCGACTCTGTGATCATCGATACAAGTAACGTACTACCTGAAGGGCCATATTACACAAGTTGTTAGTGCTTAAAGGTTTTATGAAAATGTTGATATTTATAACTAAAAGTAATAAAATATTTTAAAAAGCATTTTAGCTTTAAACATATGTCTACACCATTTCCAGACAACATTCAGTTTTCTTAAAGGTTATTTTCATAAACCTGTTAGCTTATTATTTATAGTTCTTTATGTATTCTATACCCTCTGAATAGGGCCTAGTGTCCGACAGATTTTTAAACATTAAAAAAGTAAGAAACAATAATTATTATTGACAGAACTTATTTCATGATCAAAATATATTACATGCTAGCATCATTATTATTATTATCACCGCGTCTTACTACCCGTTCGGGTTATACGCATACACGCTAGCAAAATTCATTGCTGGACCCAATACTAAAGTGCTTTTAATGCATTGAGACCAGTGTTTAAAATGTTTGATTACCTATGATGGTAGTTTAAAAATTATTTTTCTCACAGTGACTCTAACTAACTCACCAGATGATTTTAGGAAAAGAGCTCTTGGTACGCCAAGTCTTCGACTCCAACTCTTTTATATATAGCTACTGTTTGACTTTGACTCTAACTCCAACTCTTAACTCCTCCAGAAATGGCTAATGTGTATTAATTACAAATTTACTGCAGTAAAACGCTTCAATACACATTACTTAATATAAAGCTTATTTGGCATTGAGAATTTATATTGGAATAAATTTGTCAATCCAAATTACACAAAAATGTATAGAGTTAAAAACGATATAACATTATAACAATATATTATGGAAAATATAAGTTTTTATTTTGAAGTTAGAGTTTTGAGTAGGAACATTTTTGCCTACCCCAACTCCACCCAAAATTGCTTTTGATTCAGACTCCACAGCCATGGTTTAGTTATAATATATTTATATTAGCAGAAGTACCCAGCATTACTGCACAATTAATTATGGGCTACTATGGGAAACACTTTTCTTTGCTTTAAACAGACAGAAAAAAATCTCTTTGCATTTTATTTCTTCCAACACAGTTTTTATTAAATCTAATAAAATATAATAAAACATTTAAAATTCCAGCTTTGAGATGCACATGTTTTAAAATGTAAGCCCTCTGTGTGAGGTAGATATCGTGCAATGATCAGGACAAACAAACTTTTCATTTTATTAATATAGATGATCAAACTAATTAGATTAGTATGAATAACAAACTACCGCTTTTCCTATAATTTATATGTCTCAGAAATGGTTGCATAAATAGAGTACAATGTTTATGTGCTTGGTCCAATTATAATTTCCAACCATGTCATTTTGTAACAGTTGATTTTATCAATATTTTAATTTGGAAAATATTACTAGGATGAAAAAAATCGCATACTAAAATTGACTTGGAGTACTGGCCATTGAAAGCTTGCTCAAGTACTTAATAACTCAAGGTGTTTGTTGTACTTTTTTTGTTTTGTTTTTAGCACTGCATCTTACATGTTCAGGTCATATACTCTTCAGATGTTAAACAAATAGCCACTTAAGGGCTTTTAAAAAATACACATCCAAAACAAATATGTAAGAATTAATTCTTAATATACTGAGCGTAATGAAAGTTGTATCTATGTTTGTCATTAAGTGGGATGGCAGGGGACGCGAGAAAAAGGCCAGTGTTTTTGCAATTTTTATGGCAAACAATTTTTTTTTTTTTGCCAAAATAAATAAAATATTGCTCCTGTACAAACATAGACTTTAACTTTAATTTTCTTCACATGGTGACCCAAAGATTTCTAGAATATCTTTCAAGGGTGTCCTGGAATTTAATGACACGTGACCAGGTGTCATTTTTCAATTTTCAGAATATATCTAGATGCAAGTAAATCCTCACTAAAACAAATATAAAAGTTTTGAATATTTGATTTACAACTTTTTTTCTTGATTCAAAAAGTTTCTCATCTTATGTCGCCAGGCTCGTAATGGATATTCAACAACTGTTGATATCAACATATAAGGAAAATTAAACTCTGTTTTTACGGGAGTAATATTTTATTTATTTATCTAAGCAAAAAAAAAAAAAAAAAAAATTGTCATAAACACTGCAAAAACGCTGGTTTTTTCTCGCGTACCCTTCTATCCCACCTTAACCAGAGACCCAACTCACTACCAATATATTGAGACACTGTTTGACTTAATGGGCTCACTTATTTTGTGGTTAACATACCTGTTGTCGATCTGAGAGAGAGGTTCTTTACATATTCTTCTTTCATATGATCCACTGCTCGTTGCATTTGACCTTTTAAAGTATCAACTTTTATCACTTCTGAAAGCTGTTGCTCATTAATTTCAACTTTTTTCTTGGTACCTATGGAGAAAAAAAAAATACACACACACACACACATGTTATTTTTCTTTCCCAATGCAAATCAACAAATTATTGCCTAATGGCTTGGAAATTTATAATAAAACTGTGTAGTAACACTGTATATTTATGTAAAGGAATTGATAGTGAAGTAAGCCAACTGAAAGGATAGTTATGTTAGGCATATATAGAAAAAACACACTTCTCTCTTAATTTCTCTTAAACGTTTTCACTTCACACTCCGTATTTACACATTGTTTGAATTTTTGGAAATATTCCTTTTTCATATAAAGTTAAAATACACACAAAACTGAAAGAAGATGTGTTTATGTACCAGTGAAGTATTTTTTCCTATCTAGCCTCACCTAACTATCTTTTCAGGTTGGCTTCCTTCACTATCAATTACTTTGCGATAATGTACAGAGTTACTAGTGTCTGTTACCTAAATGACAGTTGCAAATCATATGTTTAAGTTTTAGGTTGCCAACATAGTAAAAGATCACTGTTTGTATAGATGATAAAGTTTTGATAACATGTTATATTTTACATTAAAAATAATGTAAATTTAAGTTTTGTTTCAATATTCATTACTTTAATAATTTATTACACATTAGATTTAACAAAAAATAAATTTGGAAATTATTTCTTAAGCTATCATAAAATACTGTTTTTTGTTTGTTTATTTCAACATAATTAAAATCCAGACAGTTAATTTATAATTTAAATGAGTATAAATGTATTTAATGAATGCATTACAGCAAAATAATGTTTAATATTAATTTTCTAAGTTTCTATTTTCTGTAGAAACTTAAACACTACAGGTAGGTCTAAGTAAATAGTATTTTTTATCACTGTCTTAATACTTGTTCAGATTATACATGTATATGATGATTATACTAATTTAATGAGGTTGGGATGAGTAAGGAAACATTTTAGAGGTAATCTTACCCGCATTTGTGTGGAAGAAGAGTGGAAAATCATATAGGAAAAAACCACCCTCAGTAGACCTGACCGAGATTCAAACCCCGATTTCCCTGTCATCAGTAGACCATTCTAACACAAGAATAACACCTTAGAACAGTGGGCCACTCAAGTGGGTTCTAACATAGTTACATTTATGTTTGGCATGAATTGTAAGATTTGAATTTGGATTCAATATCTTGACTTAATTGATAAAATAAAGATTTTGTTTTGTAATAAAAAAGAGTTCAACTCAGTTTAAAATACATAAATAATATATTCAAATAAGTTTCAATATTGTGTTTTTAACACCACACTAAGAAAATACCTTTATCCCCTTTCTTTCTATCTTTATTTTTTGCGTAACCTCTTGATGTTATCCCTTCAACAGGGAATATAGTTAACAGAGTATGTTTTGTAAAATAACATGGCTTAGAGATAAAGTTTGTTTGATGAAAATTCACGGTTGCAAAAGGATAGCAGGAAGTTGGTGATATTGCTTGAGCACTGTACTGTCGAAGGCTTTGAGGCGTGAGGACAGGTTTATGACATCTCATAAGAATTTCATAAAACTGCTTCTTCAAGCGCATGGTGAACTAGACCTACCTGAAAAATAAAAGGCATACATATATTTAGTTTAAGTTAACAATAAGTAAATTAGCTTAATTTTAATATTAATATAGTTGATTTCAATATTAAAAGAAAATTGTTGTTCAACTGAATGGAAGTTTATTAACATAGGGGTTCCAAGTTTTTATATGTTAAAACTTACTTAAAGTTACTCTTTGGCATTAGGAACTTGAAAGTTCATTGCCCCATTTAAAAAAGTACACCACCCATCACCTATCTTGAGCTAGTTCAATCCAGTTCATCTCATTACACCCTATCTCGTTCAGGTCCATTCTAATGTTATCCTCCCAACTATGTCTAGGTCTTCCCAATGGTCTCTTCCCATTGGGTTGGCCAGTCAATATACCCTGATCATGATTCTATATTCTCCCATTTGCACTTAATGTCATTCCTCTCGTAATCTGAGACTTTATTATCCTAAAAATCTTGTGATAAGTAACTAAATAGTATGTAACTCATTATGTATCCTCCTTCACGCCCCAGTATCTTCTCATCCCTTTTTAGAGCTAATAGATTTCTAAGCATCATCATCAAACAACTTATTTGAGCAATATATATTTCTTAATATCTTTGTTTGTTGGCTGAAATATCCAAGATATTATTGTTGTTAGATATGGTTATAGCCACATCTAAATATAATATTCTTTAAAAGAATCTCAGTTTGTGCTATCCAAGTGATGACCAGTTTATAATTGTATTCATGTGGAACTACACAATGACTATGGACTTTAACATAGGCTGAAATATTAAACAGCCTAAGAAATTGTTTAGTTGTCTTATGTTCTTAGTGTTACATTTTTTACTATCAAGAGAACTAGTAAATTATTAAGTCCAACCATTTCAATAAGATAGTCTAAGATCATTTCTGTGGACTTAGCAATCTGTTATTGTTGGGTCAATCTCTTTATGGATCATGAATTTATCACCTTACGGTATGAAGCATGTAGATGGAGGTTTTTACACATCCACCACACATTTGGTTGAAACTTTGTTCATTGCGGAAATTGGCGTCTTCCCTTTCACAGTGATGAATTGACGGCTCTTATGATGCATGTTGTGTCAGTTCTAGATTTAAGTTAGTTTCTATGCTGTGTGCTGATACAACCAGTCAGTACAGAAAGTCAATATTCTTCAAATCATATCATCATCATCATCATCATCAACTGCTTCCAGCCTGTGGCCGGGTCAATTTAGTAAAATGACTCCATATTCCTCTATCTTTTAATCATGCTTCCTCCTGTAATTGCTTCAATTTTTCTTCTCTCACTTTCACATTTTCTGTTATCTGCTCATCTCTTTCTTGGCCTCTCTTGCGGTCTTCTTCCTACATAGGCTACTTCACTTCCATTATTTTATTTTAGCATAGTCTTCTTTTCCATCCTCATTACATGCCTATACTATCTCATTCTTGCTTTCTCTACTATCTCATGTAGATACCCCACTCTTTCTCGGATAATTCAATTCCTTTTACTATTTCTCCTCGTGACAGATAACATGCTCCTCACAAATTTCTCTTAAATAAACAAGAATTGGATATCGGTAATCAAAAATGACACGAGTTTAAGAATCAAAACGTTTGACAAAATATCTATGTACCTACCTAATTAATGTATCACCTTGTAAGTAAGTCGTAAATCATACTTTAACCTTATAGTATTATGGGATTACTCGCCACGTGTTGGGCGCCATTTATAACACTTCTTGAATTAATTAGCTGATAATTTCCCCATGTTCGAGCACTAATTAAAGCGGTACGGTACCTTGATGATATAATTGGTAATTATAGCCCCGTGATCGAGCGCCAATTATTGAACTATTGAATTAATCGCCCCTCGGTGGGCCCCATGTATAACAATCCTGTTACTGCCTCTACATTGTGCGCCTTTTACAACATTATTAAATTATGTTGATGATAATTGCCTCTTGTTTGGGATATGTTTATAACCTTTAAAATAATACACAATTATTAGGTTGGATGTGATTTTATTTTAAATATCATTATTGTCTTTATCGTAAAACTGATCATGTCGTGAACAATTTTGAGATGCGACTGATAATGATACCACCGTACGTATTGAAGGCTGGAGTGACAGACAGTCACAGTCAGGGTGCTAGTGAGCCAGGGCTCAGTGCCAATTTATTTCACCACGCCTAGTATATAACTCGCTTGGAAAAGAACATTCTAGAAGGTGTCATAAAAAATTAAAAAAAAAACATCTCTGTGGCAGTTGAAGGTCCAAGAGCCGGAAGCTGCCTCAAATTACCTTTTAAAATTTCTATTCGATCTTTCCAGAACAGGAAGTTATTATTTATTAAAAACCTTAAATTGTCATATTGACTCAACAGGTCCTACGTCATGCACTCTGACATCACTGACAATGGCTCTTGCCTTCTTAGAAGAAGAAGTGCCTTAAGCACCACGTAATATATTATAAAGTTCAAATAAAATTAAATATGTTTATAAATTAGGACAATATTATTGTCAATGCTCTCACATATTCTTTAGGGGCAAGTCAGTAACATTACAACCTAAAGCCTGCAATACAGATTGATTGAAAATTCTATCAAATTTGCAATCTTGGGCTTCCTTGATCTAGTCCATTCTAACCTCAATTTCTTTACCTACCAAAAATATTGCTGCATTAATGGTAGGTACAACCGAGGTAGGTATAACTGAGCCAAATGGAATGCAAGAATAATGAATAGATAATATAAATTATGTTAAATAGATAAGTTTCTTATTCATCATGAAGTATACATAGTACAGTATTAAACAATCAGCAAGCTTTATATAGTAAAATTGTTCCAAACTGGTACTGGTTGAATATTTAGGCCTTACTACTTACTAAAGACATAGACTTTTGAATATGGCAATAGCCTATTTCATTTTTAGATATAATTGATATAATTTCTTAACTTTATTTTGAAATAAAAGAAGTGGGGTATGATAGGTTAAAAAAAACATGTTATATTTAGATACTAACCTATCTTTAAGGGCCATTTTTGGAATCGGCTTAAATTTGTTTCTCAAAGTGGGGTGAAAGACTCATATGGAAATTTTAATATGATTTAAGATGGTGAAAAACATAAAACTTTGTGCTTTAGTTAAGGAAAAAAAAAAAAGTAAATAGTATCCAGACAGGCATTGCACCACATAATGTGGCAATGACATATTCTCCATATTTTGACCCAAGTGAGATGGTTTGTATTCACATCCTTGTTGACATTTGAAATAGTAAACATAAGTGGTAAATTCAAATAAATCTTTAAGTTAGGACTTAGGACAATAGATGTAAGATAGAAAATTCTGCAATTAAGTTATTTAGGTGAATGGTGACCTGGTGGTCTAGGGGTAAGGTGTCAGACTTCTATGCTGGCGGCCGGGGTTCAATCCTCGGTCCCGGCAAAGATTTATCTGATTACCAAACCCTTCCTTCACCTCTGACAAGACATCTTGTGAATGTGGGGAATGCCAGGCCTCCACCGTGGTTCGGATTCCACGTTAAACTGTAGGTCCTTCATTTCATCTCACAATCACCCTACCATTACACATTAGCGTAATTGCGTATAACCCGAATGGGTAGTAAGACGCGGTGCTAATAATAATAATAATAAATGTTCACAAAATAAAATCGACTTTGATAGCATAAGATGACATCACAGCATAAGAGACCATGGATCAAACAATGAGTTGGTCTAGTAAGCCTATGTTTATGTTTGAGTTGTCTAAATGTAGATTTTATTGAGTTAGTTTAATATTAAAAATAAAATCATTTCATATAAATAGGAATATAGTTAGATTCGCCATTTTATTGTAAATATGATGATAGTATTACATATTTAATGACTTTGTATGATAAGTGAAATACAGCGTAATATATTATAAGGAACTTACGCATCATTTCCTATGTGGCCATGCTTAAATGTTATTAACAAAACGTTTAGAATAACCTGCTCAGACCCTTCCTCTGGATCTGAAAATTTTCATTTCTGGCTAGGACACCATTTAGATAAATTAAAATACACATTAATATTGAATAAATATGGAAAATATGAAATAGCATTCTATGCGATATAGAAACATATTACTTACTGAAATATATTTCAAAAAGAGCAAAAAGACAAAAATTATTTGGAAATTCATATCATAAGTATATTTTTAGTTTAGTATTTCAAATGTCAAATGTTTGATTATGGAACATAAACAATGAAATTCTCTATAATTTATATACAGACCTTGGAGCGCTATTTTTTAACGTCTAATGCAGAAACTACATTTTTATTGTTTGGCCAATTAAGTGCTGTATTACTTCTAATAACAACATTTAGATAGACCTTAGAGAGCTATAGTGGATAGAATTAGCTCAAGATAGGGATAGTATGGTGGTGTACTTTTGTGAGTGCGGTAATGAACTTTCGAATTCCTAATGCCAAAGTGTAAGTAAATAATTAGATACTACTAATAATAACTACTCAATAATGTGTGTCTATACCCTGATTTTGGTTGGAAGAACAGTAGAGAAAATTCAAATGTATTTCTTTGCGGCCAACACAAATAAAATTTTATTTTGTTATTTGTGTCATTCTATAGATATTGATAATATATATCAAACGTGACAGTTCCAGATAACATGACTTGATGCATAAATATATTAAAATAGTTTTAGTAACTTTAGTAACTAACTTCTACTGTTCTTCCTACCAAAATCACACTATACCAACGTAGATACTTGTTATAATATTATAATGTCCTTAAATATTTTATCCTAAACTAAGGCTCTCTTAAATATTTTCATGTTACGTTTATATTTAGATCAATATCTCGGTGCTTCCAAGTATATATGGGGCCAATGTAATTTGATATGTCAAAATTAATTTCTAGCGTAGGATAATATACAAGATATCCACCATGAGATGCCAATATTTGAAAAACATATTAAAGTTTGAAGGAAAATATTTACAAAATTGTTATTAAACATGTACGTACATGATGGTAAAACTCATAAAGTTTATGTTAAGTTTAGTGCACCTCTTCATGGGCGTCTTTGTTGGCACGAAAAAGTCTAGTCTTAAGTCAATTTCACGCTTTAAGTTCTGTAACACGCTTGTCTACTGTGGACATCTGTGAATGAAATTTTCGTGCTGTCGTTTGCACACCATCGTGTAGGAGAGAACGAAACTTTTGGGTATATCTTCTCTCTTACACACATAAAAGGTAATGTGGCATTTTAACATAAGTTATTAATTTGCAGTGGCAGCTTGTGACTTTTTTTCATGGGAGTGCACAAAATTATAAATAATTAATAAAAATATAAATTCACCTCTTATTTATTATATTTTGTAATGGAAGTCCATCCTTCTTTCCTTGATATTTGAGAATACCCAAATAACTTTGTTGTCAAAATCAGAAATTGAATTAATAGGTCTACACTTATTTTCGAACGATAGAACTGCTGTTTTCAAGAAAGTCTTTATCCGCTTTAAGGTAGAAAAACACCTTTCACATTCTCTTTTTGATATTGATGTAGTGCAAATAATCTCCAAAAGTTTGTAATATCACTCAGGTTATTTTGTGAAATAAACACTAATAAAGATATCACTCCCTCAACTTCGCACATACCATCACGATTGTAAATTACATTAAATTCACTCTTTAATTTTATGGCGTGTAACATGGAATAGGATGCAACAGTTTCATTAAATACATTTGGAGGAAAATATTTGATTGTAAAAAAAAAAGGCTTATTTTGCTGCACTTAGGTGATTTTTAAAATCAAATCTAGCCTTAGTTTGGGTTAGAATAGTGTCACAAACTTATTTTGCAGTATTTCTACCATCTCCAACGGTGGATGAAGTTCTCTTTCTTTTTTCCTTCGGTTTTTCAACCTCGTCGGTACCATTTCTAATTTTTTTTTTTAATTTGTATCTCAAATTGTTCTTTAGCTTTCTCCAAATATAAGCTATCAATACCAAGCACTTGAGTTTGATTTTTTTAAAACGCCTTCGTGTGACATAATTAAATGAAATTGTTTCAGCCAATACATGAATTCTGATCTATTTAAGTGGTTCAGTAGGCCACTTGTTTCATTTAGAGCTTTCGAATCTACTTCATCAGCGTCTATGATTTTTTCTATGTATTCCTTAAATTAGTCTTTGTAGTCAAATAAAGTATTGACTGTTCTGCTTTTAAAATTCCAGCGAGCCGGAACCGCTCGTGGTAACCTTTTCTTGACTATTTCGTCAAGGAACGCTGTTCTTATAGTTGAACGGGGTGGGGGGAGGGAGGGTAATGAAGCAAACGCTTGTAAATGAGCGAAAAAGATCTTAACTTTTTTGAAGTTATACTTCTTTAGGCACGTTATGAAAAAATGATGAGAGTTAAATTTTAAGATGCGCGCGCATCACTGTAACACAAAAGTAACAGGTTGAAGTTAAACCACTCATTAAATCTCGAAAAAAAAAAAGCTACCAACAAAATAGAAATAGAACCTCTGTTAGTGGTGCATGTTGGTACGCTCGTCGCCTCTGATCACTGTTTTCATATATATAATATATATCCACATGTTTCTAGTTTCTACATTCACAACACGTGTATTAGTTTTATACAAGTGCGAATTATATATGTGCTAATAAATTATATTCAGTAGTGATTTAAATTGAATATTTTGATTAATCTTATTTACTATTCGTAAATATTAGTGAAAAAAATTGTGCTTATAGACTTTTTCAAGTGCTCCAATATAATTGAGGTTAACTATCGTATGTATTATTTATTGATATAAATTAAAATATTATTATTTAATATAATTAATACTAAATATTATTAAATTATTATTGTTAAATATTTATTATTGGTTATTTAATATTTACAAAATAAAGAAATAAAATTAATAAAACATTTAATAAAAAATTGTGATAAAAATTTAAATCGAACATCAAATTAAAATATTAATTTTTAATATTTATTATTAAATTTAATAAATATTTATATTTAATATGCCAAAGAAGTATTACTTCTCACGCGCGTACATAAGTACACACACCCATTTTTTTTGTTACATTATGCCCTAGTTCCATAATTAAGTTAAATTGATGTGCATAGCAATATACAAAATAGCCATTTCGGATATATTTGTTTTATTAATGGTTGAACACAATTATTTTTTCCACTCATATGGCTGCACCATCTAACTCGGTGAATTAATTTGTAGGATGAAATATTTAATTTAGTTTGATGTTCTTCTAATATGATCGTGGATAAAATTTGTACTGTCTATCCAGATGGTTTAAATAAGTCCAAAATCGTTCACAAATTTGACCATCAAAAGCGTGTCTAATTATAATTACCATTTGTTGTTGATTGAAAAATCAAAAGTCTCATCAACTTTGACTGCAATAAAATTTGCTAAATTTAGTTGAGTCTTTACTTCAGTTTGATAAACTTGAAACATTGAATATAAAAGTTCATTTTGGATGGTTTTGGAGGTACTTCTAAGTACATGCAAGAGCAGACCTAGCTCGGCTGTAAAATCAATTAAACCTAAGTAAATACCACAATTATCAGAAGTAACCCTTTTATCATGACCACGTAAAGCTAATACAAAAGCCCCACAGAATTGATTACACATTATTAAGCGACGTAAAATGTATCTGTTGTTGTCAACGTTTTCTTTGTGATTTAGTTTTTGTTGACCAACTTTATATAATATATATATTATATTTACGAGTCTATAACCTAAATGGTCGTTTGAACTTAAGACAGATATTCAAAGTTTGTCATTCAAACAAAATGTAATTACAACATGGATGGTCGTTACATATTTAATAATTCTAAGATTTAATTATACTAAGATTTTATTCTCTTTGTAAAGTGTTACCTGTAAAACTGAATTTATATCATTTAATGTAAATATTTATTCAGCCAACTGTGGTACTGTAGTATATATCAAAGACACGTTTTCACATAAGAAAATTGAAAGAACCCGTTAAATCGGTCCTCTCACAATGAAGCGAACGATAAGTTTGAGCCTTTGCTTTGGTCCTTTGCAAGGGGTGTGTTTATATCCATCCGGTTTAGTATAGAGTTCACAGACTGTCACAGATTTTATAGCATATATTATGCGCTGTCTCAAATCCAACATAATGACATTTGTTGAGTACACGCTGTCTTTAACAAGATAAGAAGAAATATAAAGGTGTAATGCCGAGGGAACGTAGAGGCGAGGAAATTGGACCATCACGAGCTATCCAATGCTTAAGGAATGTTTTATTCAGGAAATCTCAGACATCATAGCTCCAATAGGGTTGGTTATCGTACTTATTAAAAATTATGAATGGCTAATCTCTGTGGTGTGGCAACAATTTGAAGCATATCCAGGTAGACTACACCGGTGATTTGGTTTTCAATGAAGAAAACGCTACAACAATCATATAGTGCATGAGACCACAACAAATATTAACTTTCAAACTATCGCGCACCTGTTCTTAGTTGATATGGGGATTTTTCAATCCTAAAATTCACACATTGTGCCAATTCACTTTCCCATAAATGTGGAGGGTTACGTTGTATTTCCCATAAAATCTGTATATTTAAGGCATGAAAGTGTAATCGAAAGCGACAAACATAATGAACCGTTTCATTCTAAGTTATCTTGCTCCTCCTCTTACTGACTTTCAGTGGTTTCTATCAAATAATTCCTAACACCTTTTCTACAGCCTTTTTTTTTTTAAGAAACCAGGATTTTCCCTACGTGTCCTATAAACTCACTACCAATTACTAAAAATCGAACACACCACTCACTTCTTGACTGTCTTGAAGATCGGAGGGTTCTTATTGATGACACGGCAGAAGTTTAGTCGTATTTCAGTGATAGATTATGTTTCTGCATTCCACCACACAACCTGTGCTCACTCGCTCGCTCTGAATCACCATTTTAGAAAATAGCTCACTTTTCTCGTTGGGACTTGCCCCCAAACCCCCAGCGAGTTTTCTTTGAAAGGGATGTAAACTAATGTAATTCCAGAGTCGGTTTTTGATAGGTCTTACCATTTAACCACAAGAGATCTCCGAAGAAAGGTCCGCACCGATTTTTAAGTTGCTCCCAATTTTGAATTTTTTTCGGGGGTTAGAGATTAATTTTGTTAACTTTTTGGAATTTTCCCGTTGGTTACGTGCTAGATGCTATAACTTTACCAAATTTAAGTTTCTAGCACCCCTGAAAGTGGGTAAACATTAATGTCAGTGAGTGAGTCAGCCATTTGGCTTTATAGAAGTATAATTTACTACAGCTTCACGGTTGCTCTGAGGCGTACTATAAAATTGTCCACATGGATTTTGTGAGTCTCTGCTTCCGTTTCACCCAGAATCATAGCTATTCCACCTTGATTTAAATTTAAGTAATAATAGACTTTCAAAATGTTTGAGTTTTATGGTGAACACCTGTATTTACTTAATAGGATTCGGAACGGTGGTTTGTTCTAAGTTTCTGAATAGTTAATATTTCATATGTTGTACCTTCAGCATAAAGTTTGATGGTTCCATAGAGTGCTATGTTGTATGGCTGTCATTTCTAATTAATTTTTAACATTAACAAGTTTAGTGACAATTCTTTGTGAAACTCCTCTAATTAATTAAGTTAATTTCCGTATTTCCATTATATAATTTGATATGCACTTATGTTTTATTATCCTTATATAGATTATTTTATTATTGACTCTATCAAAAGCCTTTCTTAAGTCAATAAATATCTTTGCCTTGTATTTTATTCTCATCAATAATCTGAACAATTATTAAGTATCATTTTGTAAAAATCATGTTCAAAGAATAAGCTAACAAATTATTTTTATGTGTATTGTAAATAAACATTATAGCTATATCATATACTTTGTTTATAAAGATATTTTAGTATTACGATTGATTGCAATGTTTTTTCAAAACAAACCTTAACGTCAATATAGGCTACTTAGATAAATTCGTCTAGTAATAAATACAATATATTTTGTTGTAAATAATAGTGATAAGTTGAGAATCAAGTTGTCTAATAAATTTGGAATAAAATTTTAAAAGTATTCATATCAAGATATATGATATTCATTTCAACGAGACTACACTGACCTCTTCATAACCGTTGAAATCCTATTTCATGTGAAAAAAATCAAATAACTTTTTGTAAACCAGTATGATTGTTTTTATAGTTAATATTTAATTTCTTTTAATCTGTAGTTGAGAGACTTTAAATTAAGACAGTCAAAATGTATAGCTTTCACAATATATTTATCTTATGTAACTACTATATTTAATATCAAGATATTTAATATTTTAAATAATCCATTAATCCTGTCTAAAAACATCAATTTAACCTATCTTAATAAAATAATAAGACAAAATAATAATACATAATTCTTACATTTTATCTTAAAAATATATTATAAACTATATTACTAATAGTGGAAATGTGAATGCTATGCTTCAATATATGCAAACATTTTCTGATATCCCAGGAAATTCCCATGCCTCTTTTAGACCCCCCAGGCCCGAGTACGATGTATCCCACGAACCCCCCTCTCGTAGGGCCTGGTTGAAATCATGTCAAACATTTTCACACCTCTTTTCAGAGGCAGTATATAAAAGTAAATGTCACTAAAGTGGCTTATCATGACATGCACAGTACCTGTATCATTCATATTATGTGGTAAGAATTAAAACTTTGTTTAATAATGTGAAACCATTAGTAGTTTTAAAGCTTCAATACAGTTACAACCTAAGCCGCACCAGCAAGAAGCAAAGCCACAGTATTTAGTCGTTCTATACTCAGTTTTCTCTTCCGACACTAGGTCGCCTTCAGCCCGATGCTTATTTTCTGTTAAATGTTTTCTGTTGGTATCACCATTTTTGCGCGGTTGTTACAATGAGTCATTTTAAAATTCTTCTGATATCCAGATCTACAGTGTATTATACGTATTCTAAGATGAGGTGATTGCTAAATACAGAATCTTTGGTAAGAGTGACCTTTCCTATGATTTAATTACTGTGTATTTTATTGTATTATTGGTATTGCATTAAACGAGCATAAATATTATGCACTTTTATTTTGTAATAATGTAATGTGTCATGAATTACCGTGAAATGTACGTGTTAAGTTGGTATCTGTATGTACATTTTTAGAAATGTTTTGTTTTCATGCTTTGTTTCTTATTTTATTTATCTATACATATGTATCTTCTATGATTTATTGTGAAGGGTAGTTAAGAGCCGTCACGTGGAATTACATTCATGCCAAGTGTAAATCAATCTTCATCGACGTAATATTCGATGTGATTTTCGATATTATAAGGGGAAAATTGTTGTGTGGTTTCAGAAACCACAAGCCGTAAAGGAAGAAAATAAGGTGAGGGGTCGTGTAGCAGTCAGCAGACCAATCCCCTATTTCAATGCAAGACCATCATTCTTGCTATAAGAAACATGTGAAGGTATTGTGCACTATCAATTTTGTACTAGTTAGTTAAGAGCATGAATATGGCCCCATTCAGACATTGTGAGCACAGACCTCCTTAACTTAGTTCCATTATATTTATATAAGGTTTTATTATCTATTTTTGTTGTATATACGATTTATTTTATGTATCTGGTGTATATTTCCCTATTTTGCTAAGTGTCAGACAGCTGGTACTATTTACAGTGTGTTTCAAGTGCATTTTGTATTATAGCCATGACTTGTTTGTTGGTTTAATGTATGGAGGGTGCATTTTCCCATTGTTGCCATGTGTCAATCGGTATCTAGGGAGTGGTTTACCTCTGAAATAATGATACTTTGGGTAAAAAAAATTGTTTAAGGTTAGTTTACAATGATTTATTTTTTAAATTTAACGTTTTAAAAAGGACTTAACGATTTGATTCAAATTGGTTATCTGAACGTTTTTTTTACAATATACATAATTTTACTTAGCGCATATTTGTTTTTCTAATTTTTTTATGGTTGCTTACTGATTATTTTGTTTAAAATTATACACGGAGAGAGTTTATTGTGATTAACAAGATGATGTAACTCACATCGGTGGCCGTATGATCTAAGACGTCACACTCGCAATGAATTAAATCACCGATCACAGTTAGATTGGAGCTCGAGTCCCGGTCAGGTGAACTGAGGGTGATTTTCCCTAAATTATTTTTCAATCTCCCTCCTCGTAAATATAAGAACGTTTGTTCGATCGTGGAGTACCAGGTATTATTTCCTCTAAAATTGCTGCCATCTATCAGGATTCTGGTAGGAAAAAAAACACCTTTTAGATAGCTCTGCTTACCAAAAGAAGTCTAGGCCTATATGCTAGTTAATTTAAATTTATTGTATTGCTTCATTTATTTTTAAACAGTCTTGGCAATCAAAATAAACTTCTCTCTTTTGTTATACTAAATTTATCTAACATCTCATTCAAACTTCTTTGCCAATTTTATCCAAATAAACTACTTGCACAATGAAACACATGTCAATGCTCCAGGATTAGGCCCCTACGCCAGAAAATGAATTGGAAACCAATTTGTGAATTAAAAATAGCCTTACACCCTTTCGAATTGACCTCAATCTCTTTGAATAGGAGGAGTCTTATGACTATGATATCGACCAACCTCTTGGTCTGGGTTTCCATTCTTGGTGATACTATAGGTATTTTTCCTGAAAAGTGAATTGTTCCTATGGTCATAATGGTCTGGTTAGCTATGCAAGGATTTTCACTGGCTTCACACCCTCATAATCACTATCATTATGTCATATCTTTGCGGATATGACGTGTAGACAACCTCCAAGCTATAGGCCTACCTTGGGCAGCGACATATTCCCACAGAGCGGCTCAAACTTTAGATAAGCGGTGACTGAATACTGCACCTAGCACACTAAATGCCATACGCTAAAAAAAAAAAACTCTGATAGTGATTTGTCTAGATTAATTTAAGTTTACTAATGATAAAAAAAATATTCTCAAAACTTGCTAGTTACAACGGAATGGCTATCGACTTTCTGTGACGTATTATTCGATCTACAACTTGTAACTTGAGATAATTCTAATTATGAGTAGCATCACTAAGGCCCGTATGCAAGGACGATGCTGAGCACAGCCAGAGTACAGGCAGAGTATGGGCCTCGTGCTAGTATGATCTATGACACAATATCTTGAGTCTCGCCTAAGTTCTGGTCCCGGGCTTACTCAGCCCGTACTCAGATGATATTTCCACAACATGGCGCTGCGCGCATAGACGATCGAGCACCGGTTTTCACGATTGGCCTCATGCTCTGCTAGTGCTCAGCCTGTACTCTGGCCGTGCTCAGCATCGTCCTTGCATTTAAGACTTGCGTTGATTTTCTCCCTATATGATGTATAAAAGGTGGGGGCCGATGACCGAGGGACAGATAGATGGCTGAAGGGAGTAAGGAGGAGTGTGGAGGAAAGATGAGAAGACTGGGCCAAGGTGGAGGGAGGGAGATGCTTATGTTACAGACTCGGCCAGTGGCATTTCATTATGATGATGACGACGACTAGTACTTTATGGTCCCGCGGGCTAAGGCGCATTGCTCACAATACACTGGATTGCTTAGGTTTGAATCTTGGCCTGGCGTACTGGAAGGGGATATATATGTCATATGATTGAGAATATTATATAATACACCCGCTTCAGTGGCCGCATGGTCTAAGGCGTTAGCCTCGCAAAATACTAGACCTCTGATGATCATGAATTGGGGTTCGATCCTGGTTGGGTGTACTAAGAGGGGTTTCTAAACGGTTTTACACTCTCCTTCCACGAAAATGCTGGTACACTTTTTATAAATTCATCTTTATTAATCCCTAGCACATTTTTGTAATTAGTACATAGGCGTACAACCCAAATGGGTAGTAAGTTACGGTGCTAAAATTTTATAATAAGAATAATTTAATATTAATAATTATATTTATTTAATTACAATACTACAAACATAATTCGCAATCAGACAATCGATTGTATAATTTTGTTTGACAAATATTTCCAAATTTAGTATGTAATTATTTTAGAACAGCGTTTTGGGATATTTATTCAAACATATATATGTGAAAAATATAGTGTCAAAAAGATTAATTGTTTTGTGCTTGTTATAATTTTTTCTACTTGTAGAAAGAGACGTAAGGCGATTGGTTATTTCAGTAAAAGTGAATATTTTATTGCAAAGACAGCATAATTTTTAATCAGGCGACTTTTGTTTTGGTTGACCTTACCACAGGCGTACGTAAGTTGTATAGTCCGATTTCTACCATTATTATATTAATTACAGAAAGGGCCTTATCTGACAGCTAAAAACGCTATTAGATCTACTTTTACGTATTCCCACGCAAGGCCGTAGCCAGCCAATAATTTCAGGGTGGGCCCGTTTCCCAAATGCTGGAGGCTAGGAAAAATTCTAAGTACTAAACACCTCTAGAAGCTCTCTGAAGTGCTTTTTATGGTAACATACCCCCTAGCTGCGGAACGCAATGAAACATTATGAATATTAAACACCTCTAGAAGCTCTCTGAAGGCTTTTTGTGGTAACAAAGCCCCCTAATTTCTATTTGTACCCTAATTTTGATAGTGTTCGAACCATAAACAAAGCCATACATATTTTGTTAGTAATATTTCGGAGGGGGGTTTATCCTCCCCCACCCCCACCCCCACCCCACCCGACTACGGCCTTGTTCGCACGTTAAGAAATGCAATCTTAAGATGTCACTTTAAATAGGTGATACCAATACCTATAAAATAATATTAATACAATATTATGTTGTCAATATTGTCCGTAAAAGAAGTCGATTTGTCCTAAAATGTATCTCCTTTGAAAATTTGGCTATACAGTAGTATTTAAGTATTTATATTTATGTTTATTGCATGGCGAGATTATATACTCTTTACATCCATTATTGTTACCAGTCAGTTTTTTTTAAGTCATATATTTTCCATTACCGACTTGCTAGGCTTGTCGTAACTTCATATGTCTTATAATCTATATTAAGACTAGAACAGGCACAGCATCCAGTCCCTGGCCGTTAATTTATCAAAGTGAAAGGGTAAACCTATATTTTTCATCAATCAAATTTTCATCCATGTTGAGAATTGAACCCGGGACCCCTAACTCAATAGATAGACACGCTGCCGACTCAGCTAAGCCGTCGGTCTAGATGATATACCCTATTCACGTTAAATTTGGCCTTTTATGAGAGTTCTAATGATCTAAGAAAAGTTATAGTTCCATCCACCCTTTAAATATGTTTTCTGTCTTTTCTCACGTTGGTAAGCGATGTAATTAGACCTATTAACTTGTCAAGTTAATTAAGCCTTTGTCGCGAGGTTGATGAATGTTGGACTCATTTTGAGGAGCTTTAGAACTGTCGGAAAGGGCCAAGCGTTAGCGCAAACCGACATAACAATATCAACCCCTGAAGAGGAAGGGGGAAGGGAAGAGTAGGTTGGAGGGTAATCCGAATTAAAGTGCGCATTTATGCAGATTTTTCATAACAAAAATCCTTTTCAGGGCAAAATAAAGAAAATATTGGCTTAGTAAATACATTTTGTTTAATTTTATACACATAGAAATCTCAACATTTCTTGAATATTTGTCATGAGCATCGCGACATTTGACCAGAAATGTGCTGGACAAATTACGCAATGGCCATTACAAAGATTAAAAAACTGTTGATATTATTATATCCGTAAAAAAAAATTAAACTAAATATATCATACCAAAGCAATATTTGATTTATTTAGGGGAAAAAAAAATGTCAAAAAACCTAAGGGGAAAAAAATGACCTTAACATGCTTTAATTTCCATCCCATGTACCTTAAAGTAATAACAAAAAGAGATAGAAACACCTTTTTTTTAAATCTATTCGGAATGACTACCTTTAAATGATGCTATTAACGTTCATAATAGGTGATGATTGAATACGTTGACTGTCCATTAAACACCACCATGAGCTCAACAAGGGCAATTGAAAACTAATTTACCACTACATGTGTGATGTAATCACATGTTTTTAAGACTCTTTCATGGGCACATTAGTGGTTGTAAGTATGCCGGCTAGTTTGGGGATCAATGCGCTGTTTGTTGGAGGTCTGGTGTGAATTATATATCATTACTAAGTATTTTGTAGAATGATCACAGGCTTAAAAAGTTTCGAGCCTGTATAATGTGTAAATGTTTAAAGATAATTGTGTTTCAACTCTTTGAATAATTTGGTGCTCTAAAAGTATGAATGGTCTATCTCCAGAAATATAGGATAATATTTATTTAGAAGAGGAAATTTTAGCTTTAGTTTTTTTTGTACCCAAAACACAACGAATTAAAAAAAAAACCTTCATGATGTAAACCCGCAATCAAGCCATACCGATCGAGTAACCACTGTCTGAAGATAATACTACTTTCTATTGATAGAGGTGTATGTGGTCAGCACAACGAGACCTCTGGCCATTAATCTCAGTTTTCTAGATCGGAGTCACTACTTTTTCATCTAAGTAGCTTCTCCTTTGACCTCATGAAGCTGACTCCGTTATAAACCCACTGCTTAGCAGAAGATCTGGACGTATCGGGAACCCCGGACCTCTGGATCTATAACCAGGAACAAAGCCTAGACAGAAAATACATAATAATAAAAATAACTTTCTATTTCCCCATTCAAATGAACGGTGTTTACGTGCGTATCTGTCGTCTATTTTTATATTTTTTAGTAACTAGACCAAAGGAAATTTTTTTCATATTATTTTAGCTAAATCCCTAAAAATCATCAAACGCGAACCATGCCAAGTTTTACAATTTATTTTAAAATTGAATAAACCCGCATTTTTGGTCATACATTGTCTAAACTTAAATGAATCACTCTTGCAATAGACTATACTTTATTTCTTGTGAAAAGAATGCCGATGTTCGATTCCCGGTCGTGTGTATTGAGAGTGGGTTTTCCTAAATTATTTCTCACTCCCCTATCACGCGAATTCGAATATATTTCTTCAAAATTCTAATTTACTCATTCGAGAAATCATGCGGATTATAAACAAAACAAAACAGAATAAAGCTCTTAAAAATTTTCAAGTAGAATGTACAGGTTTTATGATGATATCTGTACATAGAAGCTGCCAGTTTAATGCTTTAAGCTATGTTTTCTCCAAAATATTACGCCAAAACACTCTGTCCTAGTTATAAATCACTTTAATTTTAATTAGAGGTACTTTAGATCGATGATGGGCATTGGAGTGGCTAACGCATCCACAAAATTACAAACTTGTAAATTAGTCTAGCGACGGAGCTTCCACAACTTTCGTAAGCAAAAAACTAATTACGTAATCGATTACTTGAAAAATGTATCGACTTCTTTGCACTTACAGGTCCCTTCGTATCTTAAGGCTAATTTGTAGCAAAACAGTTACTTTTGATCCTAAATAAAGTTCTAAACAAGATGAATGTATGCATAATGGTATATATAGTGATACAATCTATTTATATATATATGTACATATATTACACCATGCCTTACCACCGTCCGATCTATTTATATTTAATTACACTTATAGAGTAGGGATTAGGAAGATAGAGGAAACGTAAAGAATTTTCGTTGTGGGGGGTGTTAGTGGAGGAAGAGTGAGAATACATTTAATAATAAAAAAAAATCTCAGTGCTACCAGTGAGAATTCGAACTCTAACCTCCGGCAAACTAGACTAGAAGGGATTGATACTTAGTCCACTTTCTCCCCGATGCTAATCAAACGGATATAAATATTATAATAATTATTATAGTGACTAACAGCCTGATGGGATTGACGATAATTCAGCTTAATATTGTGAATTATAGTCCTTGGGTAATAGATCGTGTTTCAAATATATATATATATATATATATATATATATATATATAGGTAAATATATAGGTAAATATATAGGTATATAACTATATACATAACTAATCACACCGTTCCCTTACGGGGCAGGTAAGAAACTGTGAATATAGCTCAAAAAACCAATCCGTGCTTAATCCAGCCTCACTAACTTTCTCCACACTTCCGCTTCTTATCTTTGGATACTCCCTTCGCTTCAACAATATCCACACACCGAGTCCTACATGCTCTTTTATTCTTAAAACGCTTAATTTTTTTCTTTTTTCATACATTCGTCTACAACATTTAACTATGTCTTACATGGACAGCCTATTGCTTTTGATCCACACTATCTACCTTCATATATTCGTTTTGTCACTCGATCCACACTCATCCTCTCAACATGCCCAAACCAACGCCCCCCCTCCCTTTTTCACATAGTCTTTCATGTATACAAAACATTATGCCCAGACACACAAAATTATTCACTTGTTCTAACAGTTTTCCATTTATACCAAGCTGATAATCATTTCTTTATCGAAAACTATCACCATAGTTTTGGAGACATTTATACGAAGCTCCATTCTGCCTGTTGCCACAGTCAAACGATTTAGTGCACTCTGCAAGTCATTTTCATTCTTGGTCATTAATATGGCATCATCTATATATAGCAGCACTCTCATATTCACATTGTACATTTGTACAGTAATAGTGTCCTCACAAATACCCCTCATACACTTATCCATAAATACATTTAACAACCATAACATAACCTTGTCTAACATCCTGTTCAATGTCAAACCATTTGCTCAAAGCTCCATCCACCCTAACGCACGCTTCACTTCCATCATAAATCGCCAAAATTGCATTTACTAACCATTCACCATAATTTCTCAGAACATTCATAACATATTCCCATTCACACGATCGTACACTTTCTCCAGATCAACGAATGTACAATTTAAATTCTTTCTTACTGCCATACATTTCTCAATCACTTGTTTCAAATGCAAGTATCTGTTCCATGCAACCTCTACCTGGTATTAGATTACATTGAAGCCCCCTATCCATATATCTTATCAGCAGGTTTTTCATGCACCCTCTCAATTAAGACTCCCATAAAACTTGCTTTAGATATTCAACAAACTAATTGTCTTATAATTCTACATTCACTCCTACTGCCATTGCCTTTGTACAGTTACAGCATTCTTCCAATCATTGGGAAAGTTCGAAATCCCAGCACATATATTGAACAACTCACACAATTTGGCAAGTAGTACCATGCTCCTATATTTAAGTCAGGGTTTCACGATGATAGTACTATCACGATAGTAGCTCTCACGAAAGTGTGTGATAGTAGCTATCACGTTAGCTAGCTGTTTTCACGGTAAGTAACAAAACAATGTGATAGTGAGATAGTTGGCTACAAAATTGCAGCAGTTGTGTAGGCTGTTGCTGAGGTTGTACGACAACTAGTGGAAAATAAGATTAGTAGACAACGTAAAAAGAAAGGAATATGGATCATATAATGGTTAGCAAAGACAAGTACACTTGGTGCATCGAATAGCCTACTCAACGAACTTGCGATAGGAAGGCTATTATGTCGAATGCAGACATAACTACACAACGAAAAAGGCATGGAGACAAAATAACAGAGAAACCAATGAACTACAGCCACAAAAGATCAAAGCTTCTTCAAAACAAAAACACAAAATGGTCTCTCTATAGTGAGATTGAGTTGTTAAACGCTTTCACGGTGATAGTTGAAGGAAATCTCGCGATAGCGCTACTATCACTATCGCCCAAGTCTGGCGAGTTTAATATTGCGATAGTACTATCATGACATTGATATCCATTAACTCTCCGGAGAGACCCCCTGAAGGGCTCCCTAGCTGCACCATCCCTAGGCTCAGACGCCCTTTATATTGCAACCACTGATAGCCATCGGGACGGAACCTTTTCGCTGGACATGTACCGAAGTCCACGAGTGTCGTTCCGGGTACTAGGGCACCCGAAAAAATCAGTAGCAGCCCTTCCATGCCAGCCTGCCTTGGGTTACTTGAGGAAAAAAAAAACTCCACTGGGACCGGATAGAGGAAGGAATTGGCCCCTCCTAGTGATCGCCCAATCACGAGAAAGTCCAGAGGCTGAGCTCCTAACAGTTGTCTCCTCAAACCTTCGTTCTCATATGCCCCATAGCTTTATCACCCATCATCTTGGCTGCCGCCCTCTTAGCACCATTTATTGAGACCAGTTGTCCGGAGTAGCCCAGCGGGGACCTCGAGGAGGTGCCCTGACCAGCTATCCCCGCTACACGGGTACGCACTACCAACGGCTTAGTGTGTGTCGAGAAGGGAGTATCCCCCTCCTAGACACACAGATGACTTGGTTGGGGTCTTAGCCATGCCGGACCCTGTCCGTCACATTGGCCAGGGGCTACCCCGTGGAGGCGCCCCGACAGGATTTTGAGAGATCTGTCAGTACCGGAAGGTGGCAAAGACAGTCTAGTGCTCGTTTATATGAAACGTGCGTGGGCCCAGAGCGCATCCCCGCCGCCGTACATCGGGCGGGTGCTTTACGCCTGAGCACCGTGACCACCAGTACTACCATGACAGTGAGAGAGAGTGATAGCGTGTTTAGACGATGAGAATATCGCGATAGTAAATATCACAATTTAATATCGCCGTGAAAACCAGGCTTTAAGCATTTCACTTGTGATTCCATCTACACCCGCAGCTTTTCCATTCTTTAACACTTTTATATTTTCACTATTGACAGTTTGTAAACGTTGATATTATAATCCTTTGAGTAAATAATGTTATTAAAACATTATAAATAGTTAGATTGTTTTGGAAGAACACAGGAAATTAAAATTAAAAGAGATTGTCGTTTTCTGATTTTATGGATTTGTATTCCTATAAAGATGGTAGTATGGGCTTCAACACGAAGTTGATGCCAACAACCCAGCTTCTTCAAAGAGTAAGACCGCTTACACACGGGTCGAAACAATTTGTTTGGAACAAATTGTTTCATAAAACTGCCTCAAACAAGTGTTCGATGCTGTGGTATATCTTCTTCGGACATATTTGGAAATTCATGAAACAAAACGAAAATTTTCTCCACTAGCCAAAATGACGACGGGCGAGATAACATGGATTTAGTTATCTATCCAACCGCTTTTTCTTCTTTTGCTCGAAGAAGGTCAATGGATATTTCCTGAGCGATAAAAATCTGTAGCACAACTTCCTTCGGATGGGAAGTAAAGCCGTCGGTCTCATGTCGATTGTAGAATGTAAAAGAACCTTGTAAGGTATGACTTTCCCGACAATATTTTTAGGCCCTTTTGCTCTCGCTCATAGAAATTATCGTATACTGATATAATTAGATGTTTCAGAAAGGGTACGTTAGTTAAATACCCCAAATAAATGAAAATTAAATAAATACTCAAAGAAGAGAAGGCTGTGAATAGACGAAAGTTTCGGTCTCATCTAATCTATGACATACAGTCTACTTAGGTATCTTCTGTCATGATTATGTACATCACAAATAGGTCTCTACTAAAACACATACACAAGATTGTGACGATGCAATGCAGTACAAGTGACGATTTTAAAGTTACGACGGTGGTCTGGAACCTAACCTGTTTTAAGTGTGAGATATGCTTGTATTTTTGACTGAAGAACAATAATTATAATAAGTTTCTCCAATTTTATTTTTTAACTTTAAAGATATAAATAATTAGTTATAATACCAACGATAAAGTACCACAGCTTTTGCAAACCTCTTAACACTTTTAGTTCATTTCCGATTTAATTTTTAGTATATTAAAAAACACACATTTGTTTTATATAATATAATTTTAAACTTTAAAAACAATTTGAGGGATAAGAAAAGTTATAAGTTAATACCGGTAAGTGAAACGGGCCTTATGTGGTCTTGAGGCCGCCTATAGAGAACCAACATGTAAGCCGTAGGTTTGCCGTGCCCATCCTACAAGCAATATAGCTGCCGTTACCTTGTTGAGAGAGATAATGAGGTTAACTCCAAGCCGGGACGAATGTTTGAAAACAAGGCATTGTATTGTAATGACGCGCCTGTTGAATTGCTCTAAAGTTTCACCTCGACTTCCAAAATGATCAGGTACAAACAGACCCTGTGCGCTGCGCCTTGTGGCGCGGGTCGGGAATGACAGGGTGAGGGGGAGGGGTAGGGTCTGACCGACACAAATCTCGAACACAGACGAACCCACTCCCCCTCCTCCCTTGTATGTATATGAGATTAGATGAGGGGGAGGGGGAAGACCACATGCATGGCGAATGAAAAATAAGTGACGGTGGAGGGAGTGAAGAAGGAGGTAGAGGGATTCTCAAGTTGATTTGGAGGTAGAGGCGCGGATTGACCTACCTAGGTCAATTAGTCCTTGTTGCGTCGATTCAGAAGATAAATTACTGAAGAGTCTTATGGCGAGATGACGTGGTGTCAATACAATTCGTTGCAAGGCTCACAAAACAACCTAACTTTTAATGAGTCAAAAATGGAATATAGAAAAAAATAAAAAAAAAATAGCCTGAACATAATTTTAGAGGCAACTTTTATGTAAAATTTCAAAATCTTTTAATTATTTATTTTCTTCCCCAACGTAAGTTTTTTATTAATTTATTTTTACTAGTGATTTAAGAGCTATGTTTAGTAATATTATTATTTAATAAAGTAAATTTGTTAAATTAACAAATTTAATGTACTGTATCCTTGAACGTATCTTCCAGACCCCTGAACATTTTCTTTAGGAAATTATTAATCCCAACCAAAAATCTAATCGTCAGCGTAAAATAGGCCTACATAATTTATATTCTTCAAATAGAAGTTAACAGTCTAGTTATGCCAATAAATGTTATAATCAACCCGCCTCGGTGGCGTAGTTGGCTAACGCGCTTGTCGTGTTGATCTTCACTGCCGAGGACGGGGAGATCGAGGTTCGAATCTCGGTCGGGTGAACTGGGGGTGGTTTTCCTAAATGGTTTTCCACTCTCCCTCCACGCAAATATGGGTTCACTTCCTCAATATTCAACCTTCCCAATTCCTAATCCATTAGCGTAATTAGTACTTGAAGCGTATAACCCGAACGGGTAGTAAGACGTGGTGCTAAATAAAATAATATAATTATCAATCCATTACAGGCCTCTTCCTTACTCAGTTGTTAAAGGTAGGAAACTCTACTATTTGCAAATCAAAAGTCTTGGAATACTATAGAGGACAAGCTTATTACACTCAATATCGTATCGGTGGTTTAATGATTCAAGGCTTCAGTCACTCTAAAGACTAGATCGCAAGTGACGTATGGGTTCGAATCTTGGCCAGGAGAACCGAGTTTTTTTTTTTTAGCACCACGTCTTTTTACCTGTTCGGGTTACACGCTTATGGATTAATTACGCAAATAGTTTTAGGAATTAGGAAGGTTATATCTAGAGGCAGTGTACATAAGTTTGCGTTGAGGGAGAGTGGAAAACCATTTAGGAAAAACCACCCTCAGTACAACCAACTGATATTCGAACCTCAATCTCCCCGTCATCGCCTGTCTGGCCTATTACGGGAGTAGCGCCTTAGACAATGCGTCCACCAAAGCAGGTCTGGGATTTGTATTTTTACTAATTTTTTTCTAACACTCCTTTTACGTAAGTAGAAGAATATAAATAAATTACACCCTACTTGTGCCTACACATTGTTTGGATAGTCACACTCAAAGTTTAGTTACAGGGTGATTTTGAACGATTCTACCAAAATGAAAAGGGTGAAAGATGTTGCTACAACTACTATATTGGTATAAGGAACCCGTAAACAAGGCGCATGTCAACGATCTCTCTGAATGTGAAATCCTCCAGTTCTGTTCCGCTACTTTATGGCATGAATCTGTTTTCTCTGTAATGGGACAGGTTCGTAGTCAATTATAGTTATTATTGTTATTATAAGCTTGTTTAGTTTATGTATCGGCTGAGTGTAAGACAAGGCAAACTAGCCTCAACTTTGCCCAAATGTACCAAAATAAAGTACGGTATATAAATAAGTCAATAAAATATATAAGTAGTAATCATGTGACCTGTGCTTGAATGAGGTGATGGCGTTTCGGTAGTGTCAACGCCACTATCTGGCGGTAGCGCCACTGGCACGCCAGAAAATTTGCCTGGACTTCAGGCGACACTTCAAGTGTTTGAAGTTTCACAGCAGCCTATGGGGATATCAACACACCAAAGAAGTCGTGATAGCACCATCTTCCACGCTTTTTATTTTGGCGCGCTCATTGAAAATCATCCTGTTTGGCCAGTTATAGATAAATATACTAATTGCTGTGTTAAACTTACAAACGCATATTACATAATTTTATAAACTACCACACTCACCTGTGGGTATGTGAACAAAGGCACCAGTACCGTCTTGTCTGCTTTGCCGATCACGGGAGGTAAGGGTTTGAATCTAAACAAGGTGTGCTAAGGCATTTCCCCCCAAATTTTCTCCCACTTTGCCTCCACTAAAATTCAAGCATATTTTAATCTAAATTCTACTTTCCTCATACCTATCCAATTAGAGTAAATAAATGTTTAGTCCGAATAGGGCACTAAGATGAGGCGCAAAAATAAACTTGGGATTGAGCCCCGAATCTCTCCCCTCAGTAGCCGCGAGACGCTCACAAGACGAGAGCAATAGATTCACCCAGATTTTTTCCAAGATGGGTCATATATTTACCGCACCATAATTCAGAATGTCTGTGTAAACGCAGGGTAGGTCAACAAAATGAGTCGCCGGTATCTGTGGTTCCAGCAGGTGGGGGGGTGGTAGGGGAGGATGATGGAGAGCGGTTTTAACCTAACAGACTGGATGGCCGTGATGAAGTGGCGGTCGTGACAAAAATAGCGCCGGAAGAATCTCCACTCTCTCACACCCGATTGAATTCCTTGTGGACCTACAGTACAAACTCCGCCATCCTACATACAGAATAACATATCTCAATCTCAAGGGAATAAATCATAACAAAGGTACAATATTAAATGAAATAAAGCTTTAGGGGAGGCATTCAAACGATTTTAGGCTGTTGTGGAAGATTCATTTTTTTAATTCTCTCCAAAACAATACCTTCTAACTGTTTGCAACAGACTACTGAAATTAGTAGATATTAGTTTATACATTTTGTTTGGTTTTTGAATAATTTTCAACTAAAAGGCTGAGCCGTATTTTGATACCGTATAAGTAGGTCAGTATTGGGGATCAATCAATATCTTTGTATGAGAAACAGCAAAAAGTAGTTACTTGATCAGATGACCTGGTGGTCTACAGGTAAGGTGTTAAACTTCTATGCTGGGGTCCGGGGTTCAATACTTGGTCCCGGCACAGATTTATCTGATTACCAAACCCTTCCTTCACCTTTGACCAGACGTGTATTAATCACAACTTGTGAACGTGAGGAATTCCAGGCCTCCACCATGGTTCGGATCCCACGTTAAACTGTAGGTCTTCCATTTCATCTCACAATACCCTACCATTCATTACACGTTAGAGTAAGTGCGTCTAACCCGAACGGGTAGTAAGACGCGGCAATAATAATAATAATAATAATTAATAGTCAAATGAGGATGTTATTTAGCATCGCGTATTACTACCCGTTCGGGTTATACGCACTTACGCTAATGTGTAATGGTAGGGTGATTGTGAGATGAAATGGAGGACCTACAGTTTAATGTCTTGGCATTCCCCACATTCACAAGTTATGATTAATACACATCTGTCAGAGGTGAAGGAAGGGTTTGGAAATCAGATAAATCTGTGCCGGGACCGAGGATTGAACCCTGGACCCCAGCACCCCAGGTCACCGATAGATATTATCAAAACCTTTAAAATAACACTAAAAATATAGTAAGATATTATTAAAGTTTTTATATTTTTAAAAATGTCCCTTCCTCCGTAACACCTACTATAGTATACTATCGAGACAATTAAGTTTATCAGGAGACACATAACAATGCAGGTAAAATGTTATTGTCTTGATGTTGTCGTTCTAATGTGTTCACGTTTGAGATGTATTCTGTACCAATGAGAGATGGGACAAGTTTGGTGGTCCAGGCACTCTTGGCAACCCAAACCCTACTTGCCGGTAAAACATTGCCCACCCTAAATGTATCGCATAACAAAGTGCCAGAGCGCTTCACTCTTAACTCCACCCTCCAACACACATGTAGTACATGCAGACTACTCGTCGACAAACTTTACTTTCAACATTCCTCTTTACCTTGTTGATACTTTAAAGGTGATATTGTTTTCTAAGTGGCTTCCCTATATTCTGAATGACAACAACATGGTGTATGTAACGTGGGCGCACTTGAATTGCGGAATAAAGCATACCTGTACAGTCAGGGCACTAATTGAAATTACTGTCAGCAGATTCAATTAGGGCACTAAATTGTGGAATAAAGTATACCTGTCAGCAGGAATTCAATTAGGGCCCACTCGAATTGTGGAATAAAGTATACCCGGTCAGCAGGAATTCAATTATGGGCCCACTCGAATTGTGGAATAAAGTATACCTGTCAGCAGGAATTCAATTAGGGCCCACTCGAATTGTGGAATAAAGTATACCGTCAGCAGGAATTCAATTAGGGCCCACTCGAATTGTGGAATAAAGTATACCGGTCAGCAGGAATTCAATTAGGGCCCACTCGAATTGTGGAATAAAGTATACCGGTCAGCAGGAATTCAATTAGGGCCCACTCGAATTGTGGAATAAAGTATACCGGTCAGCCGTGCAAATGAATTTTGAAACAGCCTGTAAACCCATTCAACTCCTAACCCAACTTAGCCTCTATTTCCCATTTTGAACAAAGTCATTTTGAATTTAAATTTTTAGTTCGTGTAAGGGTATTACAAACCTTGGATGAGTTGTTACGCAATTCGTATGAACAGAGTAATATGTATACACTATTCCATTATTTTTGGTGTTAGGATGCGTTAGTGGGGCTTTCGACGAAATATATTGACAGAAGATAAGCTCTTTGCTATCCATAAAGAAAAAAAAAAAGATTGTACATCAATTATTCATACACAGATTTATCTGATTGCCAAACCCTTCCTTCACCTCTGACAAGACGTGTATTAATCACAACTTGTACATGTGGGGAATGCCAGGCCTCCACCGTGGTTCGGATCCAGTTTAAACTGTAAGTCCTCCATTTGATCTCAAAATCACCCTACCATTACACATTAGCGTAAGTGCGTATAACCCGAACGAGTAGTAAGACGCGGTGCTAATAATAATAATAATTAAGGGTGGTATCTGACGTTCATATATACATACGTCAAGTCATTGTCATTTTGTACATATATAATCGATACCGATAGGATAATACTTAAGAAACATTGTATTAGTGTTGACCACTTAAAAATTGTGTAATTTTTTTTTTTTAAACCACTCTTCCCCCTAAGTTCTTCTTAGAGATTTGTTATGCTCCAGGTCTTACCTACCATCCGGTCTATCCATAAATTTACACAAACAATGTAGGGATGAGAAGGGTATAGTTTAATTAGAACAGACACCATTTGTATGATGTTAGTGTTTAAACCATTTAGGAAACAAACACTATACGGCCGTTATTTGAACTATGACCTCCCCGTCACAATCACCACCAAACGTGTCTGATAACATCGCCCACGTGACCACCGATGCGGCTTATTATCTCGATTTAGGAAGACCAAGAGATTTCCCAAACAAGACTTTCAAATTAATGTATTAAATATGTTTATTTTTCATTTTATTATGTGGCAGTTTAAGGACTGTTATTTTAAAAATGTTACGTTCTTGGTTTGTGTGTGGTCATCATTTAATATTTATTTCAATGACACTCTAAACGTTTTTTAAACGATTATTTATAGCCCAAACATACTTGAAAATGTCTTGTCATCTTTACAGTTCTTGCCTTCACATTTTATTTTAAAACGTCCAATCTTACTATATAAAACCACAAAATATGAGAGTTATAAAAAGCAAGAAGGAACAAACAAATTTTACTAACAAACAACAAAATAAAATTCAAGGTCGAAGACTGTTTTCACTGGAAATATTATGATCAACTAATGGCCTATCTATATTTTTTAGGGGAGATGCAGGGGTTGTGGTTATGAGGGGAACTGAAGTAATGCTGAATAATTTACTTCTATAAAGGCATATATTTATTTATCGAACAAAGGGGGGAACAGTTGAAAATATACTTAGCAGAGCACAAAACGAGAAAATGTATTTTTTAAACCGTGTGTCATTCTATACTTGTTAAGCAGCCTCAAAAATTACATTCCCCCCCATCTAAAATTATATTCCCTCCTTAAAAAACTAAAAATTTCCCTTGATTATTTTTATTTAAAAATTTATTTTAAGATTTAACAATAACAAAAGAATAACATTTTATTTTCCTTGTTTAAAACCAACTCATCTCCTGAAATACAAAGACTCAATTTATCTCCTGACGTATAATCTGAACAGGTAGTACGACGCAATAGCAAAAAAAATAAAAAAGAGTAGAAAAATTTTTCTTCAGTTTTTGTGCTTTGGACTGTACAAACTTCCTTTTCGCTGAAAAGGGTGGAGGACAGAATAATTGTTAAGCCTAATGAACAGCTGCCTCAAGATGTCCTCCCTTCTTTTACTCCCACAATTGTCTTGTCTAGAGTCCTTCAGGACAACCAAAGCGCTTCATCTTATTTTTTCAATGGCATTCCACTTTCTTCAAAGTTTTCCTTCCTTTTCTAACAAACATACATTATTTTCTACCAATGGTTCAGTACTTTATGACTTGATTGTTACGGAGTTCGTTGACTTGATTTCATTCAATTACTTCAAACCTAACGATTAGTTACGTTTTTTTTTACAAGTTGGGTGTTCCTTAGGTTTCAAATTGGATGACGAATCAGATAATAATAAAATCCTTGTTGCTGGCAGCCGCAAATTAAATTACAATCGATGCGCCTTTTTTCCCAGACAGATTTATAGTTTAGTAATTTTTGATATTAAAAAAAATGTTTTTTTGCGATTGTTTTAATATTTAAAGATAATTTTGATAAAATATAAGTAAATTATTTCTTAGAAAGTCTGAAATTTTTTTTTTTAATGTATATACATTTTGTTTTAATATTTTCAACACAGTTCGGCTGTTAGAGAAAATTATTAGCTAATTGTTTACCAACATATGTTAAGTATATATTAGAGCTATTATAATATTTATCTAAGTTATATTATAGACATCTATACTGATTAATTATACTATATTATAGTAATAATAAAGTTCACCTATACTTTTTATTTTTCGTGATGAAATATCTTATCGTTTGATACGTGCACGTCAAACTAGTCTAGTCTGCTTTGTTAGTGACAGGGAGGTCGGGGTTCAAATTCCTACCGGTGTATAGAGGATGTTTTCGCCTTTTATGGTTTATCACTTCCTCCACGTAAATGCTGGAATATTTTCTATTATTTGTATTAATTGTACCTTCCTCAACACACCTTATTAAACTAAATGCTAATGGTTCGGATGAGTAGTGGTTAAAAAAAAAATTAATGAATTCTTAATGAAGAATCAGACTTACTCTAGTCTTAAAATATTATTTACACTCTTAATTAAATTTAATTCGAAATTGGGTACATTTTATGTTTATGTTCCTAACAACTGTGTTAAAGTCAAATAGCTATGATGTACTTTATTGATAAAATGATTTATTTTTATGCTATCATTGGTACTTTTTATTTAGTTTATACATTTTAACTCAATAAATAGTGATGTAACGGCATACTCTATGGATTATTAGAGGTGAGGAGGTTAGTCAAGTCTAAATGCAACCACACTATCGCTAAGAATGAATTAAGAAACCGCAGATCATATGAGTTAGCTGACCTCCTATTCACTAGGCCGAGATTCGACCCAGTCAGCTCATTCTATTGCCTGACACTTATCTAGACTGCGGCTGGGGTCGACCCAGAGTCACCGGATGCCCGTGGTCGATCTGTTGTGTCCACAAGGTACTGTGAGCCCGTCCAGTCGACTTAACAATGACAACAAGTCTCTTTGACGGACAACAACAAGGAACGTCGCTATTGTTTCCGCAGACTATACGTAAATATCGTACGCGCGCACGCAGTCTAATTAGCCACGCGGCTAATTAGGTCATGTTGGCTTGTGGCGGGATAGTGTGGGGGAGGTAACGAACACCTAAAAGACCGTCGTTATATCTCAGAACTCGGGGGAGGAGGTCGTTCTAATGATGATGGAAAACAAACGGATTCTAGTAATTAGTAAGTAGAGAAAGCTTTTTTTTTATTTCCTGGCTTCGCGTCCACGTGAAGACTAGATTCTTTTGACGCTATTAGGATTTTAACGGACATTTTTTGAGGAGTATAGGCACTTGACGCGCTCTGCCACAGACAGTTCCCGTACTACCCACCTATGTTATCCATGTATTTACATTAATGCGGTTGGGATGAGGAAGGCAGAATTTAGAGAAAGTATATAACTGGTGACCTGGCGGTCTAGGGGTAAGGTGTTGTACTTCTGTGCTGGGTGTCCAGGGTTCAATCCTCGGACCTGGCAAAGATTTATCTGATTACCAAACCCTTCCTTCACTTCTGACAAGACGTGTATTAATCACAACTTGTGAATATGTGGAATGCCAGGCCTCCACCGTGGTTCGGATCCCACGTTAAACTGTAGGTCCTCCATTTCATCTCACAATCACCCTACCATTACAGATTAGCCTAAGTGCGTACAACCCGAACGGGTATTAAGACGTGGTGCTAATAATAATAATCATAATAATCATAATCATAATAGAGAAAGTATACACGCATCTGTTTTTGAACAAAAAGTGGGGAACCTTTTAGGTAAATAAAAACAAACCCACCTCAATACACTAGGATGGGACTTGAACCCTGATCTCACCGTCATCGGTTAACCAGACAAGACGAGACTGCCATTTTTTTGGTGTTCGCCCTTGGCCGTAAATATATAGGAGACATATATAAACATAGCTAACTATGCAAAGGTTGGGGAAATATTGCTACACTTGCATATTTTCATATTCCTTTGAAGATTATTCAGAAAATTCTTTCATTTATGAATATTTAGAAATATAAAATACATATTATTGTTTTTTGAAATTTATTTATACCTGCTAAAAGCACGAGATAACTTCAGTCTTTAATATAACTAAACTAGTATGGTTTGGATTTTTTATTTCATAAAAAAAGTGAGATGGTTTAAAATTATAGTGAAATACTTCATAGAAAATTATTACGTTATTTATATTAAAACATTACATGGAAAGTGCTCAAAATTTAATATATGTTTCTTTGGTGAAAGCAGCCTATAACTTAAATTAAACTTTACTTTAATTAAAAGTATAGCTATATGCTTTTTATTCCATCCATGCAGCTTTAGGTATTTTTAATTCAATTCAATTTAATTTAATTTAAAAATAATGAGTTAACTACAAACTAAATTGTAATACACAACATAAGGCGTCACTCTTGCAATAGACTAGACTATCGATTGCAGGAAGATTGGGGTTCGAATCCCGGTTAAGTGTACTGAGGGTGGATTTTAATCCATTTTGTCCACTCTCCTTTCACACAAATGAGGGCACACTCCCTCTAAATTCAAACTTCTTCGGCCTTAACTTATTAATGTAGTTATTACATATGCTTATAACCTGAACAGGTGGTAAGACGCGGTGCTAAAAAAAGATACACCTAATATTTTGTACAATACAAACATAAATTGTCATTCCAAATTTTAATTAAACTTTAGTGTAGACAAAGCTTTAACCGCGTGAAAAAAAATTATTTTGAAAAGCAATTATATCACGTCAAAATCTTTGTTAATTGGCTTACCAGACTTATCATGATCATAAAGTATGTCGTGTAACACTTAGGGTAAGCGTACCACAATTTGTGAAAAACACTGCCGCAATTCAAAATCTTGTCCTCTAAACAGCTTCCAACTGTGTGCTAGGAGAATTGTTAATTCATGCGAATCACCAATCAAATATCAACACTCGTATATTTTGGTCCAGAACGTTTGTAATCGATATCACTTCTCGCTAATTGCGTGTCGTGAACGGGGGAGAAGCCTCTAGGATAACCCTAACTAATAAGTCCTACATTTCAATAAAACAGTCCCGCACCACCGTATCAATAACAATAACAACAACGCAAGATAGGATTACCAATTACGAAATGGAAGGTATATTATTTGAAGAAAAAAAAAACTAGGCTTGTTCCAATTAATTATCGGGCTCATTACTTGTATAAAGGGCTAGGGGAGGGGGACGAATCTCTCGGGGAATTTCATCCCCCTCCGATATTACTAACATTCATCCCTGGTCTCCTTTACCGTTTCTCTTTATTTCTTTGTTTTGAGTTTCTCGTAGCAAGAGAAGACCGTTCGTCGCATCTTTCTGTTGGGGTACATTTGGAATGAAAGGGAACTCCCCCTCCCCCTCTCCTACCCCTGCTCCTAACGTACCCATATTTTAAGTTGCGGGAGCATTTATACATTAGTCCGCGCGATGAATACAAATGGCGTCATAACGCTCGGTTGTTGAGAACGTGCGTGCTAGTGTGAAGTGAAGAGGTGGTTCGGGGTGGTGGGGGGGGAGGGCGATCTGTCCTGACATACGCAGATTGTGCGTGGTAGCGAAGGCTCGGCTGTAGAAGCTGGTTCCTCTCACTATTTTTTTTTTTTTTTTAGAGAAAGAATAACTGGCCCTCTAGGCCTCTTTTGAGTTAAGGCGGTAGTTCTCATCTAGTACTAGGTAAAAAAGTTCTTGACAATTATTTAGACTAATAGACTTTTTCCTATATAAGACTCCTCAAAAACTAGCTTTCCATCTTAGGGTAGACCCATAAAATGGGAATAATTTCATTATGTAAAATACATAATATATTAGAGCTTTATTATATTATTTTATTGTATTATCTTATATTATCTTTATTAATATTAAATAAAGGTTTTTTTTCCCCCTCACATGACGGTGGCCTTACCTTACATATATAATAAACTTACTCTAAAAATGTGTATGCCCTCGAAAGTAGTTGACATAATTTTGGTTAAATTTACTCTTTATTCTAACTCATGTGTCTTGCATTGCATACCCACCAGTGTACTAGCGATGGCATTTCCCATTTGTGGAGTTCCATTTCTCTCCAGGCGAGTCATGATGAATTAATTCAAAATCCACTCTTCCAAATTTTGTACCCATCAGTTGGTGATGGTTGTGGATAGCCTGAACAGGCAGTTAAACGTAGGTCTATAAATAGCTAAAAATTAAATAAATAGTGTGTTAGCGTAAGTTAAAAATGCCCTGAAAATATATGTAGAGCAATAGTTATAGACAAAGCCGGTAAATAGTGGAGTTTTCCATCTTTAGATTCTAAGAATGTTGTGTATTTTCAATTCCCGTAAATACCTGCATTGATGGTCACATGGTCACAGGCATCATTTTCGCAATAGACTGGCCTGCCAATGATGGGCAGATCAGGATTCGTATACCGATCGGGTATGGTGAAGGTGGTTTCTCCTAAAGGATTTCCCACTCTCCCTCCAAGCAAATGCGGGTACACTTCCTCTCAAATTCAACCTTTATAATTCTAAACACATTAGCGTAATTAGTAGGCCTACATTGGTGTATAATCTGAACGGGTAGTAAAGACGCGGTGCTAAAAAAAATGGTGAAAAATACATCTACCAATAATTTTTAGTAAACTTATATTTTTATTTATATAGTCTAATAATGGTCATTCAGTAAATAAATAAATACCATGACCAAATATATTTTACTTTAATATTTTAATTTCCTACTAACCTGAACACCACTGTAAATAAGGCATCATAAAGTCCTTCGATCGTACTCATCTAGTTGACTTAAGATTAAACTTTAATTTAATTATTTAAACTAATTTTTGTACACAAATGTGTACTATTCAAACCTTCAACTTGGGGGGGAAAAATCTACATCTCACACCTGGGCTCACTGGTCCTGTGCCCTCGTTACAAACCAAATACAGCTGGCCAAGCCTAAAGCCTTAATTTTCATAGAAAGGCCTTTTAAAAAATTCAAACATATTTTTTGCTGTAAACATTGATGAAATGTTACTAAAGTCCTATTATTATTGTTATTTTATGTGTTAATGATTATATTAGTAGTGACAGCTGCAGATCACATGAATCTACGTATGAATACGTGAAAGTATATTTAGCAACTTATATCTGTCTGGTAAAGCGCTTTCCATGAAAATTGGACTGTACCTATGAACAAAGAATAAACAAGGGCTGATCAAGCACTGAACAAAGACTGAAAGAGATCGTGATCAATAATAAACGATTCACTAATGGATTATAATTAAAATTAAGATACATGATACATGCTGCTGTGAATCCAAAATGGGATGAATAGCTCCAATAAAAAAAAGCTCATAATTCATTTTTCGGGTCTTACTACCCAACAGAGTTATCCGCAATTAACAAAATTAATAGGGGGGAAGAAGGAATAATTTAGAGGTAATGTCCACGCTTTTGCTTGGAAGTAAGATTGAGAAACCCTTTATGAAAACTCTCTCAACCAGGCCAGAATTCGAACGCATAGACCTTGCAGTCACAGGTAAAACTGACTAGAGTATCTTGCCCTTTTAGTCCGCGCGCCCAACGATGCAGGTTGAAGCGTATTCACTCCCCAATCAAAGAACAACTTATCGTGCTGACTAAACATACGTACATAACCTTATAGCAGTGACAAGGATTATTTCAGCTGGTTATGAAGGAAGAGATAAAAAAAAAAGAGAAAAGGACTAGGAAAGGGAGGGGTTTGCCGCTAAAGAAGTCTTGTAGCACCACTTAAAAATGCTCTCCTTGATTTCCCCGGAGTAAGTGTTTAGAGGGGGTGGGGGATAAAACCCCGTCCTGAATGTGAAAAACGGGGATTTGGGTGTGAGGGGTAAGGTGTCGGGTGTCTGAAGTTCCCCTATCATGCTTCAAGCAGGGTGTTTCTCAGTACCCATATCTCTCTCATTCTTCCCCATTAGCTAACGATACAAGAATCCACCTCCCCTCCCCTTCTTAGTTTGATACCGCGGATATTTCGTGATCTGGAACGAGTGGTCCCATTGGAAATGATGAATACCACTAGACCTAATCCCGGTATTATTACAAGTGTCGAGGGCTAGTGTCGTCCTAAGAATTCCTAAGTTTTTCCATCATCCACCTAAGTCTCAGTTTTTGAAAAGTTAGGGTCAAGGTCTTATCAAGAAATTAAATAACCAATTGTAAGGGTTCTTCTGTCTGAAGTAGCTCATGAGGAAGTTCCTCAACAGTAGATGGGTATTTTGTTTTTGTACATGAAATTCTCTTCAAGCAATTATAATAAACAAACAAAATTTGAGATTATCGGTCTGAAGCTTATAAGATTCCAATAAGCTACTAAACTATATTAAAAACATACAAAAATCATATTTAGTAATATATTCTTTCATTTATTTGTTTAGGGTGCACTTTCTGAACCGACTTATTATATCAACACAAGAGGATGTCTATGAACAATAGTGAAAGAGCCTACAAATTTTGCAGGGAAACATATTTTCTCATACCTTCCGGCTTTACTTCTCCTCCGAAGGAAGTTGTGCTACGTATTTTTACCGTTCAAGAAAATTCCGTTGACCTCTGTTGGGTTTGAACCCACGAATATCGGGTCCTTAGACGAGCACTTTACCCCAAGACCACCGAGGTCGACCTTTAATAATACTTTTGGGGTATGGAGGTGGGGGATTGAGTCCCCAAAACATCCCCCTTTTGTACAGCAACGGCTAGGACAGCTGATTAATGACTAGAATAGAGACGAGTTAACACCAAAGATATAGCCTTACGATGGTTACGCTGATTAGAGTTCGCACTGATAGCAGCGCTATCAACACTTTTTACTGTGTAGTTCCATATCTTTCATCAAACAAATATACTTACGGATTCTGTATGAATTAGGGTAAAAATATATATCTCCCAAATTATACTAAAAAAAAAGAGAAGTTAATCATCCATTCGAGTGAGAAACCATTTAGTAATCAAAGCATTCTCAGTAAACCCAATCATGATTAGAACCCTGACCTTGTTGTCACCGATAAACCAGAAATATGAGATTTTCGATAGCACTGCGTGTACATTTGTGCGGGATTATGAAATTTATACGTTTATTTTAGTATTTTTTAGTACCTGTTTGTATTTTCTGAGAGACTAAAGAGTTCACGGTCATACCCGATTAACCGGGATATCATATATACACGATTACGGCCGAACAAAAACCTATGTCAAAATGCATTAGTCTGCATTCTCTACTTGGCAACAGTAGGAATCAGTTTAAACAGTTTTTTTTAAATTTTTTACCTCAACTATGTTCTAATGTTGAAAATAGGTTACAACAGTTTCAATGGTCTCAATTACACTGTTTTCTAAATTAAAATACAGATATCTGTATCACAATATGACGTTTGGTTCGGGATGTAATACTTATTTAAATAAGGTGTTATCCGTGGAGTGAAGAGACAGGAACTTAAATCTCTTTTTTTATTGAGGTAGTATTTAATGTTACATTTCTGAACGGACTGATTATAATTATCAACACATGACATTTTTTTAGCACCACGTCTTAGTTTAGTACTAATTACATCAATGTGTTAGGAGGGATCATGAAGGTTGAATTTAGAGAAGTTTACTCGCATTTGTGTGGAGGGAGGGTGGAAAACCATTTAGGGAAAAAAACCTCAATACACACTATTGGAATCGAAACCCTATCTCCCCTCCCCGGCTTCGGCAGTCTAGCCTACTGTGAGAGTGGCGCCTTGGACTACGCGGCCACCGAAGTGGGCCAAATGACTTATTAGCTAACTTAAATCAGGAACAGGCACGATAACCAGCCCCCAGCCGTTAATTCAACACTTTGAAAGGGGAAACCCACATTTCAACAAAGATAAGTTTTTCGGTCATGTCTGGATTCGAACTTGGGAGTCTTAGCTCGGTAAGCAGACACGCTGAGCTAAGGTGTTAGCATCTATTTTAATATCTTGAGGACAAAAGAGGATATAATTAAAAAACAAATACTAGCACTCAGATTATTGATGAGTAGACTAAATATAATTTCGAAAAATACAGATTTAGCGTACCCGTTCCATCTGGTCAGTGTATGAATAAGTGAAATTAGATCTATCAACTTTATCTAGCTGTCAGATAAATCCAATCGTATAGCTTGTGATCAAAATGTTGCGTAATACCATCACTAAAATTCATGTTGAAACGTTTCTATATTCCTAAAACGTCGAAACAAAGATCGATATTTTAAAAGATGTATCTCCAATATTTCCTAAAGGATTGAGATTAGTCAACGGAGAGTAAAACAAGAAGATAACGATTAACATTGAAGCATGTGATTCTAAGAACTGTTACTTTATCGTATATAAACCAGTATAAATCAATCCAAATTATTAAGAGACTTTTGCGGAAAAATTGGCCTTTGGAATTTGTCTCTTTATTTTCTGGAATACAAGATATGAAAAATTTAGTTGAGAAACAAAACTGTTAGATTCTATAGAAGTGAATATACATACTTGCAAACATATATATTTACTTACCTCCCTCCCCCCCCCCCACCCCGTCCACACCACACACTATTACACCGATACACTTGTACACACATTCATTCACATGTAAACATCCACACATATACGAATACAACAGCGGGAACGTGGACTAAAAAGGTTAATCTTAGCTTGTCTGGTTTGATGGTGAGATGGTGACTGAGGGTCAAACACTAACTGGGTATACTGAGGTGACTTTTCCTAAATTGTTTATCCTACCCTCCCTCAATGCTCCATTCGGGTGCATTTAATACAATGTCTACCTTGATCATCCTCAGTTTATATATGCGGATAGCCCTGGCGGATATTAGGTCGTGGTACACATCTGTATGCATGCGTTCATATTAAGAGATATATTGAATGCCAACTGGGATTCACAGATCCCAATACAAACCGCATTAGCCACCATGTATCCCAATAAAAACTACACTTTTCAATATGACAAACTATCAAACTATATAGACTATACTAAATTAGTTGTTTGTTACGAATGGGCATATCTGACTGCTAGATATAATATTTAGCACCGCGTCTTACTACCCGTTCGGGTTATACGCTTTAAGTACTAATTACGCAAATGGATTAGGAATTGGGAAGGTTGAATTAGAGGAAGTGAACCCGCATTTGCGTGGAGGGAGAGTTGAAAACCATTTAGGAAAAACCACCCCCAGTTCACCCGACCGAGATTCGAACCTCGATCTCCTCGTCCTCAGCAGTCGAGCTCAACAAGACTAGTGCGTTAGCCAACTACGCCACCGAGGCGGGTCCTACTGCTAGAAAAAGCCAATGGAACTACTTTCACGATATTCTGGTGAAATACAAATTTAGACCTACCAATCCTTTAGCACTAGGGTGGACAACCTTGTTGCCAATCACTACAAGTGGTATATTGGCCATAAAAGTGAGGCGGATTTTAGTTTGCCAGCTCTCACAGTAAACTAAACTTTTTTCCCGATGGCGCGTGCTGGTTGTAAACTTGATATTGAGGTTCGTCGAGTTCAGATACTAAGCCAATTGTTTCTGGAGCTTGTCAGACTAAAGGATTCTAAAATTTCGCTTTAAATTTTCTTTAAAACTGTTCAGATTGAACAGTTTTAATCATATGCGCCCAAGGCAGTTTCAACAGAGTAGTCAAAGTATAAATGTTTTGAATAAACTTGTTCTAAGAGTGTGTGTTTCTTTAAATATTCGAGTGAGCAACCTAATTTATCAATTTTCACATGGCGTGGGGAATTTCACTTCTCATTCGCCACAACTGTGGATAAATTGAATACATGTTGCTCACCTCTGCTTTAGCAGTACTACTTTGGCCCCAGAAATAATATTAATTTAACCCCATATATTGTACGAATTCGGCCCTATGAACCAACCAAATACTTTCCATCTTAAGGTCATAGTCATAATTTCGTTTGTGAAACTGACCTATTCCATTCTAGTATAGGTAGATGGTCTTTTATATTTCGTATTACACCTGAGGCGTACTAAGTCTAATCATGAAACTGGCCCAAGATCGTGTTGTGCCTTATCTTAGGCTAGGCTTGTCTACGTTAGAATTGTGTTGTACCTTATCTTAGGCTAGGATTGTTTACTTAGAATTGTGTTGTACCTTATTTAGGCTAGGCTTGTTTACGTTAGAATTGTGTTGACCTTATCTTAGGCTAGGCTTGTTTACGTTAGAATTGTGTTGTCCTTATCTTAGGCTAGGCTTGTTTACGTTAGAATTGTGTTGTGCCTTATCTTAGGCTAGGCTTGTTTACGTTAGAATTGTGTTGCACCTTATATTAGGCTAGGCTTGTTTACGTTAGAATTGTGTTGTGCCTTATCTTAGGCTAGGCTTGTTTACGTTAGAATTGTGTTGTGCCTTATTTAGGCTAGGCTTGTTTACGTTAGAATTGTGTTGGCCTTATCTTAGGCTAGGCTTGTTTACGTTAGAATTGTGTTGTGCCTTATCTTAGGCTAGATTGTTTACTTTAGAATTGTGTTGTACCATCATTAATAGCTTGTTTACGTTAGAAACATTGTGTCCTGCCTTATCAAGCCAGCTGGCGTTTACGTAGGAATTGTGTATACACCATCATAGGGGCTGAACGTTAGAAATACGTGCCTTACTAAGCCTACTTTTTACGAGTAAGTTCGTTTGTATAGTTATGTCCGTCACTCTAACAAATTATTTGTTCCTTGTCTACGACAGTCCGATTTGGATATTTTCCAAGTGAACTTAAAACATGCCCAAACCATCAACTCAGCTTCCTTTTAACCCCCATAATTCTTATATTTTTCTCTTGAGTCCATTCCCAATATTAAAGAAGAAAAGTCATCTACAGCTGTCAATTTGATATTGACCTCATGTTAGTATTTACTAAAAGGTGCTCTAAATGTCCATTCATATAAAAATAAAGGTATACGTAAACAATTATTTGAAACCTCGTTTAGTATAATGTTCGTGTAAAGTGAGTCACAATTAGCCTATTTCAAAAAATCTTATTTTAAAAATGTCTATTCGATCCAATTATATGCTTGTCACGTCTATAAATCCTACAACAAAGTATTATTTGATCAATAGTGCACTTTAGTCAAGGTTTCTACCGCGACACGCTTTCAGGAACTGACCTCAATAAACGCTTTTCAGATGATTTATTGCAGAGTCATCCTTCCCCCATTCCAAACCCCCCCACTCTCCAAAAGATGGCAATAAACTTACACACACACAAAAGGAATTCCCAGGATCGCATTTCGGAAAGAACACGAATAATAATTTTTTCTATTGATGACAGATTGCTACATCCCGTTTGCTTCGCAAATACTCCGTGTGACACTCCTGCGAGCAATAGCAACCTATATCATCGGTTTGTTTTCTGTTTATAAAATACACCAGTATTTGAGCATTTCTTTCAATTTATAGTAATAACCTAAACCGACTGGATTAATTATTAGCTTAAGATAGAGATTTAAAAGATTGTATCATACAAATAATGTTTATTCCCTGCAAAATGGTAATATTTTTAAAGTGTTTTTTTACAGCAATACTAAGATATCACCTACGATTTACTTATCGATATAGAATATAGATAGACAGATCTATGTTACCGAATCTTTAGCACCGCGTCTTACTACCTTTTCAGTTTATTACGCTAGTGAATTAGAGATGAGGAGGGTTAAATTTACAGAAAGTGTATCCTAATTTTCGTTGAAATGGAGTGTGGAAAATCATGTAGGGAAAACCAATCTCAGCACACCCGACTGGGATTAAAACTCCAATCTCCCTGTCATTGGTGGTAAAGCCTATTGATAGGGTGACGCCTTAGACCATGCGGTCAACGAAGCAGATTACCAAAGTATTAACCAATTCTATAATTGGCAAACTTCGATACAGCGTTAGCATTGGTAACCTTGAGCCTGATTTAGTTACTGTTTTGTTTTTCGTGTTTCACGACCCGTTCGGGCTATTTGTATATTTACTCGAACGAAATAGGAATGAGGAAGGTGGAATTTAGAGGAAATGTACTTGAATTTGCCTAGAAAGGGGAGTGGGAGAAGGAAAACCAACTTCAGTGGATTTAAACGTGACACGGGATTCTAGCACCGACCTCCCCGTCACCGGTAAATCTATGTATGAATCCCTGAATTTTTTTAAGAGTTAACCGTTTCTTATATTGCAAGGGCTTCCAACTGGCAGCCCGCGAGCCGCATGTGACCCACGATGTGTTTTTTTGGTAGTACACCAAGTTTCTTGGAAAAGTAGTTCACTGTTTTTAGTGGGGAAACAGAACTTTTATACTTGCATGGGAAAACGTAAAGAGTAAGGCGTAACAAAGATTTTTAAATTTCATTCGTAAATTTCGTTTAGTAAATAATTAAACATGTTTAAATTACCGCCTCTAATTTAATTCACAATTAAATACCTGTTCTTGTTTTTTTTTTTAATAACTTGACAAAAATAAACCAATTATGATGCGGTTAGACTCGGGGATTCAATTGCGGCCTTATAGCACTTTCAAGTTGGAAACCCACGTTCTATTGCAACAATTATTAATTAAGGAAAAAAAAAATCCTCAGTAGACGTGAGAGTTGATGAAAATCTTGACCTCCTCGTCCCCATTAAGCATGACAAGCCGAGCTTGTTGTTTATTCTGCGTGCACATTGATGAGGATAAAATCTATTTAAATCTCCACGTTTTATGACTGGAGTTAGCCATCTTTACTATCGTAGTGACAGTTTAGGAAAAAAACAAACAACACCCTCTAAGGGCGTTGAACCTTGACCTCCCCGTAAACCAAACTAGAAGATCTTGACGTTTATTCTGCGCGCCAACCGATGCTATTTAAAATCCTTTACCTTCCCTGGGAGTTAGCCGTCTCTTGTATCATAACGCCTTCTCACATCTGTCCAGTGGCTGTTCAAATTGTCTATTCCCTACATCGTTGCCTATTTCAACGTTACGTATTAGTATTGTGTTGGAGTCCCTGAGTGTTAGTCTACCATGACAAAAGGTTCCATTGTGCCAGCGGCCAGCAGTGAGTGGCAACACAGGCTTGCTATCTAAGGCGAACTGTTGTTGCGGCTTTACAATGCATTATACCACCCGTCGGCTTATTTGACAGACTTTTGGATGGAGGAGGGAGAAGGAGGAGGGGCTACCGAGTTTTTGTCGGATGACGTTTGAAAACAGACGATTTGAGGTGGCGTAGCGAGATTTTTTAATTTTTCTTTTTTCATGGGATTTTATTTTTGTGGCTAAATTTATTTATTTATTTTTGTTGATCGAATACGTGAATGCAGTGTAACAATGTGGTGAAACTGAAAATGATAACAATAAACATTAAAAGTTCTATAACGAAAATTGAAAACAAAAAATATATATAGATATACATTTGTGTCGAAAATCAATTTGTAAAACGACACGTAATGGTTTTGTTTGATTGTTTCCTATAGCTTTGATGGCAGAATTTCACCAATAGGCTAGTAATAACAGGATATGGTTTTATTTTAATTTCATTTGATACGTTTTAAAATCAACTGTACGTCAACCCATCTGATAGTTATTTATTCTACAAAGCACTTATGGCTGTAAGAGCTAGTGCCTTTCACAGCTTCACGATGTAAATGTTTTCGTTTAGGCATTTCGATAACCGAACGGGGGAGGGGGATAAGTGGGTAAAACGATTACGTAAACTATTAAAAAAACTTGCATCCGTGGGTATCTAATGTTCAGGATCCTCTAATGCTGATTTTCCGAATGGGGTTCGAAGCCCGGCCAGGCGCACTGAGGGTGGTTTATTTGAGAGATTTTCACCTCCATTAGCGTAGTTAGAGCGTATGATCTGGACGGGTAGAAGACACTGTGTGCGTGTAAGTTGGTAAAATAAATAAAATTATATATTTACCTACTTCGGTGGCCACATGGTCTAAGAACTATTCTTGTATTATATTATTATTATTATTTTATTTATTATTTATTATAGCACCGCGTCTTACTACCCATTCGGGTTATACGCACTTACGCTAATGTGTAATGGTAGGGCGATTGTGAGATGAAATGAAGGACCTACAGTTTAACGTGGAATCCGAACCACGGTGGAGGCCTGGCATTCCCCACATTCACAAGATGTCTTGTCAGTATTCTTGTAGTAGACTAGACTGCCGATGACGGGGGAAATCGAGGTTCGACTCTGGTTGGTGTCCTGAGGCTTTTTTCTCAAATGGTTTTACACTTTAACTCTGGGCAAATCGGGTACAATTTCTATAAATGTAGCATTTACCTTTCTCAAAATTATTAGAGTAATTAGTACATAAGCGGATGACCCGAACGGGTAGTAACGCGTGGTGTTAGAAAAACAATATATTTAACACATATTGAAATTAATAACGAATTAAATGGGAATGTTTATACAATTTTATTTTTTTCTAATCAAATGGATTATAAGAAAATAGTACCCAGGTACTTAATAAATAAAAATTCTACATTTTAGTTAACTTTTAGCACCAAGTCTGATTACCCGTTCGGATTGTACGCCCATGTATTAATGGGTTAAGAATGAGTAAGGTTGGATTTGGAGGAAGTGTAACAGAATTTGCGTGGAGGTAGAGCGAAAAACCATTTATAAAAAACACCCTCAGTACACCCGGCCAGGAATCAAACTTTAACCTTTCCGTCACCAGCTAGCCAGTATAAATGGCGTGGCTGAGAATTAACAGTATTATATATTTTAATTCACTCACAAACAGGATTAATACTTCTTTTAAATGAATTATTATGAAACACTTCAGTGGCTGAATGGTCTAAGGGGTCACCTTCGTGCTAGAATGAACTGATGATGACGGAGGAGGTGAAGGGGTTAGACTATCAGTCGGGTTTACTAAGGGTGGTTTTCCCTAAATAGTTTCCCACTCTCTTTCCCCGCAAATGCGGGTAGATTACCTATAAAATGCTTCCGTCCTAATTACTCTCCCATTATAGTAATTATCATATTTGTACAACCTAAACATGTATCAAATAAGCCACGGTGATAAAAAAAAAACACAATGAACATTTTAAAACTATCAAATAGTTTTTAAATTTAAAATTATAAGCGCTAGGGACTATAACTTACTATTTGTATAGTGACACGAATATTCAATTTATTACTCAATAAGGATTCATAATAATTCTTGCTAAATTCTATAAGCCATATAACAAAGGATTTAAATGTTGTGAATCTCAAAATTCTATATTAAACTCAAATGTTTGACGTGCCTTAATACAAAAATATAAAAAGGAACGTCTTCTTTAAATTTGTGTCTGATTAAAATGTTCTGAGTCATACGTTCACTAGTATAATTATTAAAATTATCTGCATTGTAGCTTGAATTATAATTTTTAGAGCATCGGTTGCGTTAAGCCAAAGGTCCCGGATTCTATTTACGTACCCAGGTGTCATTTTATAGTTATTTTAATTAATATATACACGGAATGTAACCCGATGGACACCGTTACCAATTATTAATCTAAACAATCCTCGAATATGTTCTTTAAAACGGATTTAGGAGTTTTCATAGAGCAACTTTAGTTAAAAAATTTAAATCCAAGTACCATGATTTAGTATTATTTAATCTTTGACATATATCAATTGTATTTTATATTTCTCTTTTAATAGTCATGATATAAATAACAGAAATTGTGTACACAGGAAAGTTCTAATTTGAAAAAAATGTTGTGTGTATATATATATATTTTTTTTTTCACCTTAGGATCTGTTATTTTTTTCTCCAAACTATGTTCTCTTTAGTTCATACATCACTGTGGTAAAAGCTTTTAAAATTCATTTTGTGGTTCGTTTCAGTGTATATATATATATATGCCCTTCTCTCCATTTCCCATAGTCGCCGTAAAAAACTACACATAGAGGTTTTTTTTGGCTTCTGGCTGTCTGTGGGGAATGATGAGTTTTCTCGCTATACTTGATAAGCTTAATTGAAAAATGATCACAGCATGAGAAGGAAAAACATGTTTGCCGAAAAAGCTCTTCTAACGGCTGCTAAATATGAAATGAAATAAAAACAGGATTACCAAACATTAAAAAAAACTCATTGAACGCAGCAGGCTGTCATACATGTCAATTCTGACAAAACGATATTTTTTCTTGTCAAATTTCGGTTTAAATGAAAACGATAGTGTTTGGGGGTTGGTTGGATATATTTAAGTAATTTTATAGTGGTCTCTTTAATAACTTTAAGAATTAATATCCCATAGTGTAATTTACTCAATCATTACTAAATTACTTTTATAATTTTTCAAAGGTGACCTGGCGGTCTAGGGGTAAGGTGTCAGACTTCAGTGCTGGCGGCCGGGGTTCAATCCTCGGTCCCGGCACAGATTTATCTGATTATCAAACCCTTCCTTCACCTCTGACAAGACATCTTGTGAATGTGTGGAATGCCAGGCCTCCACCGTGGTTCGGATTCCACATTAAACTGTAGGTCCTCCATTTTATCTCACAATCACCCTACCATTACACATTAGCGTAAATGCGTATAACCCGAACGGGTAGTAAGACGCGGTGCAAATATAATTATAATAATAATAATAATAATTAATACTTTTATAATTTTGATAATGTTATTTTGTCCAAGCAACATTAATTTATTAAATACTATGGTAATAATCAATTAATAACATCATTTTTTTTTCAAGAGAAAAGGGCCGGTCACAAACTAAAACATGTGACCATATTCTAATACAAAATTGTTAAGCATACAAAAGTTTGAATCAATTTTACTTTAATGGAAAAAAAAATTGATAACATATTTGCAATGATAATACATAAGTTACATTTATCGATAGAAAAAAGGATACTTCTTTTTGGTCAGAATTATAAAATTAATAACTTAAAGAATATTGATTGATTCAATTATAAAATTTTATAAGTTTTATCGTATAAATCCATGCATATAAATATAGTATAAGTATAGGATGGTTGTAACTTTAGTAACTAAATCCATTAGTCTACGTACGCTATTAGAAAATACCATTTCAAACCCCAGAAGGTTATTGAAAACAAAAGTAGAATACCGTGACTTCATTATGCTCTGAATGAAATGCATCTATGCGGTAACGATACTTCTGGGAGAGATAGATTAATATAAAGTTAACAATATACATGCAAAATATTAAACACTGTTTAGGGCAGAGGATTATACTGGAAGTTTCTTACTTAAAGAGAAAAATGAAAAGTTAAATTAGTATATAATGATGACGCCTCCAGAATAAACCGTATAATCAAAATTCCATATAATTTCGTATATATTTGTGTTGCAATGCGAATGTTGAAACATAAAAGTTAAATATTAATAGGTACGTTAAAAGTATTTTGCTTTTACCACATAAGTTAGCATAGTATTGCAGTTTTTCTGTTACCCAAGCAATATGACAGTATAATTTTTTTTACTGCTTCTTACCACCCGTTTGAGTCAGACGCTAATATGAATAATTAATTATAGTTTATTATATTCGCGTATTTGGATGTTAATAAGATATATTTGATAGTTTTCCATATTGATTTTTTCAATCAAGTAAAAAGTATTACACTTATTAAATTTGTTATGCTAATCTAGAAAAAAGGTTCCTACATGTGTGCAAAGGGAGAGCGGAAACTATATTAGATAAAAAACCTAGTAGTAATCTAAAAGTGATACCCACCCTCATTAGTGATATTAACCCCCCTGGTTTTCTTTTCCTTTTGTTAATCTAAATTTGTAAAAAACTCTTACAATTTATTGTGTTCGTTGAGAAAATATGATTCAACTTTCGTCCGCGCACAAGAGCACTTTTTTGTTGTCGTACAACTTAGATACACTTTATTTTTGTTCACGATAATAAGGAATGAAAATCGTCCAACAATGTTGAACAAATAAAGAATAGTAACGAATTTGAGGTATGTAGAAACACTTACCTCTTTTTATTAAAAATATTAATCCTTGTCGCTACTTCTTGACGCTGTATACTTCTGGGCAGCCAAAGTCTTAAAATTTTAGTATCTAATACACACACACACACACACACACACACACACACACACACACACACACACCTGTAACAAAAACACATAGTAGGCTGTTAGAAATAAGTTTTAACATTAAGCCCCAATATCTGTACTACTAAACATCTTATAATATCTAGAATAATATTATCATAACTAATTCAGATTGTAAGATTGGTCATGAGCTGAAATTTGTATAGTACTGTATAAGTAAATACATAAATACCTCAGTTTAGCTGGACCATAGTGGAAACAGGCAAGGTAAGCATTATACTTTTCAGGGTAAACGAAGTAAAAATTTCCGAAAAACACTCGCCTAATCTATAGACTATAGACTTAGCTAGCCTTTAGATTTATTCGTTAGTAGCCTTTGTATTGAATTATATATATATAACTCACAAGATCTTTGGCAACACACTATAAAGCTAACCTTATTATTTTTAGCACCGCTTCTTACTACCCGGCTGGTAGTCGGTATATACGCCTATGTAACAGTTACGCTAGTGTGTTAGGGATGAGAAAGGTTGAATTTGGATTAAATGTACCCATTTTCATGGAGGGAGAGTGGAAAACCATTGAGGAAATTCACATTCGGTATACCCGACCGGGATCGAACTTCGATCTCGCTATCATCGGCAATCTAGTATTTTGTGAGAGTGATGCCTTTTAGACCATGCGGCCATTGAGCGGTGTTAGCCTTATTCATCTACTCGTGGTATTAGTAATGCCGGCTTGCTTTAAAACAGAATTGCTTGTGGCGTGAAGGTCAGGGTTTGAATCCTAGTCCACACATACTAATAGTCCTACAAAAACTGTTTGTTACGAACAATATGCATTGGTGGTTCCAATTTTTTCTTCCGTGAAATCAAACTATGGGGCATATTTTATCAGCTTCGACCAGTCCGGTATCTAATATTGTATATATGTGTGCGCGCATTGAAACAGTGCCTGCACAATACTCATTGGGATGAATTAAACTGGTAAAAATGGGTCGGGATATTCCTACGCATGGCTGTCACGAGATAGAGGGAAAACATTTTTATATTTATGTAGTGATCGATCAAACAGTATTAGCGGGTCTCATGTCGGGACACACAGAAAAAAAAGAATAATATCTTTGATCCTTGTATGTATGGCGGATGTACATGGGGATTATAATACCAATGTGAGTAATACTGAAAAGCGGTCATGAAGTAACGTACGTATGTACCGTTTGCGTTCTCTTCACAAGTGTTAAAAATTATTAAGGTCTAGAAGGCATAATCTAAATAACTCTCCTCGGTGGCGTAGTTGGCTAACGCGCTAGTCGTGTTGAGCTCGACTGCTGAGGACGGGGAAATCGAGGTTCGAATCTCGGTTGGGTAAACTGGAGGTTTTTTTTTACTAAATGGTTTTCCACTCTCCCTCCACGCAAATGCGGGCTCACTTCCTCTAATTCGACCTTCCCAATTCCTAATCCATTAGAGTAATTAGTAATTAAAGCGTATAACCCGAACGGGTGGTAAGACACGGTGCTAATTATTATTATTCATAATCTAAATAAGTAAGCGTTTTTACTTTAAACATAGAAGAATTATTGTATTTGTTAAATTTCAACATTGATATTATGATTGATCTTGAAGTTTCACATGCCCCTCCCCTCCCCCTCCACCTCCCCTTAGCCAACAAAAGAGAGTTTTTACTCGGTCTTTACCCGGGTTTGTAACTCTGATGGCTTTTACTTTATAGGATTTAGTTAAAACTTAATATTAAGATGTTATTAGTCATGCCTCGAGGTGAAGTCGTGGTTTCTATTCTTGCTCCAAATTTAAGTGTAATTTAATGTTAAGAATTGTTTCACTAATGGTTTTAAAGTTTTGGTTCATGATGGATAACTGGTGTTTTGCGTGATATCGTTAACCTTATTTTCGAAGAAAAATTATTTTAAGGATTCTTTACTGAAAACAATTTAAAAAAAATTGTTTCACTATTAAAATATTTGAGAAAGTAAAAACATTTGTGTTGTACCAATAATTAATTTTAAAAATATGATTGAATATATTGAAGTAATAAAGAATCAAAACTGGCCTTGTACACTATTTCGCAAACCGAGATAAACACAAAAAACTGTTTAGAACTAATCTGACCAATATGATGTAAGAGTGAGGTGTGTTGATTTTCCAAGGATAATGGTGACCTGGTGGTCTAGGGGTAAGGTGTCAGACTTCTGTGCTGGCGGCCGGGGTTCAATCCTCGGTCCCGCCACAGATTTATCTGATTAACAAACCCTTCCTTCACCTCTGACAAGACATCTTGTGAATGTGGGGAATGCCAGGCCTCCACCGTGGTTCGGATTCCACGTTAAACTGTAGGTCCTCCATTTCATCTCACAATCACCCTACCATTACACATTAGCGTAAGTGCGTATAACCCGAACGGGTAGTAAGACGCGGTGCTAATAATAATAATAATAATAATAATCCAAGGATAATTGGAATTGATTAATTATTTTTATAAATCTATTGATAATATATTTAGAGATTATTTGAATTTAAAATTTGACAAGGCAACTGTTGAAGTAATCTCTTGGACATGGCTAGTTTTTATACAACTAACGTTGGACAAGATTATTTAAGGAGTTTTTTTTTTTTTAAAGAAGATAGAATAGGAAATTACATGTTACAGATGAATAAGTTAGTTTTGGATAGGGTAGTAACGAAATAAAATCATTTTCATTATTAAAGTATTAAATGTCACGTGATGCTTTTAAAAAATCAATAAAAGTAGGAATTTTTGTGATTATTCTTCGAAGGCCTTATATAAGTTGTCAACGACTTTGTTTTATTGTAATAGTTTACATAAAATAACAGAATATCAATTTTTTCTCTCCTAATTTAAATGATGTAACTTGATTTAGCAAGAAAAATTATATTTTGAGTTGAAACGTATTCTTATATTGACACAATATTTGTATTTAACGCGTGGCAGCTGAATCAGGGCTGCCACTCACGTGGAAAATCACAAGAGCTAGAATAACACCAGTAATTTTACAAAAAAAAAACAACAAAACTATAACAATACCCACTTATTTATGAGTTTGGGACATCAAACTGTAAGCTTTAAATAATAGGCCTTTGTATGAAAAAAATTGAACTGAAGAAATAAGTATGCTGATTCGAATAAATGTATTATTTCGCTTCCTTATTTTTCTGCATTGAAACAGAGAGTTGCAAAACAACTGCATACATTTCTTCGTTACATTTAATAATCCTCTTGTAAGCACTAATGGCGTGAATTCACAATAGTATTTCAATCCTCGATACATTTCTCTAAAGTGTCTGGAGAGATGGGAATTTACTTTGGACGACTTAGGAAACACAGTGAAATTACTCCCCGTTCGGGTTATACTCTGATGTACTAATCTCGCTAATGGTTTTAGGGGTGAGAAGGGCTAAATGTAAAAAGTGTATCTTCGTGTGCGTGGAGGGAGAATGGAAAATAATTTTGGGAAAACCACTCTCAGTACACCCGACCGAGATTCGAACCTCGACCTTCCCGTCATCGCCAGTGTAGTCTACTGCGAGAGTGACGCCTTAGACCATGCGGCTTCCAAAGCAGGTAGTTATATTAAAAGATAATTATCATAACCCTAAGAGTGAACTAAAAGTATTTATAGTTGTAGTTTTTATTAATACCTTCAATATATATACGAGCTCTAAAAGGATAAACTTTGTATTGTGTTTTTCAATTAATGATTATTAGCACAGCGTCTTACTACCCATTCGGGTTATACGCACTTACGCTAATGTGTAACGGTAGGGTGCTTGTTAGATGAAATAGAGGACCTACAGTTTAACGTGGAATCCGAACCACGGTGAAGGCCTGGCATTCCCCACATTCACAAGTTGTGATTAATAGATGTCTTGTCAGAGGTGAAGGAAGGGTTTGATAATCAGATAAATCTGTGCCGGGACCGAGGATTGAACCCCGGACCCCCAGCACAAAGGTCCGAAACCTTACTCTAGACCGCCAGCTCACCTTTCAATTAATGTAAATCACATTAAATTATGTATGGGTTGATCAAATGGTTCTACTGAATGAGATTAATAAACTCTCTCCAAAGTCCAGGTTTTTATGAAGATGTGACATTGTGTAACGTAACGCTGCTCTGGGAACAGGTTGTGATGAGGGACGGGGTGGGGCGGGGAGGTCCGTGACACAACAGATAATATCCCCCTTTACTGCTCCGGTAATGTACTGTGTTCATATCTCCGTGCCAACTAATATATTCTCACCGATCACCTTTACAAATAATAGTTTAAAGCATGACGGGCTGTGTGACATTATTGCTACAGGGGGAGTAAAAGTCCCTCTACTGATAATCTCACTCTGATTTCAACTTCAATCACATTGTGGAATATAGATATGCCTACTTTTATTTTGTTGTATAAATAAGAAGTATAAAGAAAGTAATGAAATAATAAAAATAATTGGAGGTGAGATTTTAATGAAAAGGTACTTTTTTTTTTGCGTGCCTCCGATTTTGAAAAAAAAAAAAGGTTTTTCTGTATGAAATCCGTATGTGTAAGACTAAATTCGGTTTTTGCACTTCTGTGTATTTCTGTGTATTCTAGTATAATTTGGATAACATTTTGGATTTAATAATGTTTCATTCTGATTCGGTTTATATGATCGCAGAAACATCAAACTCAAATATACTTTATTTGAAATAATAAACACAAAAAATAAATGTTCTAAAAATCGGGTTTAACAATTTTGATTACATTTCATTTGTATGAAAAAATAAGATAAAAATTAATGTTTTATAGATGAAATGTCTAGAAAATCAACAATATCTATTCAGCTATTTTCATTTTTCATAAAAATTGTAATTTACTATTTTAATAAGAAAGTATTTAGTACTTTTATTATATCTGATATTTATTTTTATTGTGAAATAATGTATATTTATCATACGGATGGATACCTTAGGGTGAGATTGCAGGTAACTCAAGTTAAGAGTAAGGTTTTTGCAGTTTTTTATAAAAAACTTTATTTTAGCAAAATAAATCAAAATTAGTATTTATCCAGTAGAAATATCGTTTAATTTTCCTCACATGGTGATATTAATGTTTTTTGAATATTTGTCATGAGCACAGCGGAATTAGGTGACAAATTTTTTTTGATGAAGTGAAAAAGTTGTCGTTAAATTCCAGGAAACCTTTGACAGATATTCAAGAACTGTTGGGGTCACCATGTCAATAAAATTAAACTCTTTATGTTTTTACTGAAGAATTATTTGATTTATTTTGACCAAATAAAAGTGTTGCTATATATATACATACATACATATATATAGAGCATCTCTTACTGTATAAACCCGATTACAGGATAAACTAGATCGGATTAAGCCGAATTGATACATCCTAAGAGCCTCAAGATGTACTAGTTTAGCCTGGTCTAAATTCGTTAATCCTGAAATTTTGCCCCAGATCAAGTAGTATAGCCTAAAATTTTATTAGGACAAACCAGGTTTAGGTTAGGTAGGTTAGCTGACAACATTTGTGCGAATTGTGATTAATGAAACCTGTCCAGGTCATCGAATGGGTTAAGAAGAATGAAAACTATTACTGCCTAAAAACATCAGGCTATATCGGTTTATACTACAAACGGCTGGATGTATCAATTTGACCTAGTCCGATCTAGTTTGTAATGGAAATCTGGTTTGGACGGTTACATATAAACTACAAAATTACTGGCCTTAGCTCACGTTCTCTATATTCCCATATTAATAAACTGCCATAAAAAATAAATCAGAGAATTTGTGCCAATATTTTTGTATAATTTATTTAAATTAGTTGTAATTGTCATTGTAAATATAACTACGATGAAATGGTGACGTTAAATAATTATGTAGGTGGGTCCGGGGTTCAATCCTCGGTCCCGGCACAGATTTATCTGATTACCAAACCCTTCCTTCACCTCTGACAAGACAACTTGTAAATGTGGGGATGACAGGCCTCCACCGTGGTTCGGATTCCACGTTAAACTGTAGGTCCTCCATTTCATCTAACAATCACCCTACCATTACACATTAGCGTAAGTGCGTACAACCCGAACTGGTAGTAAGACGCGGTGATAATAATAATAATAATAATATAATAATAATAATAATTAAAAATATTATAAAAATATATAATAATAATAATTAATAATAATAATATAATATAATATAATAATTATTATTATATTATGTAGGTACTGCACCTGTTTAATAGAAGAATATTATTAAATATCATTCTACAACTTATTTTAGCGATTCTCTTTTAAATAAAAATATTAGAACTACAAGTATATTTATATATTAATTACAACTTTTAACGCAAGAGAAAAAATTGGCAAGAATATTTCGCATTCTTTGTTTGGTAGACCTGTTTTATGAAAAATAGTTAAAAATGTTCTTAAATTTAAACATGGTGGGATAAAGTTAAAGTAGTTAGCTCATTGTTGAGCTAAATATCTGACAGAATCGACTTCACCTCATCTTTAAAATGGCCATTCAAGGAATGCTTCCTTTTGCTCCTACCAATTACCTTATCTAACCTATCAGCGTTCTTGATTGACAAATCAGAGTTAATTGGCTTCTCCCTTGCCTTTAGCACTTGCTCACACAGTTCTGTAGTTAAGAGGGCTTACACTATTTGGTTTTAGTTTATCGAGGGAGAGACTCTATAAAGGACTAGAAATGATCCAATTGGAGTTGGTTGCTTGGTCGATAACTCGAATTTAAGGTACAATAAACATGACACTAATTGGATTTATGTTGGGGGAAACACTAATTTAGGATTGGGGGAACTTACTACGGACACTTTACTATACACTACCTTGTTCTTCAGTTTTTGGTGTTAAAACTCCATCCACCGTCAACTACTGGAATCATTAAAGAAACAAGTGGTTTGGAAACGCGTCGGCTAAGTGACCATTCCATAGCGTAGTGCAACGACACATTTAAAATACCAAAGTCTAGAAGAATTGTTTTTTTTTTGTATTGACACAAGGGCTATTAATGACTTAATATGAGTGGTAAGGATAACATATGCGGCTTAAAGGAAATTCAACATAATCAGTTTTGAGAGAAGACGGAGAAATTACGATGAAAATTAGTTGTGTAAAATCGCCCTCATTGAATACAGCGGGTTTCCTTAACTTAACCTTGTCGTAAACGGAAATCAAGTAAAATGTTGAATGAATAGAATACTCTTTCTTGTTATAAAAACAATAGAACTTCTATTTGAGTATCATACTTAAAAAAATAATTCCCTAGCAATAATAGAATTTTTACCAGGCCTGCGTAATATTTGGATTGAAAGGCTGAATTTAGAATTTAAATATAAGAATGGGAAGCTAAATAAAATACGATTTTTCAGTAGACGTAATTATTATATACAAAAAGAAAACTACAGTATATAGACAATTTAAAATGGTAAGACAATAGAAAATTAAGTGATTCTCTAATAAAACATAATTTGATGAGATGAATGCAAATTGTTTATATTTTTCATCATTTATTTAATGTCAGATGTAATTTAGTAGGTGACTATTTGTTCGTAGAAAGGAAGTCATAGCTTGTGGGTTGCATACAAATACGTGACGGACCGCTGGTTGTAATTTGTCCAGGGTTGAGTTATTCAATATAAATTGAATTGAATTGGTAATAAATTCACAAAGTACCAGTTTTACCAGCAAAGATAAATTCTATTACCAGATTCATATTCTAAACAGCTGGAATATAAAACAATTATACACTTTTTTTTTATTAAGATACGGATTAATAAAGTTACTGCTGAATTCGTTGAAAATGTAATAGGTGACAAAATAATCAATCTAACCGTGAGAAGTCGTAACGAAAACTATAATTTTAGTTATAGATTTCGGTTTAATGGTCTTTCATCTATACTTATAAAATAACATGTCCTGACTGACTGACTGACTGATTCATCATCGCCGAGCACAAACTATCAAGGCTACAAGCATGAAATTCGGACTGTATATTCATTTTATTATGTAGGCACCCACTAAGAAAGGATTTTAGAAAATTCCACCCCAAAGGGGTCAAAATAGGGGATGATAATATGTATGATAATATGTATGAAAGTCCGTCATTTTGAGAGTTATATAAACAAATTTTGTATTTCGGTTATTGACGTAAAACAAATAAATACGTGTTTCAGGAATTTTGGAAATGTTTAATAAGGGATTAAAAAGGGTGTGAAAGTTTGTATCGGACTTGCATTATTTTTGATCTGAGGTCAAGTTATGGTCATCAACGTAACGTAATATTTTAAATTAATCTGTAAATACCTATGTATATTTTCGTATTTGTATATAATCAATCTTCCACGCGAGCAAAGCCGCGGGAACAGCTATCTAGTATGAAATATATTTATTTTAATCATTAGTGTTTCACAGGACTTATGATACAGCGTTAACATTACAGGTATTTTAAATAAGATGAATGCGGTTGGAATAAGAAATCCAGCAATATTTGTGGAAAAACTCTTATGGACAGTCGTATGAATGGGTGCTAAACGAGTGCGGTTTTAAAGGCATCCAATAGGTAAATGTGATAGAAACGTGTTACGTTGGTTTGGCCATATTGAGTGGATGAGTGTGGCTCGATTGACAAAGAACGTATATGAAGTTAGTGTGTGGATCAAAAGGTGTAGGCTATATAAGACGTGGCTAAATGTTGTAGATGAATATGTGAAAAATAAAAACAAGTGTTTATATAATAATAATAAATAATAATATTTAGCACCGCGTCTTACTACCCGTTCGGGTTATACGCCTTAAGTAATAATTAATCTAACGAATTAGGAATTGGGATGGTTGAATTAGAGGAAGTGAACCCGCATTTGCGTGGAGGGAGAGTGGAAAACCATTTAGGAAAAACCACACCCAGTTCACCCGACCGAGATTCGAACCTCGATTCCCCGTCCTCAGCAGTCGAGTTCAACACAACAAGCGCGTTAGCCAACTACGCCACCGAGGCGGGTTTTTAAGCATAAAAGGTATGTATATGACTGTGTATGGATGTTGTTGACTCAAAGGAAGTATGCAAGGAAAGGGAAATGTGGGTAAAGTTATTTGAGGATGGTTTAAGTACGAAGTTGTTTTTTGAGCTATATGTACTATTTCTTGCCCACCCCGTAAAGAACGTCGTGATTAGTTATGTATATAAATACATGCTGATATTCTTTAAGGGTAATAAGAGCGGAGATTGGAGAAACCAATCTTTAAAATAAGGTCTTCTATGAACCACACTAATAATATAAAAAATATATATTCCAATGGGCACTTTGGTGGTCAAATTATCTTTGGCATTACTCTCACCACTATACTGGATTGCCGATGATGGGTGGATGGGTGTCTGAATTCTGATCGGAGGTATTGGTGGTGTTTCTTCCACTCTCCCTCCACGCAAATATTGGATATATTTCCTCAAAACTTAACCTTCTTCATCCCTATCTCACTATTGTTAATTTATACAGCTAGTCTGTATTGGTAGTAAGTAGTGGTGAATTAAGCGAAAAAAATTAGAATTCAATGGAAATATGTCCAAATTTGTTTGGAGGTAGAGTATAAAATCACGAAAGAAAAAAACCCACCTGAGTGTACCTTTCCCAGAATTTAGGCCTGACCTCTCTGGTACCGGAATACCAGACAATACGAGAATTCTTACTCCTTGCTCCGTGTGCCCACTGGGTAGAATATATGCTAAGCTATAGGCATTTATATTATACAGAAAATATTTATTATTAGGATACACATCAGGATATAATAGTTTGTATTAAATACTGGTAATTTTGTTTCGAGAGATAGCTATTTTAAAACAAAAATAACTGATATAATCACTAAGTGTTTTATTGCCTATTTAACTACAGTAGTTTAAACAATAGGATAAATAAGCACCTGAAAAACCGGGTGAACATAAATAAAGTCAAGAAATTTGGACCCGACAGAGAAAATTCAGGGGAATTTTAAAAGGTCACTGTAATTTTAAGTAATTTCTGTGAATACTTAGAATATTTTTATTATGTATCTTACTATCTGTTCAAGTTAGACGTTTATATGATAATTACTCTTATAGGAAAGGGATGAGGAAGGAAGCATTTCAGAGTTAATCTACCGGCATTTGCGTAGAATAAGAGTGGGGGAATCATTTAGGAAAAACCATCCTCAATCGACAAGACCGGTTTTCAAACCTCGATCTCCCAGTCTTCAGCAGGCCAGTCCAACACGAGTGTGACGCCTTAGACCATTCGGCCACTGAATTGGATTAGCCTACTTTTAAAAGTTCCCTAGTGTATAAACTATTAGTTTTTTTTATATACAATTCAAGTGATTTTAAAAAGAGTCTTTATTAAATTTTTGATGAGAATTATTAGACAACATTGAAAATAACAAGGTGTTTTAGTAATACTATAATACTAGGAAAAAACATAAACATATTATTTTTTTGAAAAATCTGGAAAGAGTCAAGGTATTTCAAACCTAAGAAACGCGCCAACCCTGAAAATATAATTTACAAGTGAACAATTTTTTTTTTATGTTTCATAATAAGATGAAATTTATCACTTATTCTTTCACCGAGACTAGGAAATTATATCATTAAAAGATTGAATGATAACATTGCTCCTCAAAGAAATAAAAAAGTAGAAATCATTCTTCACATTTTAGATCATAAAATAAATCTACGTGAACTTCATTCTAACAAAAAAAAAAGTTTAAAATGTTTGGCCCAACACTTTGAAAGGACATCCATTCAAACTAACACACATAAACAATTTATTTTTTCCGGAATGCTTTCTCTCCCCCATCCTCCTTCCCAACCTCATCTTCTTCTTCTTCTTTTGCTTGTGTTCGAGGGTGGAAAGCGACAGAGAAGGGAGCAGAGTTGAAATTTTGTGATTGAAAGGCGGTAATGCCTCAGGTGTGCGTGGACTGGTAATCTCGATGATTGCTCACCGTCCGTCCGTGTGTGTGTGTGTGTTTGTGTGTGTGTGGATGATGGAGAGGAAGGGGTCAGAGGGTGGACCTACGCGAGCGGCATCTACAAATAAGAAGTTTCGGCGGCAGTGTAACAAGTAGGTCCATGTCCAGCCTACTTCTAAAATGTGGCTGACGCATTTGACGAACCGACACCTTGAACTCTTTTTAACGCGAACATGATATTTATAAGATTTTTAGACGAATAATTCATCAGTTCGAAGTGATATTCTCCCTTCTGGTCCCCCCCCTCCCCCATTTTACCAACATCTATTTCTCAAATATTTTACCGCGTTCGAAATAGGGTTTTTACTCACTCCCCTCAATTCATCAATGTCACATAACGATTGCAAAGTCAACCAAAAGATAGACCAAGTTTCCTAAAAGTTAAAAATCTATACATTTTAAATTACTATTAGACGAGAGGTAGTTTTTTTCATAAACAATAAATTATATATTAATACAATGTTTATTACGTCCATTAAATGTCACTTCGGACAAATGACTTAAAGCGACCGCTAGGTCGTAACAGCGTGCTATATCGGCCGTTGAAGAAGATATGCTAGATAATTTGAGTCATTAAGATATAATAAAAGGAAACGCAAGCTCTGATTAGTAATTTTAGCAGTTTTTTTTGAACAAAAAACCCTTTTGAACGAAATAAATAAAATATTGTTTACTTAGATGAGTTTAGTTTGATTTTCTAATAATCCCAACAGTTCTTGAATATGTGTTATGACGCATGAGTATAAGATAGATTGAACTGGCCTTATTTATTCTAATAAAAAGTTTTTATTTGATCGATATAGACATATTAAAACTTTTTAAATTACTATGTGTATATAAGTCAACTTGATGTAACAACTGGGAGAATTTTCTTATTTTTTTGGCAAAATCTTTGCTACTAAACATGAAAAAACACAAGTAAGTAAAATTAATTAACGTCATTTGATTTTGTTTGCAAAACTCATTCAATTACGGTTTATTTGTATCATGTGATCAATAATTGTTTGGTTTTTATTTAAGATAATATTTTGAAATATTAGATGTATTTCTAAGTAGGGCGTAAATTAAAAATGATGACTTGATGCTGGATGTCATACAAGACTTAGGGTTTGTTATAATATGACAACCGTACCCTTGATGTTGTAATGTTTGAAAACATATTATTAATAGGCTAGTGGTGGCTTATCATTTATATAGAGGATATATACAAATTATTATACTCTATTATCAGACTTTGTATGCTATAGGGGATATCTAAACTATTATTTTCCGTCATAAGACTATGATACACACACACACACATACACACACACACACACTTTTAAATCTGTTATTATAATTGTTTGGAAAAGATAAGCAGCGTGAATGGGTGAGATAATCTAGAACCGTGTTGACCGGCAAACCCAATGAGAAGAGACCTTTGGGAAGACCTAGACGCAGAGGGGAGGATAACATTAGAATGGTACTGAAAGAGATAAAGTGTAATGAGGTGGACTGGAGAGAACTAGCTAAAGATAGGGATAGGTGACGTACTTTAATAAAGGCTGCAATGAACTTCTGAGCTCCTATTGCCATATGTAAGTAAGTGTAGTTGTGTCAAGAAACACCTTTCTTTTTGTTAGTAAATTAGTGTCAAAACAAACTTCATAAAATTGATAAACACATTTCTGGTACGGCAAAAATTTATATATATTAAATCAAACCAATGAAAGTATGTTAAAATGATATAATTTTGTTTTTATTGTTGCTTTTATTACTTTGTCTTATGTTCACAAAATTGCCGTTATTAGCGTGCCTTAAACAAGGGAATTAATATCTTAAACTGGGGAAATATTCTAATTTTGTTATTGGAATATACAGTACATATTTGAAGATCATTGAATCTCTTTTGAATTTACAGTATAATAAACGTGCGAAACCAATAAACCAATTAAATAAAATATTACCAATTAATTGTACAAATTAATTATTTAAATACGAGTTACGGTCAAGTGTGTTGATTTAAATGCAAATTAACGATAACTACAGTATCCCCACGGCTTCTTTGGTGCGGACTGACAGCTCACAGTTGACGGCTTTGAAAAGCTACCAGACCAAATTATGTATCCCTACGCCGAACCATATGATCTGTAAAAACATGTGTTTAGCAGCTGTAACTTCTGACGGTCAAAATGTAGGTATATACCTAAAAGTTGACTGTCAGAAGCTAGCTGTGCGCTGCCAGTCAGCACCAAAGAAGCCGTGGGGCTACTGTAGTTATCGTTAATATGCATTTAAATCAACACACTTGACCGTAACTCGTATTTAAATAATTAATTTGTACAATTAATTGGTAATATTTTATTTAATTGGTTTATTGGTTTCGCACGTTTATTATACTGTAAATTCAAAAGAGATTCAATGATCTTCAAATATTTTTTGATATATTTTTAATATACACATTTACAGTACAATAGAGAAATATACGATGGAAAAAAACCAAATTGTTTTGAATTTTCGATACACAATTCCCTAGTGTTAGGATATTTTTATACACAAACTCTTGTTCTGTTAGTGTATTTGTATCAATAAACACTTTTTAATCCATCAGTATATTTGTGTCATGTATGATTAATTTGACTAATTCACTATGCATGTATCCGATTCTCTGAGCTTGTCGATAGTGAAATATTAAACAGTCCCTCTGTGCTCGCGGTGTTTAGTTGATACATGGTCAACAAAGTGCGAATTCTAATCGTCAGTGTAGTACCAATGCTTCCGCCCGCAGCGACACCGCCGAGAGTACCTGAGAACACACAGGTGTTGTCGGGGACCTACCGTGGTATTCTCCCTAAAGGGCTTTAGTTCGAAACAGACGAGGACATCAAGTAGAGGCAAACATGACTAGAAGTTTGAAATTTACTTTAGTCAGGAGCTCAGATGGGCTAGGGGGTGAAAAATAAATATGTACAAATATGTTGAGGAAAAAAAAAGAACAAACTTGATTATTTTGGTCATTTTTTTATTAGGGGTGTTTAGCTTCCACTTTTTGAATAAGCGATAATATCAACCCACGAACTACCATGACTACCAACTACCGATTCGGTGGCCACGTGGTCTAACGCGCTACTCTCGTGTTGGACTAGACTGCTGAAGATGGGGCGATAGGGGTGTGTACTGAAGGGTTTTTTCCTACATTGTTTTCCACTCTCCTTCCACGCAAATGCGGATGCACTGACGCTCAATTAAACCTTGCTAATCCCTAAGCCATTAGTGTAATTAGTATAACCCGAACGGTTAGTAAGAATAGGTGCAAAATAATAAAACAGCAATAAAATCATACAGGTTGTATCATAAGACGTGGGACCCGCATCAGCGTTGGACAGGAGACAATTAAAAATGTTCATATAAGCGTGTGTCCCATTTGACCTTGTTTCCGAGCTAAAGGCAAGTGATTCCACTAAACTGTTTGTATACCATACTCGATATCTCTTGACCTCTCATCTTGGTATGTTCTATGGGTTATTCCAAAACACTTGGCATTTTTGAAAGAGTGCGGTGTTCTACGACACGGCTACTGCAGACTTGCATTCAGACCGATGGTGGTCATTTTGAAAACTTACTATGATGTTAGATGATGTTAAGAATCTCCACATTACTGGAGTACAAACAATATGACTATGGGGTGACCTGGTGGTCTAGGGGTAAGGTGTCGGACTTCTGTGCTGGCGGCCGGGGTTCAATCCTCGGTCCCGGCACAGATTTATCTGATTTCCAAACCCTTCCTACACCTCTGACAAGACATCTTGTGAATGTGTGGAATGCCAGGCCTCCACCGTGGTTCGGATTCCACGTTAAACTGTAGATCCTTCATTTTATCTCACAATCACCCTACCACTACACATTAGCGTAAGTGCGTATAACCCGAACGGGTAGTAAGACGCGGTACTAATAATAATAATAATATGACTATGACTCAGAAACAATGTCAAATGGAAAACATGTTTATATCAACTCTTTTTTTTATTATTGAGTTTTGTCTCCTGCCCCCTGAAGTGGGACCACATCATAGGCTAGGCGCAGACGAATGTTGAACAAATGTTTAGTCGGGATCATAAGCACACCAACGATTTCACTCAGACTAAACAGTTTATTTGGTTTGGCATCTCTCACGATACTCAAGAATTGGGTATTTTAGAGTGGAGACAGTGCAAGTTGTCATAGAAAAGTTATTTAAAATGGACGTGGAGAAAACTACGGCTATTTGCGTTTTAATTTATTAATTAATGGCATTTGGAACTCGGAAAGTTTATTGCCGCATTTAAAAAGTACGCCACCTATCCATATCTTGAGCTAGTTCTATCCAGTCCACCTTATTACACCCTATATATTTCAGGTCTATTCTAACGTTATCCTCCAATTTGTGTCTAGGTCTTCTTAATGGTTTCTTCCCATTGGGTTTTGCCAATGCTCCGAGCACGGTTCTAGAATCTCCCATTCGCGCTGCAAGTCCTGACCACCGTAATCTACGAGACTTTATTGTCCTAATAATGTATTGTGATAAGTATAGATGATGGAATTCATCATTATGTAACATCCTCCACTTCTCAGTACCGTCATATTAAATGGTTCAAATATATTTATAAGCCCCTTACTAATTAGATTTTGGAAAATGAGAATAACTCGGAAATACTGAGCTCATATCAACAATAATTTCTCCCGGTAGCAAATTTTTTTCTTTCAAATGCTTGCTAAATTCTAACATTATTGACCTTTAATTTGGGTTAATATTTTGTACTCAATCATTTTGTTTAACGGGTGTAGTGTCAAAACTGAAGCGAAGAGGTGTGAGTATAGAGGACACTGTCCAAGTGTTTAGTTTGCGCTCCGATAAACTCCCATTCACATTTGAAGGGTGAACGATAGCTTTCCCGACACTTGGTTGGATACAAGTTGGAGTTAAGTCCAACTTTTAAATTGGGCACCGATCAGTTCCCCTCGTGTGCGTAACCCCATTTAATACCATTCACTTTTACTATCCAACTAAACTCTTTAGTCATTCGTGTGCGCCTAGCCTTACGGTATCACTGTATATATTGAGTATAGTTCCCATAGAAAAATTAAAACAAAGGCTACGGACTATGATCAAAATTAGTGAAACGGATTAAATACCAGTGTGCGTTGGTAAATAAGAAATAAAGGGTCATTTTCATAGTCTGACTTAGTTCGCCTCAAGTGTGGTGCTTTACTAAATACAAGACGACACCTACCTAGAATCGAATGGAATGGGCCAGTTTCGCATATGAAACTGACCCATTCCATTTTAGTTTAGGTAGGTGTCGTCCTGTATTTGGTATGGCGCCGTATTTGGGGCGAACTAAGTCTATGAAACTGGCCCAAAATCTCATAAAAACCCTTTCGAAGGGTTTTGAGTTTTATTTCTCCGAGAATTACCATTCGTAGGGGATATCCGCACACAACGTAAATAATGGTGCAGGGATAAGGAAGGCGTATCTCTTTAGCACCGTGTCTTACTACCCCTTTGGGTTATACGTCTAAGTACTAACTACGCTAATCGTTTTAGGGATTAGGAAGGTCAAATTTTGATGACGTATACTCGCAGTTGAGTAGAGATCGCACACCGATCACCCGCAGTACAGTCTATTGTGAGAGTGACGCCTTAGACCATGCGACCACCGAAGCGGGTAGGCTTATAATAAACGTACTAGCATTTTAATGGTGGGAGAGTAAGAAACCATTTAGGAGAAACCACCCTCAGTGCACAAGGACGCGATTCGAGACCCTAAATCCCTGTCACCAAAAAACTAAACTAGAGTGGAATAACATTCAATTTCTGTGCTCACCAATGAGGGCCGTATTAACAAAAATATTATCCACATTATATTAGTGGGATTTAGTTACTATTCGATCCGCATCAATGTTTGTATGGTCCAACACGTCACTCTCATGTTAACTATGATTGCTGCTGATGGGGAGATAGTTCGAATCCCGGTTGTGTGTAGTGAGGGTATTTAAAAAAAAGTTCTCCATTCTTTTCCAAAGACATTTCTGGGACATTTCCTCTAAAATGCCATCTTCCTCATCTGTTTAATAAGCGTAATTAATTAATGCGTTTGACCCAAACGGGTACTAAGATGAGGTATTAAAAAAATATATTCCTCTTCATGATCATTTTCTTAATATCCTTAAAATTATTGGTTGATTATATTTGCAGATCAATCTAAGGGGCAGCTTTATAGTTAGACTAGGTGACCTGGTGGTCTAGGGGTAAGGTGTCGGACTTCTGTGGTGGGGTCCGGGGTTCAATCCTTGGTCCTGGCACAGATTTATCTGATTACCAAACCCTTCCTTCACCTCTGACAAGACGTATATTAATCAAAACTTGTGAATGTGGGGAATGCCAGGCTTCCACCGTGGTTCAGATCTCACGTTTAATTGTAGGTCCTCCATTTCATCTCACAATCACCCTACCATTAAACATTAACGTAAGTGCGTATAACCCGAACGGGTAGTAAGACGCGGTGCTAATAATACTAAAAAATAATAATAATTAAAATAATAGTAAAAATAATAAAAATAAAGTCAGATTTAGCAGTCTGACTATGAAAGTGATAGATATTCAGCCATGGTTAGAATTTACTCCGAACAATATCGATTACTACCCGCTTCAGTGGCCGAATGGTCTAAGGCGTCACTATCCTGTTAGACTGCCTGTTGATTACAGGTAGATTGGTATTAAATCCCGGTCGTGTCTGCTAAAGGTGGTTTTCCTAAATGGTTTTCCATTCTCTTTATATTTCCACTAACTTATTCCTTTCTCTTTAGAAAAAATATATTATATGCGTTTGATCTGAACTGTAGGTAATAAGACGCGATGATTTAAAATAGAATCAAGCTTCAGGTAGAGAAATGTAGAAAACATTATAGGCAATTAAAGTATGAAATTTAAATACTGTGGGTGGGATACACTTCTCCCCTTTGTGGTCACATTGAAAATGTCGCCTCAAGGCACGTGAAACACATCAACCAAACAAATGCACTGCCTTCAGGTTATCTGAACCAGACATTTCTCAAAGCTTTATTTGTAAAAACGTCATTAGTTTTATTTACCGTAAAATAATATTCGTTTTCATAGTAATTATAACATTTATTGTAAAAAAGTAAGTAAAGGGCGTGTTTTCATAAGTCTAATTTTTCAAACTGATTATTTTAAGTTTTACATATTTTAATGTTTGTTTGGCTTATCTATAGCATGCATCAAAAAAGGACATGTATATGATAAATTATTTTCGAGGAATTGCATTTGCAATAACACGGAGAGAGGATATAAAACTACAAAAGGAAAAACATTCTCAAATTTCAAGGTGGTGATGCAAGCCCTGCTTCCCGGATTGAAGTCAGGGCTACGAATTCTGACAAGAAACAGATACATTTAATTTATTTCCTTCTAGCCATAGGGGTAGATGTTTATAAATGTTTTCAATAATGTATTTCTTTAGTCACTAATTTTAAAACCTTAGTGAATATCTCCAAAGTTTTCCAAAATCAAAGAGACATGAATTATCACTTTGATATTATTTTTAAATGCTGTGCATATTGTTCAAATAATATTTAAGACTAAACTATTTTAACATAATATAACCCACGCCTAAATGTTGAGCTGATTTCTTCTGCTTTACTAGTGACGGGGAGGTTGGAGTTCGAATACCGTCTAAGTGAATCTATTGTGGTTAGTCCTAAATTATTTCTTACTCTCCCTTCATGAAAATACCGTTACCTTTCCCATAAATACTATCTTCCCCATTCCTACCATATTAGAGCATTATAAATATAATATATGCATACAAACCGAATGGGTAGTTAAACGCGGTGAGAAAACACAAGATATATTGATAAATGAGGGAAAATGAATCGTTACAAGGTGGGTTCTATCATTTTGGTTTCATATTAAAAGGTTATGCTTCAGTGGCTGAATGTTTTAAGTCATCACTCTTGTGTTAGACCGGCCTGATAATGACGGGAAGATTGAGGTTCGAATCCCTGTCGGGTCGACTAATGGCGGTTTTTCCTTAATGGTTTCCCACTCTCCTTTATGCAAATGTGGTTATATATTACCTCTAAAATTCTTCCTTCCTCATCCCTATTCTATTAGATTAATAATTAACATGTAAGCGTATAGTCTGAACAGGTAGTAAAACGTGGCTATAACAATAAAAAATTGTGAAAAGGTTTTTTTTTCCTATAACCTTATGAATAATAATAATAATGCCCACTAGGTTTCTTTCCATGTACCTGGAAAGCTGCGTGAGCCTGGAAAACATAGTGCATTTGTTTGACTTGGAAAAACCCAGGAAGTTTTTACAAAATTCTAATAGAAATACTAGAATGTTGATCTGGGGGTTTTGAGGTAAGGTGTTTGCCTCAGGATCCGATGTTCGTGTGTTATTTACTCAGCCGGAGTTGACATGAACGATACAAATCCGTAGCACAACTTCCTTTGATCCCGTGTCGATTGTGGCATGTAAAAGAACCCTGGAATGTATGTGAAATACCTTTCCTGGCGAAATTGATAGGGCCTTTTTTTTTCTCGTTCATAGAAATTCCCGTGTACTAATAAGTCGGTTCAGAAAGTGCAGGTTAAATACAGCAAATAAAAATAAAATTAAAAACTAAAATATTTGTGAGTTTGGAATAATTAATACATTTTTCAAATAAATGTATTTAGATGACGTTGATTTGAACATATGTTTCAACTTCGACCTTCCCCGACACCCCCATCCTGAAACATTAAGTTGCGTAAGTACTGTACATATTTCCTGATCATGCTTTAACCATTCTATTCGAGACACCAAAAGAATGACTTTATACAAGGCCATAACCTTTGGGGGCTCAAACCCTCTCTGCGAAATTTTATGAACAAAATATATATGGCTTTATTTATGGTTCAAAAAATATCAAAATTAAGAGAAAAATACAAATTATAAGGCTGTGTTACCATAAAAAGCACTTCATAGAGCTACTAGAGGTGTTAAATATTTAGAAAATTTTCTAGACTTCGGCATTTTGGGGGTTATTTTACCATTAAAAAACTTCACAGAGCTTCAAAAAGTGTTTAATATTGATAAATTTTCGAAGCCTTTGGCAGCTAGGGGGTTATTTTACAATGAAAAAAAACACTTCAGAGAGTCTCTGTAACACCGCCCTTAATTCCCAACGAACTAAGGCTGGTGCACAACAAAATCAAGAATAACAAAAGGTAATATAATAATTACAGAGGAGCCGATAGGATAATCACAAAGTAAATAGGCTGTACTAAGGTCTATTCATTTTCTGTTTCCCTGAACTCACTCTTCAACTATGTTGTAATGAGGATAATTATATGTACCTTAGTTACCAGTGAGAAGGATATAACATGAATATTTGATATAAAGAAATATTTCAGAAAATAACATTTTATATATTGAAATTGAATAAAGAGAGATTAAATATTGAACGGTAATAAAAATTTGCGTAAATAAATATAAGTGAATATTACAACAAAAACAATAGTTGCGGGCAATTTATTACCGAAATCGGTAAGTTACTAATATTTCTTCCTTAATGGCAATACCAAACCTCTCAAGCCAAACAGGCTATAAGTTACTCATAAATCGCTAACTTTCTTATAAAGCCAGACAGGACAGACAGGCTCTAAGTTACTCATAAGTCACTAAAATTATAAAATTTTCAAGCCAGACAGGGTATAAGTTACTAACATTCTTTCTAACCAGAATACTGTAGATCTCACGCCAGACAGGCTCTAAGATACTAACAGTTTCAAAATTCTACGTTTGTAAAAATTGAAAAATTGAATACCCTGCGAACCCAGGTGGGGTTTTTACGTTACACAAAATTAAACTGAAGATAAACATTATTGAAAATGTCGTATCTAAAAGGATTAAAGTAATACGTGATATCCCTACGAAGCTAATTTTTTATAGTTGCAAAGGTTTTAAATTTAAATATTAATTTGCCCAAAACAGAATTTCAAAATACAACAGCCAAAAGGGAATTTCGTACTTTATAAAAACATCCCGGACACCTATGTGTGTCCGAGGACCTGATCCTAACAAGAGTAGTTCGTACATCTGGACTACACAATTATAATATACAAAATTATTCTAGCTCAGAGAGGGGGAAGAGGGGTAAACAAAACAAAGGCAAACACAAAACAATGCAGAGAGGGAGGGGTTAAATAGACGACGGTAGAATAGCGTAGCAGCCGGTAGATTGTTCTAGACCAAATGTTTCAACACATCACCACCTTCTTGCGCGTGCGCGCCACAATTTTCCCAACATGCCCCGCGATAATGCACAGTTCAGTCTTGCATGATTTTCACTCGCTTAGTTGGTCAGTTAGATTCATTGTGGCATGTTATTTTTGTGCGGGAAGTACATTAGTGAGTTGAAGCTGTTGAATGGGGCAACAATGAGTTTTCTCGTTTTAATTCCAATAGTGTCCAGTCTTGCTTTTATTTATTAATCGTTGTAGCTTTACGGTAATAAACGCTACACCTCTAGAACTGTTTATCATTTAGAATTTTTTCTAGCTTCCAGCAATTGGGGGATGTGCCCACCAACCCCCCCCCTCCCCCCTGAAATTATTGGATGGCTACGGCCTTGACTTTATACCAGTCAGTTCCATTTAACTTATATGCAAGAATGGGTCTTCCTTCTGGTAAACCTGGGAAAAACAGATAATTTTATATTTAAAAAAAATAGTGAAACTTATAGTCTAACACACGTGCATTGAGCTAATAGTAGAAGTTTACGAAAACCAGAAGGATAGTTGTAGATTTGGCTGTATCGACCTATAGTAAAGCTTAACACCAACACATGATTTTGGTAAAATCAGAATGCTAAAACACTTTATATTATAACATTTGTTATGTAAGTTATTATATAAAAAACATGATATTTTCTTAAACATTACTTTCATTTAGATATTTTCTATATATAAACTAATTAATAATGCTTCATCATATTATGATGATGTATATTTTTCCTCTTGATTCAGTGGGATAAAAGGTATGGTAACGAGTAGGTATTTAATAGGTAGAGCTATTAAATCCATCTTCCATTTCACCAAATACATGTATTAATATAAAAAATAATTGCATAACAATATTTAATAAAATGTATTTTTATATAAAGGGTTCAGGAAAAAGATGTAAATTTACCCTACACATATTTTTCAGGATAGCATCTTTTATATCGCTAACATAAAAAAAAACTCTTTATAAAATTAATTTAATTATAACAGAGACATCTTTTAACCATTATCTTAAAGTTCATGATAAAGGTCTCACGATGGGTTAACAGATGGCAGCACCAACGAAATTTGAATTAAAGTTGGACCTTTCTCCTTTTTCCCTTTCACCCTTCATATGTTTTGCAGTGAGGCTCAACCAAAACATAAATATTTGTGATTTTTATGTTAAAAGTGTATAAAATCAGATATGGGCCTAGCTCCTTAAGATCCATTTCATAAGAGAATGTAGCAAGAAATTTATGAGATTCTCACGACACACCATGGAAACGGTTATATTATTATTTGAATTGGAAATATAGTCCTGCTCCCCCCCCCCCCCCCCACAACGCCTTCAACCCTTGATGATTTATTTGAAGGGTAACCAAAATCTCTGAGCTTCGCAGAGGGAAATTTAATTTACGCCCTAACGTTCAGGTGTGTTGCTAAAGACTTCTATCTATCATCTTAAGCTGAAGTTATGAAGATTAATGGCTCCGTGTTAAAACAGAATGGCCTTTTATCATGATGTCGTGCTCATAATAAGGGTTCATTCCAAGACTTTACGAAATAATTAAATTATGTTTTTTTTTAAAGGACCACAAAGGAGAAAACTGAGTTAAAGCTGCAGAAAAAACATCAAAATGTAAAATAGTACCATTTGGTTAAATAAGTCTATTAATATAATAACACTAAAAAATCTAATTAAAAACATCCGTCACATTTTATAATTTAAAAATGCATGTTTTATTTTTGTATTTTTTTAATGTAGTTATTTTTGTATTCTACAACATTTTATTGGTGAGGTTAAATTTAAAAAGATTAGAAACTGTCGAAATTTAACTGTCTACACGTCTAACTCTTACGAAAGGCTTATTTGCAATCGTATATAAAATATAAGCTTTTTATAATATTCAGTATTTAAGAAAAATAGTAAAATTTTTCTTTAAAATGCTGTCTTATTTTAGATTGTTTAATATATGTAGAGGACAGTGACTGTGATTCATTAGTTAATGTTTAATAATTGATAAATTACTATTTAATTGTATACTTTAATAACTCCTCATGGTTACAAGAATTTAACCCGAGATTTTGGGCTGAACGCACCAGTTTTATATCACTGAATTATCCAGGTAAAATTATAAATAGTGTAAATTAATATACTAGCGCATATTTGAAGGAAAACTACTAGTGGTGCCAAAGTCAAATACATTTTATATTTAAAATACATTATTTATTACTAGTTGCAAATTATCGGCGTTTAACAGCAACCACAGATTGGGTTGTAAATTTGTTATTGCTTCACTAACAGGTGATTATGCAATTTAAGTCTTCAGGATTGTAATATAACATGGAAAGTCTAAAATACATAAGATTTGTACACTCACTTTTTCCTTAGTGCGTGCGTAATGTTGTAAATTTCTAGGTATATTTTCTTTTGAAACTATCCACAACGCAATAAAAATAAACATCTACAAGTCCCATGAGTAGCTATACCAAGTTTGGGAGTTTCGTGTTCCTTGATTTTGAATATCACTGTAGATTACGTGGCTTATGACGTCAGGCTCACAATATGGGTAAAAGCACAAACTAAGGCTAGACTAATTACGTATGCATACCAAGTTTCCATTTTCTATGTCGCTTGGTGTTTTAGCTACCCGAATTGGTGGTCGCGATGTCTAAAGCATCAAGCTTTCAATGGTTTTAAAATTTTATAAAGGATAGGGGTGAAGAGTTTAACAATTGTTTGGAAAAAAATGATAGAACTAAAATTTGGGAACCTCCCCCTAGCCCCTCCGCCTAATGTTTCGATTCAGGAGTTAAACGCTGACCTTCCCATGAACGGGATCCAAGTGTAATGCGGGCGTAGCGCCTTAGACCAAGCGACTATCGCTGCGGGTTAACTATAGTCGGATTTCTATAGAAAATCAGTTATTTGAAAACTGGAAATTCATGTTGCCACAATGTCGCGAGGGGGGGGACATTTAAATGACTATAACCCATTTAATCAATAATGTACCCGATTCGGTGGCCGCATGGTCTAACGCGCTACTCTTGCAGTAGTCTAAACTGCCGATGACGGGGAGATCAAGGTTTGAATCTCTATCTGGTGTATGAGGGTGGTTTTCTGAACTATCTTTCACTCTCCTTCCACGCAAATGTGGGTACATTTCCTCTGAATATAGTCTTCTCAATCCATTGGCGTAATAAGTACATAACCGTATAACCCGAACGTGTAATAAGACGCGATGCTAAAAATAAATAAATAATATTGCAGAGATAAATTATACAAAAATCCATTAGAAAGTTTTACAGGAAGATTTTGAGAACTTTTTAGATAAGCTTTAATAAATATCGCGGTGACCTGTTGGTCTAAGAGAAAGGTGTCTGACTTCTGTGCTGGGGTCCGGGCTTCAATCCTTGGTCTCGACACAGATTTATCTGAATACCGAACCCTTCATTCACCTCTGAAAAGACATGTATTAATCACGGCTTGTGAATGTGGGGAATGCCAGGCCTCCACCATGGTTCGGATCCCACGATAAACTGTGGTCCTCCATTTAATCTCACAATCACCCTACCATTACACATTAGCGTCAGTGTGTATAACCCAAACGGATAGTAAGACGCGGTACTAATAATAATAATAATAGTAAATATCAAATAAGATATGCCCCATATTATTTTTAAAATGTCAAATTTTAGTGACTTTTAATCAATGTCGGTGGTCAAAAGTGGGCTTCATATAAACAATGAGGGATTACTTGTTAGGAGTAAGTGGCGAAGGCCATCTTGCTCTTAACGGTAGGACAACATCCAACGGTCGTGCTGTAAATCATATTCGTTTGAATCTTGAAACTGAACACACATCGTAACAGAAAGATTTGTTTAAAAAAGCTTCCCAACATAAGATATGACCATGTTTACTTGTATGCTCGCAGTGAGAATGTCATGGGGAAACATACCTAGTTACTCATTTCTAATCACCATTTGAGATGATTATCAGGATAGACTCTTAGAAGTAAGAACGGTTGATTGAATGTTACATCGGTAGATTCTCGCACTGCCCGTGTTATGGACCATAACGAAGAGGTTAACCAAAGCATTAATGGCCAGGGACAAGATTTATTAATATGGCCACCATAGGAGGGCGTTGGAGAACGGTGTTAAGCTAAGGGGCTCCCCATGCTGTGCTATTACGGCCATCATGGGGATGGAGGAAGTTGTCAAACCCGTGTTTGACTGCTATCCAGGCGTGGCCTCGTAGAATCCTGCAGGGAGTACTTGGGAATACCTCTTGCTGATGTATGTGAGGTGTTGAAATCAGGTAGTTGCGTTCCCTGGATCATCTGCTCTTTACTATCTCTAGATACCTTAAAGAGAGAAGTCAAAAGAATTTAACTCGAGATTAAATGTCAACATTTTAGGACTAGAGCCAAAACCATTTTAGAGAATTTTTTTTTGGAATTAGGAATCCAACACTATAATTATTTAAATAGTTTCCATGTTTTTTTATTTTAGTCACTATACCTCACTCTATCAACTTAGTGCTTATATTTAATAATTTCAATTATTTTTTAGCTATAATTATAATTATTACTTTCCTATGTAGTTATTCTATATGGTGTTGTAGTATTATATAGTTTTTATTTCTGGCCTTTCATGGGTCTTGCGACTGTTGGTTAGCCCTATAGTAATTTAAATTTAATTCAAAACGTTACAATATTGTCAGAAGGAAGAGAGTGGATTTGAATGAAAGGCTCGAGCAATTCGATAGGAGAGGATGTTAAGGCCCTTGGCCCTGTCGAGTGCAAGTCTAAAACCTATTTTGTGGGATGGTAGCGGGAGGGAGAAAGGCGTGGCATGACTTCACAACCGACCAAAGTAATCTTCCGCTCCAACAAGAAAAGATGAATCACGGAAACCGTAGATGGCGTTAGCTACCGGAAAGATCTTGCGGAAAAATCAAACGTTTGGAAATATCAGTTTTCTAGAGAACTAGTGAAATTTTTATGTTAAATATTTTCAACACCCTTTCTAAGATTATGTATCGATGTTTATTAATTGTTACATTTTCTTATTTTTTGTTATGAAGCTGGAAGTTTTCTATTGAATAATGTCAATTTTAACCAAATTTTATTGCTATTAAAATAATTGAGGTGGTGTTTATAAAAAATTAAAACTTAATTAACATGCTTCTAGTCTTGAACAAACCGTTTCCCAAAAGAAAATTCCAAAACAATAAAAATTCTTGAAGATAACCGTTTTTTCCCACGGCTCTGCATTTCCACGCCGAATGAAAAGGGCCAATCGCCTTAAACCACGCCACAATGTTAAAAAAATTGGATACGGAGATCCGCACGGACTTTCTCGCTCTATTGTTTAAAAATTGAGAAATTTACTCAACTCGTAATATATTGTGATACGAAATAATATACTCTAGCAAACCCAAGCATAAATTGCACTATACTTACGTAAAACATCTTTTGAGTCCCGGTTTTAAATTTTATAATTTTATTTTTAAAGAATGTCCTCATTTGTATGTTTGGCCCAATACAAATTATCGATTTTGGGTCCACAAGGGTCAGAACATCATACCAAAATTTCGAATTCCGGTTAAAATTTTAACATTTTATTAGGTGTTTCACATCTTCATGTCATCGCATTGCTACTCAATTTCTCATTTATAAATTTTGACCAATAAAAAAATGTAAATATTGACTATTGAGTTTAAAATGGAGATAAATCATTGTTGTACAAACACTTCTCCTAAGAGGTTAAAGGAAAAATAACAAACTTTTTGAAAGACTTACTTATATTTACTTACTCTATGGCATTACAGAATTATTGCGTTATAACTTAAATAATATCTCTTTACAACTAAATAATTATTATTAGCACCGCGTCTTACTACCCGTTGTTACACCCTCTCAGTTCTTTACCTCGTAGCAATAGTCCACTAACGAAAATACTAAAGGATAAGAGGGAATAAGCTAACGTAATAATAATATAGAGAAAATAGCATCAGCAAGAGTTAAATGTAAAGAGTAATTTAATTCATTCAAAAACAACAGACAGTAATTTAAGTAGCCTTAATTTATCTATTAGAACGAATAAAAACATAGTTGATTACATTATAGCTAAAAAGATTAATTCAATTAGACCAGGTTAGCTTTATATCAATAAAGCTATTAAAACAATTATTAGCCAAATCTATTCATGGAATATAAAAAGCTTGAAGAGCCTTTCTAAACTGTTAAAAAGCGTCTGAACATCTACAGACATTACGAAAACATATACTCTTTCAATATAAAGTTATATCTTTATATTCCATACTTTTATGTTAAATATCACGAAAGTGTTCTAATTTTACACAAAACAAAAGTACCTTCAAATACTACAATATACATTTATACTACAAACATTAGTAAACTAACACGAGAGTTTCACACCTCAAACCTAATGTAAACTCACGCGGGACTACTTGAATCGGCATCATTCAAGTACTGAACAAAGTCTAACAATTGATACTAAGTTAAAGAACATTTAGAAGTTTGCCACATTTCAAATATAAATATATGTTAAGAATAGTCAAATTTACGTACACAAAATATTGGAATGTATATAAATGATTTTAAATGTACAACAACAAAAGCTAGGATAATACGGATAGTCAATATATCCAGACTATTAAGATAGATAATATTAATATATTTCAATTAACATTTCGATAAGTTAGAACAACAAACATAGAGAGAATTTAGAAACATCTTTAAGAAACAATTCCTTAAGTGGCGACACGAAACTGAAATTACTTTTAGTTTAAAAATAGTATTAATTAATGCCCATACTTAATAAACAAATATCAGCCTATCTCTACTATAACAAAATTAAATTAAATAGTAAGGTCCTATAATTCAAACTTCTACGAAAAACTATAAATATTTACAGAGTATTATAATTTTCCTTCACATAGTCCAGATCTTTGGAAGTCTTCTACTGACGATATAAAATAATAACCACAGTCCATCCATCATGGCGTCGATTTCAAAAGTACATTATAAATAAATATTACAGAGGTCCATCCTCGATGGTGTCGAGTTCAATAGTCTAATATAAATAAATATTACAGAGGTCCATCCTCGATGGTGCTGCGTTCAAAAGTCAGCTTATTTCTTCCACACTTTCATAATATATAGTGGCCTTACTGCGTAATTATGGTAGGGGTGGGGGGAATAGTTCAAACTAAGTCGGTGACGTAACATTTTGGAGGATCACGCAGTCTTTCTCACGTAGGCCATCGTGCTTGTTGGTCGCTGATTGGTCATCCCGCTCCGTACAGACGATACTCGTGTTTGTTGTCAAAAATCTTTTTAACTGCTTGGCTGCTGACGTCAGAGATCGGGTGATGGTTGTACAAACCATCCGAAAGAGGGCAGCCATGTCCGCGTTCACTCTTCGCCAGGTGTGCAGAAAATCACCATCAGATATTTCTAAGCCGGGCTGGTCGGAACATCAAGTGCTGATACATCAAGGCAAGGTTGCCCCGCTCCTCAATTCAGGACGTTTTGAAGTCAGACAGGTTACTAGGCTGTGCAAGCCAGTTTATCCAGACGGTACGTATATGAACAGTTTACACTCTAGAGAGTTGATAGTGAATTATATTGAAAGATATTGCTTTTAGTTACATGGAACTAAAATAGTGAATAATACTACTGTAGGCGATTTGAAGAAATGTCGACGTTTCTTGGAGTGGGTAGTATGAATCGGACGATAGTCTATGCAGCATACGTTTGGGTGGGGCTTCGATTGTAAAATAAACTCTTGTATTGTTACACCGTTTGGGTTATACGCACTTACGCTAATGTGTAATGGTAGGGTGATTGTGAGATGAAATGGAGGACCTACAGTTTAACGTGGGATCCGAACCATGGTGGAGGCCTGGCTTACCCACATTCACAAGTTGTGATTAATAAACGTCTGGTCAGAGATGAAGGAAGAGTTTGGTAATCAGATAAATCTGTGCCGGGACCGAGGATCTACAACTAAAGCTCACACAATTGTATTAATATATTTGCCAATATCTCAGAAAATATTGGTTTTATAAAAACATATTTCATATAAAAGTTGTTTATTTTTAATAGTACTACAGTTTTGCAATAATAAGTTATTTAGTATCTCAAATATTGTGGAAATACAGAAATTTCCGCATCTGTAAAGTACCCTAAAATTCATTTTGATAGAAAAATGGAAAAAGCAATTTTAGTTATCTTAATCAACGCCTAGATACGAATATTAAGCAAAATCGTTAGAGGCGATTTTGAGAATATTGGTTTTTTACTTTTTTTGTTAATCTACTCTTAATTTTAAGGTTAAGAACACGGCACAGACGGCATTGCAAAAACAACTTTTTTGGGTTCGGGGGGTAATGAGACGTCGACATCCATCAACTTTTTTTTTTTTACGGTCTCAATACTCAACTTTTATTGTTCAAAAAGTTAAAATATGTATGATTGCGTATAGCTTGAAAGTTTTTTGTTTTATAAAAATATGTTTAGAATAAAAGATTTATATTATAAATAGACCTGTATATTTTCTATGATAAGTAGTTTCATATCTGAAAGAGGTATTGAGATATGATAAATAATAATAATTTACGCATCCGACCGGACCCCTTTAAGTCACTTTGCCGAAATATTGAGAGTAAGTAGCCATTTTGTTTGGAATATTTATAGATGTTCATAAATGAAATTGAATCAAAATCGTTAAAGCCGATTTTGAGAAAAACAGATTTTCTTTTCTTTTTGCCCCTAAGTAAATACCCAATGCACTGTTGCAAAGAGTGATTACCTGATCTTCAAACTCAGGACCCGAATGTTACAGTTCACCTAACTATACAGGTATTTTCTATTTGTTTCTCTTGTTAATGTGCCTTAGAAAATATATTATTTGTTAATGTGTTTTTATTTTAAATGGTCCAAATTATACTATGGTCTACAATATGTCAAAAACGTTTAGTTTGGTGTATTTTTTTAGCTCCCATGGTGGAAATTATTATTCTCGAAAAACATTCATGATTTGGATTTATTCTAATTTTTTAATCGGCTTTTTAAATAAAAATGCAAGCAACTTGAAACAAACTAAACAAAAAATGGTTCATTGAATATTATGATACAAAACAAATAAGCTTATTTAATCGTATTAATGCTTTGACAATCTTTTATAAAGTATTCAATAGTATTTTATTATATTAAGGTAAATAATATTTATTATTATTATTTAAATACTAATACAAATAAAATGTAAAAATACCAAATATCTTAACACTTTTAGTAGTTTGAAAATACAGTGAAACTTTGTTGAAAATTGTAGCTAGTTTTTTTTAACTCAAATAGTTTATAAACATTTATTAATTGCCAAGTAAAGACTTACAGTACATACACTTGAACTTTGGAATACATGCATAGATCATTTAAACACATTATCTTATAAAAAATGATTTCATCATTAATGTTATTAGCCCTAGAGGTTACATTTTAGTAATTGGGAGGATAACTTAAAGAAAGAGTAGGCCTACTCACACTAGCTTGGAGAGAGGATGGTAAAACCACAGCTATAAAGATCTTTTGGAAAACTATTACAATTGCACCAGGTTGAGATTCGAACCTTGACCTCCCTGTCACCTGCAATACAAGCTATTGCGAACTCGACGTATTAGATGGTGTGACCGCTGGTACGGATTGTAGTGCACAACAAAATCGTTGCATACTCATGGAACAAAAAGTAGTTTTAATCGTATTTAATTGATAATAGGGACCTTGCAAAATGCCATTGCGAACTTTTGAAAAATTAGTGTGAACCCTCCTTTGAAGTAGATTTTCTATAAAGAGCATATTTTTACTACTTAATTTCGTACTATCTTATTTTTGGTTTACTACAAGACAGAGTAGTAAAACTGAAGTTATTAATTTGAGGTATTAAAGCTTCCATATACGGAGATTCGGGGAAAATCATTTTAGCTCAACTAGACATAAATAAGCTTAAACCACGGGTGAATGTTTTTATTACTTTCTATAATTAGATTTTCATCCTTCAGACTGTATCATAGTGCGATTTAAAAACATAATATAGGTCCTGTGATCATAATCAATATCTTAAATGTTATTATTACTACCTTGTGTGTCTGAGAAAATGGACATGCGAAATTCATTGGCAATCAGTCTTTGAATTGATTATATTTTGTGAACGTGAACATATTTTTAAAATTAAATTTATGACTTCTCATATATTTTTATTATATAAACCTCATACATAACGAAATAGTAACTGTTGTTTTAATTGCACAACTGAAATAGAGTTTTAAAACACTCTCATGAACAGATTTATTTTTAGAATTGTCCTAAAAGTCTTAACTTTTAAATTAAATTAGAGACGTCATTCAAAATTTGTAAATAAATTGATAAATTATCCTCTCTATATAATTTAAAGTCAAAATTTGGTCTTTGGGCTAGAATTTTACTCCGGTTTCCCTAAAACTTAGGGCAAAAGAATCATTTAAGGGTCAGTTTCATGGTCAGACTCAGTACGCCTCAAGTGCGGTGATACACTAAATTGAGGACGACTCCTACCTAGTCTCGAGTGGAATGGGCCAGTTTAATATACCATACTGGTCATTTCCATTTGCGTTTAGGTAAGTGTCTTCATGTAATTAGTATAGCGCCGCACTTGAGGCGTACTATGTCTTGACTATGAAATTGGCCCTAAGTCGTAATTGGTCTCATGAAAGTTGTAAGATTCAATTTCCCTGCAAGCGGGTACCAGTGAAATACAATACCACCACATTTTGTAACCCCCCCTTCATATGATATGGTAGGTTCATATTACAACAAATAGAAGGTAGGTTAGTTACAAGAGAGTTTATTTTATTCAACAAACAACTCGCAGACATACAAGAGCGAGGCACTCTAGGAAAGTCGAGTGACTGGCCGACAAGGGCCGAGATAAACAATAAATAAAGGGGCAAGACCCCAAGTCGTTAAGAGAAAACAGAATGACTAATACCAACGTAGTCATAATTAAATTGACCCTCGCAGAAGGCGACTAACCTAGCAAGAAAGTTAAATACAAGTAATATATATATATGTCTACACGACCTGGCGATGCCGACACTACATTGACATACGTATAAAGTTTTATAATAGGCCGCCATTATAAGGCGCGACAGAGAAAATGATTAACCTAAACCTAACCTGTTACAATAGTTCCTAATCAAATTAGTTCAATCTAAATTATTATTATTATAATGACCAATGTGCTGGGTGCACGGGCTCGCGCCCCCCGAGTTGAATAACAATTACAATCGTAACAAACCTTTAACCTTTAGCAAGCAGAATAATTATTTTAAGTAAGTTACACGTTAAACAGAAATTATTAGCGCCCCAAGATGGCGACAAGCTAAAGTTCCATTAGCGCCCTAAGATGGCGCCATGCCAAAGTTCCAACCCGTCCGTGAGGCGGACACAACGTTAAGTACCAAGAAAAAGCTAGAGCATAAACCATAATGGCTGACAGGCAAATCCTGCAGTCCCAGAGAAATATAGCTATTAGTAATCATGATTTATATTTAAAGTCGAAACTTAAATTTTGAACAAATTAACCCAAACATAATTTAGAATACGTCGAACAGCAACCTACGCCTAAATCTAAGACAAGTGTCTCACCTAATCGAGTGCAGAGAAATGAGTGCCATCACTACACAGTCCAGCCGTTATATACTGTACAAAGTCAATCACGTGTTCACAAACGGCGGGAACACACTGGGGTGAAGGGAGAGGGGTGTACGTCGCTTCGGTAGAAGTCTCGACGATTCTCGTGATAATTTCAAATCACGCGCCGGTGGATGAGTCTTGTTTCACTCGAACACAACCGTCAGCGCATACGGGTTAGCGCATCTCGATGTTCTATTGTCCGAGTCTTGCTCTAATCGGGCCTCGAGCCACGGTGTGGTCAGTAAGCCGCGTGATGTTGAGTGGAGTAGAGTGTGCGTGTTTCATGAAGTCGAGTTCCAGCCCAGTCAAAGGGGACCAGATCAGGTGAGCTAGATCGTCCATGTTTGCATTATGTCTGTGACAACGTCACAATGTCCCCCCTTGGACGGAGAAGAAGGACGTCCTTAGCCTTTGGTGAAGACACGGGGAGGCGCCTTCCCCGATGTTCACCGCTGACTAGAGGGTGGGTGGCGGCTCCGGTACCCTCCGAGGCCATGTTAGGTGGCCAGATGCAGGTGCGGGAGATGACGAATAACTGGACTCCGGGGGTAGACCTCTGCTTCACACGCTCACTCCAACACACCGTCATCCCGGGTTGACAGGGAGACAGCATATGCTCGTAAGGTGGCCCGCTTTAACCACCAGGGAAGCTTCATCGCCACGCCCAGCTGGGCGATCATTGACTGCCGATGAGTGTACAGGAACAAAGGAGGGGAAGGAAAGGGCAGGGCAGAAAAGGGGGGGGGACGGAAGGCCGAATAGGTGAAGTCTCTGAGAACAAAAGTTTACACGTGAACACCACATCCAATTGTAAAGTTTATCAGTTAGCGCAGCCATCCTTGAAAGTTACTGTGGCAGTTTCGTAGCACTAACATTGTCTACCAGCACGAGTCACAGAGATACCCACAACTCTGTTTAGCGACGACTTTCCATGAATGAGGAAAGGTGGGTTTGCCGCTTCACACGCACTTAGAGGTAGTCCGGTCGGTGGGGCGAACGTTCTGCACTATGTACTTTGGACCCGACACACGCTTCATTATAAACAGTCCAACACAAGTTTCTGCTCAAAGTCATACCTAGGCCCTACAGTACTACAAATTTATCCTAACACTACCAGGGGGTGGTACCCCTTCCCTTATATAAATCATATATACAACAATATAGAATACTTAGAAACATGCACTTGGAACGCAAAATTAAATCACAAAGGTACATTTAAGCAAACAGACGACACACAGCACGGGGTCAATTGACTCATTTCCCTGCAGCCTTTAGGTGGCTGACATGTGCTCTACGCGTCAAAGATGGGTCGGATACTTCTTTTAACAATACCGAAACAGGTGTAAGAAATCTTTCAATTGACCAGGGACCACTCCACTTATACGCCATCTTCGCCGAAGACTTGTCAGCAGCTGAGCTAAGAGGAAAACACTTGCACACAACAACGTCCCCAAGTTTAAATGGGACAGGGATACGCCCTCGGTTATAGGTGGCGGCAACCTTCCTTTGGGACTTCAGGAGGTTAGAAAAAGCTACCTCACATTTCTTTTCATAAGAACAATCACCTGCGTCATTAAGGAGTGGGTCAATATCCCAGTTAAACAATAATGGGTGGTTCAGGTCCCTATTGAGGAGGATAGAGGAAGGAGTGGCTTTGACTGACTCATGGAAAGCGGCGTTAAAAGCAATGTTCAAAACGTCTAAGTCCTGGTCCCAGTGGGTGTGATCCAGGTGGTGAAAGATCGTCAAGGCAACGTTTAGGTTATGATTAAACCTTTCTACATGGTTCGGCGATGGGTTGTACGGGCTAGTGGTAACGTGTCTTATCCCCCACGAAAAACACATATCTCCGAAAGCTTTAGAACGGAAACACGGTCCATTATCACTTACTATGACCCTTGGGGTCCCTAAAATCGCCCAAACACGCCTGCACAGAGCATTAACAGTCGTCCTTCCCTTCATGTTCCTTAGGGGGATGAGTATGACGAATTTAGAGAAGGCGTCCATGGCAACGAGTATAGAGGTGTTCCCTTGGGTAGAGCGGGTAAGGGGGCCGACGAAATCAACAAAAACTTTCTCCCACGGTTGCTTAGCAACATCCGCGGAGTGAAACCCTATTTTAGAATTACGCGCCGGTTTGGCCAATTGACACGGCTCACATTTGCGCACCCAATCTCTAACGTCTCTAGGCATTAAGGGCCAAAAAAATTCCTTAGAAATCTTGCGTTCGGTCTTAAGGACACCGCAATGGCCGCCAAAAAGGGAGTCGTGGAAATATTTTAGTAACATAGGCCTAAGTTTCTCTGGCACAAAATATCTTATCCTACCCTTGACACGAACTACTAAGAGGTCTTTAAAGATCTCGTAGTTCCCAATCCTCTCTCCACGTTTGATCCTGTCAACGATCTGTCTACAACACGGATCCATCAACTGATGGTCTTTGATTGAGATAAAGGATTCGGGAATCGTATGGATAACAAATAACGAGCCATCCTCCTTACATTCTCCTACAGGTTCCTTATCCTCACACATCCTAGACAAAGCGTCAGCGACAACATTAAGCTTCCCAGCAACGTGATGGGTCGTAAACTTGAACCTGGATAGCTTCCAAACCCACCGTCCAATTTTCCCTAGTTGTTTCGGGTGATTCCACATCCAGCTGAGGGCCATGTTGTCAGTGTACAACTCAAACTGGCGAAGCTCTAGATAGTCAGCGAACTTGTCGATGCCGAAGATACAGCTGAGACATTCCTTTTCATATATACTATACTTTCTTTCGGCAGGGCTCAAAGTTCTGCTGGCGAAAGCTACAGGTCTACTTCCCTCGGAAGTCGTTTGAGAGAGAACCGCTCCTAGCGCTACAGAGGAGGCATCAACATGTAGTTGGAAAGGCAGAGAAAAGTCAGGCATGCGTAGCACGGCTGGCGACACTAGGTGGCGCTTAAGCGCAACAAAAGCCTGCTGTTGGGCAGAACCCCAAATAAAGGTGGCACCCTTTTTTTTCAAGGAGTTAAGGGGGTTGGCTAAGTCAGAGAAGTTCGGGATGAACCTAGCGTAGTAGGCGCACATACCTAGAAACCGTAATACCCCTTTTATGTTTTTTGGGGCGGGAAAATCCAAGATAGGCTTAACCCGATCCGGGTCAACGAGCAGGTTACCCTCAGAAATGATATAGCCAAGATATGGGATAGACCTCTTCGCCCATGTGACTTTCTCCGGGTTTACAGTCAACCCAGCCTCGCGCAGGCGCCTCAACACTACCTCAACATGACGCAAATGGTCATCAAAAGATTTGCTGTAAACGCAGATATCATCAAGGTAGTTAAACACGAATTTGTATTTCAGGTCCGCCAAAATATGGTCTAAGACTCTACTCAACGCTTGCCCCCCGCAACTTATCCCTAACGGCACTCGGTTGAATTCGTAGACTTGCCAGGGGGTGATAAACGCGGTGAATTTCTTAGACGACTCTGAGAGAGCACATTGCAGAAAGCTCGCATTAAGGTCAATCAAGCTGTAATATTTGGCTCCGCCAAGATGTTGGAAGGCGGACTCTATGCTAGGCATGGGGTATGGGTCGAACACTATTTTTTTATTAAGTTTTCTATAATCGACAATCAAGCGGTGCCCATGACCTTTCCTGGGAATAATGAACGCAGGACTTGCGTATGGGGATTTGGAGGGACGAATAACCTCCTTTTGTTCCAAGTCCATGATAAGATTTCTAAATATCTCGAGTTTGGGGGGTGCACAGGAGTAGGGACCAGATCTAACAGGAATGTGGTCCTGCGCCACAATGTCGTACGGCAAAATGTCGCACTTGCCCCATCTGTCAGTGATGACGTCAGGGAATCGAGCTATCAAACGATCTATCGCTTCACGTTCCTCGACAATGGGGAACAACCTGCGAGGATGGTGCCCAACACAAAACGGAATAAACAAACTAGGTTCAAAACTAAAAGATATTCCTAAGCGTCTCAGGTCAAGTTTGACTCCAGTCTCGAACATGAAGTCAGTCCCCAGAATAACATCAAAGGGAAGTTCTGGCATAACAAAGAATGGACGTTTCCAGGCAAATCTTTCTATCTTAATAGAGAGCACTACTTTACAATCGACCAAGATAGTCTGCCCATTAGCCACGGCGTAAATCTTAGGACCTATCGACCTATAATCGATTTTTGTTTTACCCTCTAACTGGCGCAAAAACTCACGGCATATAAATGAGTGACTGGCTCCTGTATCTAAAAGAGCAACACAATAATTTTGGGCTACCTGAATCTGAACTACAGGAGTAGGAGCACGTGGTTTAATACAAGTGGGCACGACCGGACCACGACTACGAGCGCGCCCTATAAGTTTCCCGATCTACACTGTCTCTGTACGTGACCCAGTCTTCTACACCGAAAACATCTCATGCGCGAGAGGTCGCGGGGCGCACGGTCGTCAGAACCCGAAGGCCTGAAGTTGTCCCTAGGAGTGCTAGCATCGCGATCGCCCGGTAGTACAGGCGCTAATGACAAGGCCGTATTCATAGGTTCGGGAGTTGAACCCGTGCGTCTGCGGTTTAATGCCGCCGGCGCATGCACACTTAAATACTCCTGTTCGGCGAGCAGGGAGTTTTCAATCGAAGATGCTAGAGAGAAAAGTTCAAGTACCGTACAGGGCTTACATGTAAATACAAAATGTCGCCGGGTGAGGGGCGACACATTCTCAAGAATAATATCAACGATCTCACTTTCCCCCAGACCACTATTGAGAACTTGAGCTGCCTCTGTGATAGATAAAATAAAATCTCTCAACGATTCGTGGGGATATTGAAACCTGTGAATAACTTCCTTACATAACCTTTCTCTAGCCCTACTGGGTAACAGCGCTTCTAAAATGAGGTCAGTAAGTGATCTCCAAGATAAACCATTTTGAATCCCACGGGAGAACAGCTGGGTTAAAAAACCAGAAGTTTTGGCCAAACACAGAATCAAAAATTCACTATCACTCGCTAACTTTAGACAATATGCTCTGTTGATCTCAACCATAAATTTAAACAGAGTAGCGTGATCTTGACCGTCGCAAACAGGGGTCCGATTCAAAATCTCCATAAGTACTTTGTTCTGACATTTAACTAGTGAAGGGGGTGGAGGAGGAGCGGTTGGCGCTAAAGGGGGTGGATTCCCATCCTCAATCCTGTCCATACCCGAGTCAGTCTCAGCCTCCCCAGTCCCGCTAATCTCCCCACATAGCTTAGATCTGAGCTCACCCACAGTAGCATTGGGAGAGAAGGAGACCCCCCTTGAAGTCAGCTCAGCTGTCAACTCGTCCCGGCTCAGGCGGTAGACAGCAGTCTTAGATGTGGTCAAAGTGGACATGGCAGTTGCAGGAGTGGTCTCCATGGTCGCGGAGTCATGAAACATAAACAAACAAGAATCAATACAATATCAATCATCCAACAACACTGCAGACAGGCGGACCCTATTTTCTCTCCTAACTATACCTAATACCCTATTAAGTGCCCCACTCAACTCTGCGAAAGCAGAGTGGCGCAGCTTCTCTCTTGTAACCCCCCCTTCATATGATATGGTAGGTTCATATTACAACAAATAGAAGGTAGGTTAGTTACAAGAGAGTTTATTTTATTCAACAAACAACTCGCAGACATACAAGAGCGAGGCACTCTAGGAAAGTCGAGTGACTGGCCGACAAGGGCCGAGATAAACAATAAATAAAGGGGCAAGACCCCAAGTCGTTAAGAGAAAACAGAATGACTAATACCAACGTAGTCATAATTAAATTGACCCTCGCAGAAGGCGACTAACCTAGCAAGAAAGTTAAATACAAGTAATATATATATATGTCTACACGACCTGGCGATGCCGACACTACATTGACATACGTATAAAGTTTTATAATAGGCCGCCATTATAAGGCGCGACAGAGAAAATGATTAACCTAAACCTAACCTGTTACAATAGTTCCTAATCAAATTAGTTCAATCTAAATTATTATTATTATAATGACCAATGTGCTGGGTGCACGGGCTCGCGCCCCCCGAGTTGAATAACAATTACAATCGTAACAAACCTTTAACCTTTAGCAAGCAGAATAATTATTTTAAGTAAGTTACACGTTAAACAGAAATTATTAGCGCCCCAAGATGGCGACAAGCTAAAGTTCCATTAGCGCCCTAAGATGGCGCCATGCCAAAGTTCCAACCCGTCCGTGAGGCGGACACAACGTTAAGTACCAAGAAAAAGCTAGAGCATAAACCATAATGGCTGACAGGCAAATCCTGCAGTCCCAGAGAAATATAGCTATTAGTAATCATGATTTATATTTAAAGTCGAAACTTAAATTTTGAACAAATTAACCCAAACATAATTTAGAATACGTCGAACAGCAACCTACGCCTAAATCTAAGACAAGTGTCTCACCTAATCGAGTGCAGAGAAATGAGTGCCATCACTACACAGTCCAGCCGTTATATACTGTACAAAGTCAATCACGTGTTCACAAACGGCGGGAACACACTGGGGTGAAGGGAGAGGGGTGTACGTCGCTTCGGTAGAAGTCTCGACGATTCTCGTGATAATTTCAAATCACGCGCCGGTGGATGAGTCTTGTTTCACTCGAACACAACCGTCAGCGCATACGGGTTAGCGCATCTCGATGTTCTATTGTCCGAGTCTTGCTCTAATCGGGCCTCGAGCCACGGGTGGTCAGTAAGCCGCGTGATGTTGAGTGGAGTAGAGTGTGCGTGTTTCATGAAGTCGAGTTCCAGCCCAGTCAAAGGGGACCAGATCAGGTGAGCTAGATCGTCCATGTTTGCATTATGTCTGTGACAACGTCACAATTTGGCTGACACTATTTTAATACTATATTTAACTACATATGGGGTTCTATCATTGTTGAGTCTAAATTAAGACATACCTGTAATTGATTAGTTTAATTCACTGCCGTTATGAGGTTGAACAATTAGGATTCGTGATTATATATCACACATGCTGCTGATTCCCTTTATAGGGATCTTTGCCGACTAGATTGTGCCCGGCGTGGTATGTTTAAGGTCCTGATTAAGATTCCGTGATTTTAATGAAAATATGTATTCTCATGACGGACAAACGCCCTGACCTTTCGGCAGTTACCAAGCTAGTGCCGAAGCCTACGCTTGTAAATAGGTATATAAGAATAAGTTTTTAGAACATTCCTTGAATAACAGGCTGCAGCCGTCTTTGTGTTCCTCCCTTGCTCGCTTTCGGAGAAGATTTCACCTGGGTAGCCGTTAGAAAGAGACAGAGACAAAAGGATGTTGCATCACTTTGACATTTGCTGCCAAAAGTATTGTTAAATAATTGAATTTGGAATATTATCACGTTTAATCAGATCTTATTATATCTATAAATTAATCAAACAGGATGTATATAAACTATAATTATTACAAAGTATATTCCGCCTTTAATATAGCTTATACTTACAAATGTTGCTGTCAAATAATATACAATATGTTTCGGGAGGAATAATAAATATTTTTGGAAGTTGTATTATTGCTTATTTTGAGTAAAAAAGTTCATATTAACATGTTTCCAATTCTAAATGGATGAGGATATACAGATGTTTGCAGTGGTGGTGGCGCGATGAAACTACTTTCACCTGCGATGAAATCAACAATACCCGCAACTCGCATTGGTGGTCCGGCAAAAATCCACATGCAACTGTAAAAACAAATTTTCAACGTCTCGTCGAGTCGTTTCTTTGTCAAAGTGTGGAGTGATATGATCGTTAATCAAGTGATTAGTTCCTGTTTTGTTAAAAAAAAAAAATCATCTTACAGGGCCCATTTATCTACAATTTCTGCAAAACGAACTTTCAGTACCATTGAAGGAAATTCCCTTGGTTGCAAGGCTTGGTATGGTCCTTCAACAGGAAGGAGCTCCTGTATATTACAGTCGTCAGGTGACACCATATATAAACATATCTTTCCCTGAACACTGGACCGGCCGTGGTGGTCCCGTTCGTTGGTCATCAAGGTCTTCAGACCTCACTCCCTTAGATGATGGTTTGTGAAAAGCAAAGTATGCAAAGAAAATATAGATACAAGAGACGAATTGCTCGCTCGCATTATGGATAGTGCTGCTCTGATGAAAGAATGCCAAGACGACCTCAGAAGAACAAAACAAACTATTACCACAAGAGTTGCAAAGTGCATTGAAGTTGGCAGTGGGGTTTTCGAACATATATTGTAAACTGTACATTATTTGTCAATTATTTGTGTTTTATATTATCATTCAAACTGTTATTAAATACAAGCAACAAATTTATCGTTCTTTAAATACTTCTAATAGTGGCTTTTACGTGTCAGTTTCAAACAGTTGTATCTCCGCATCCATTTAGCAATGGACACATGTTTACATGAACTTTTTTTACTCAGAAAAATCAATACAACAACCTTCCAAAATATTGGCTATTCCACCTGAAACATCCTGTATTTTAAAACAATCTCGTTTTGACTACTAAACTGGTGTAGAGGTGTCTCCAGTTAAAATATAATTTTAAAGACCATCCATTAAAATAAGGAAAGTAAATGATTTTATAATTTGGTTTCTGTGTTAGACTATTACATATACAAAGGAGTCTACACTAAAATAATGGTCTTAATCTTGCTTGCCGCTAAAAAAAAACCCACGTGCATAGGATTATATTACACTGAAAGAAGTACTAAAAGTGATCCACACTATTTACTCTTAATAAAATACCTCAAAGATATTTATTCCTTTTTATAAAAATTTTCTCAACGTCTAACTGAATAAAATTAATGAGAATAAAATCATTTTGGTGTCCAAACAATGTTATTTTCATATATTTAAATTGATTTATTTTAAATCTTAACATTAATACCGAATACTGAATTCTATTAATATTAATACCAAATATCATTTTAACATTATAAACATTGGTATGACGTGAAAGCCTTTCATCTGAACAATGTTTTTTTGACTACTACATCTTTCTACCCAGCCAGCTATAGCTATAAGCATAAAATACAATTTTTTTACATCACAATAACTCGAAACTATATTTTAAAAACAGATTAATATACACGTATTTTTGATTTATTTTCTTATGTGTATCATAGTACTTATAGTTATTTTATATTTCTAATTGGTTATGATCGGGGTGTTTTTTTTACACATTGTAATTTATCGTCCTCTCTCAGGAGAATAGATAATTTAAGTAGTAGGTTTGTGTAACCCTATTATAAATTTTTTTCTTGCATATAATGTATTTCTATTAAAATCTTGCCGAAATAAATTAGAAAGTCATTAATAATAACATATTTAATATAGAAAACAGCATGTAATAATATTTTTAAAGTAATTAAGTTTGACAATGAGTATTAATACAATGTTTGTTAATACACCCAAAGACACTTAAGGTTGTAAAAGAGTTTAAATGTTTTAGTTTTTTTTTATTTCCTGAGAACTGGGTTGGCTAGCAAACTTGCTCATGTTGGCCACAATAGTCGAAACTGCTACTGTTCTTCTGAGTGATTTATTGTTGGATAAGATTAATGACCACATCTCCGCACACACGGACACACACTAAAGCATTAAATTCAAGAGTTCAGGAATACGAATGGGTCCCTCTCGATCCTGAAAGTATTTTGTGTGTCTATTTTTCTCATTTGAAAAGAGTGGTTGCCTTAGTAATCTCGGAAAACACCCAAATTAATTTTGTTGAAACTTCACGTAACAACTTAATATTATGTACCAAAACCAAAATGTAATTATTTAAGAAGAACTATCACTATCGTCGAAGGAAGCTTTGATGGATATTTACCTTTACAAGGATCAATAAAAAATTAGTCCGATTAAAAATATCGGGCAAGATACGTGTTTAAATAATTTTTTCAATATATTTTGCTATGACATGTTGAGTAAAATACTTGATACTTCTAATCATTTAATGTTCAAATCAATAAATAACAAATCGTCTATTTCTTTTACCAAATGGAAGGAAATATTGTAATTTGTCACTGTCTGGGAAACCTATTTTTATGCAAAGATTTTTCGGGTGCAATTTCCTTTGTTCACTTGGAATTACACGTCTTCGTATTTTTCACTTTATTTCTATTTCTGCTTGAAAATTAAGAAAGAAAATGAGAAATGCCAAAAAAGCAATCTGGGATTCAATTCTAAGGGCTTCTAAAAAAACCTTTTTTAATGTAAATCAATCAATATTTTATTCATTCTATAAAAAAAAATTTTTTTCTAACAATAATGATTAAATTTGCAAGCTTTGAATTTATGAACATTTATAAACTGTTTTGTGAAGCTGAACTACAATTTTCAAAAAAAACTTTACTATATTTTCAAGTGACTAAAATAGCTAGGCTATTTGTATTTATACATTTAATTTGTGTGATTATTCATATAATAACAATAATAATATAATAATAATATGATAAATACAGTCTTCATATTTTAAAAGATTATTTAATACTATACAAAAGATTTCCACATTAATACAATTAGATAAACTTATGTGTTTCTTATCATCATATTTAATAAAAATTTTTTTTGTTTGTTTAAAGTTTCTTAAATTTTAATTTAAATAACTGATTAAAAAAGTTAATAGTAATCAGAAAATTATTTTTTCCCAAGTAATATAATTTTTTCTATGGGAGCTAAAACGTCACCAAACCAAACTTTTTTTGACATTATATAAACCATATCAAGTGTATAGGGGGAGGTCACACTACACACACTTTCCAGGATAACAACTTTTATGTCTCAAACTCAGTAAAGACCCCAGCAAATACTTTAAAAATGACATACCTTGGTTAGAGTACCTTAGGAAGGTCTAACAGATGGCAGCACTAACTCAATTTGAGCTAAAATTGTAGTTACTTCACCAACTCCCCCCACCCCCTCCACCTTTATATAGAGAGTATCCCCCAAAAATGTACACACACTTTGTATGTTAATATCAACCATGAAAATGGGAATAAAATCAAAATGATAACGAGAATGTTAGATGGCATTTCTTTATCTGTGCGTTCAGTAGTTTAATAGTGGTAAATTCCGACAGATGGGTCCACAACCATGTGAATTAAAATGACGGAACCGCGTTTATTATTTGAGCAACGTAAGAGAAGTCTTTAAATCTTAATGGAAAACGGAGAATGTCATTGAGTGGCAAAGACGTCGCTAAGTGAATATGAAACACCATCACCGACACGGGTAGCAATTGTAAGATAGCGTGACAAGTTTGAGTCTGATGGAACAGTGCAAAATGTGAACAAGATACCGAAAAAAGTAAACGGGCAATGAAAGTGTTGCGGTATTACTACAAACACTAACACAATCCCCGAATACGAGTAAGTCTGTAAAACAACGTTCTCGCGACAGTGGTTTTTGTAAATTCAGCGTTAATCGCATTTTGCGGCGTGTGAAGTGAAGTTGTTCATTCGGAGACTACTCATGCAATGAATGAGGACGATATAGATAGGTGACTTCTGTTTTGTGGGTTGTTTTTGCATATGTGTGAAGAATGGGGAGATTTTCAAGATTTAATGTTTTGGTCTGATGAGGCCAATTTTATACTTAATGTTACTGTTAACCAACATGGCTCTCTCTCTGTATACAGAGCTGCCTAAAATCCATACATAATTGTACAACAAGCAGTTAATCTACCAGGGATATAATTGATGAAATGTGGGTTTCTTCCTTCACAGTGATGAATTAACGGCAAGGGGCTGGATGTTGTGTCTGTTCTAGATTTAAGTTAGTTTCTAAGTCGTGTGCTGATATTTATTATCAGTTGGTTCAAAAAGTGCACATCAAAGACCTCAAAAAAAATGGGGAGGGGGCGGGGGAAATTGCAAGGATGCATTGAGTAAAGTTTTTGCTAACATTGTGGCGTGGCTTAACATCCTCTCCTGTCGAATGCTTCATTCTTTCATTCAAATCCACTCTTTTTTTTGTTTTTAGCACAGCGTCCTAATAACCGTTTATGTTATACTATTATGTACTAATTACGTTAATGGGTTAGGAATGAGTAAGGTTGAATATTAGAGGAAGTGTAACCGCATTTGTGTGGAGATAGAGGAATAGTGTAAGAAACCATTTAGGAAAAACCACTCAAGTCCGTGGAATCATATGTCTATCTAGTTTTGGAAACAATAAAATCATTAGGAAATGCACGTCAATGTTTTCCAGGTGCAAATAGATGAATGAGTATGTATACTCGTCAGTGGAAGAACGGAAGTGTTATAGATAGATAAACAAGAAGCCTCCCAAGATAAGCTGCTCATTTTGTTCATTCAATTTCTATTTCATACATGGGCGTCTTAAGTGTGAAAGTGCTTAGACTGCTTATGTGACAAGTTAAGATGCAACCCACTTCGCAAAATAACTTTTCGAATTCACCAAGTAGGCAACGTCATTAAGGTCGTCATTACATATCTCATCGTGCCGACTTGGCAAGTAATTTTCGAGGTTGCCACACACTTGTCCATATAGCATAGGATCGGATCATTTTACACTATTTTGAAGTCAAATTGGGAAAATCCTCAAATTGGGAATATTTTCCGAGCCGATACGGAGCGATAAGAACCGATCCTATACGGCATAGTGTGGGCTTGAGGGTACGGCCAGACTGGGCGGGCGAGTGACTAATATATAATATAGAACACATTGGTTGTAATGAGAGGTGGCAAGACTGGAGCGAGCGACTGAGCGCGCGCTTTTGAAAGATAGAACTGGTTCTATTTTCCAAACGCGCGCACTCGTGTCGATACAGTCTAGCTTACAGGCGCTAGGCAATATTATTATATGTTGGTTCATTGAGTGCTAGGAAAACTTCTCAATTTGTCATGCTATTAGATTTAAAAAAAAATATCTATAGGCTTAGCACCCTTGCTACTTCTCTCTCTCTCTCTCTCTCTCTCTCTATATATATATATGGTAGTTATAAATAATTATATATATATCAAAGTAGCTTTACAAATAATTACATATAGTGATAAGAGATGAAAATCCATACAATAATAATTGTTAAAAACACTAGTTCATTCACTGAAGCTCCTCTTCAAACTATCGAGAGCTATCTCTAATATTTAAATGGTATGTCTAAACTAATAAATTTTCAAAAACGTAGGCCTTTGCAGTTATTTGTCCATATGTTGGGAAAGAGGATGGGAATAAAAAGTGATTATTTGTTGTTCATTCATGACATTCTCTTGAACAACTCGGGGACGATTCACGGCTTGTGTCTGGCCAAACCTAACGTAGCAAAAGCAGCACACAGGCAAGTTGTATGCACGAGTTCGGGCTGTTGCAGTAAATATGTATGGTGGGGGTCGACCGGCTCGCCAGAATTCAGTGGGAACGCCGAAATAACAAATGGGATGTTATGAACTAAGCAAGAACATTTTCAACTGGAACGATACTCTCGTAACTGAATGAAGTTTGCGACCATTCCAGACTTCATCCATCGTAGTTTTATGTTGAAGTATGATAGATAGTTAAAATGTACTAAATAAACGACACATAAAACGACAAATAAAATTATAACACACTCTTTTTATATAGTTAGACCCGTGGCTATAGTAAGAGAATCATTAATAAATTTAGGGTACATTCGATTTTATTGATATAATTAATACCCGCTTCAGTGGCCGAATGGTATAAGGCGTAATTCTTATACTAAACTGACCTTTTATGGCGATAAGATCGGGGTTCGAATCTCGGTCGGGTATGCTGATGGTGGGTTTTTCTAAAAAAATGTTTTTTACTCTTCTTCCACGCAAACGCGGGTAGAGTACCTCTAAAACGTTTCTTCTACCCTAACCCTATTAGAATAAATATCATGCGTATAACCTGAACCGATAGTAAGATGCGGGATAAAAAAATTAATTACAATCCAATTTTTTATATAAAGGAAATTTTACAAAGTACAAAAATGTTTGTTTTCGGCCTAAACTGATAATATTTTAATATTTTATTATTTTTATTTTCAAGCTATTAAAAGTACATAACAAAAGTGACAGCTACAGATTACATTAATTTATGCATGCATAGGTGGAAGAATACCTAGTAACTATTAGCTGGATGAAAAATCCTCGCCTTTTAAAATTGTATTGTTAGGTCATCCTCATATTTACACTAATGGGCTAGAGCTGAGGAAGATACATTGATAAAAAATGTACCTGCATTTTATTGGAGAGAGAATGGGACATAATTTAGGATTAAATACACTCCTGATAAATCAAGAGGGGTTTACGCATTAACTAGAAGAGTTAAGAATAAACATAATCCACCTCGGTGGCCGCACGGTCTAAGGCGTCACTATTGCAATAGACTGAACTACATATAATGGAGAGATCGTGGTTCGATCCCAGTTGGGTGTACTTAAGGTGGCTTGAATGGTTTCCCCGCGCTCTCCACGCAAATGGGGGTACATTTCCTCTAAATTCAACCTTTATCATACCTAACCCACTAGCGTGATTAGTATTTAGGCATAACCCGAACAGCGAGTAACATGCGATGCAAAACAAAAAGAGTAAATATACCCAATTCAATTGCCGAAGGTCTAAGGCGTCACTATATTGTTAGACTGGCTTGCTGATGGCGGTAAGATTAGGGTTTGAATACCAGATGGGTTTGCCTTGGGTGGTTTTCCTTAAATGGTTTCTCACTCTCCTTTCACACAAATGTTGGTACATTATCTCTAAACTACTACCTTCCTCACTCCTACTCCATTAGATTAATTATAATAGGGTCCATAATATGTATAATATGAACGAGTAGGAAGACGCGGCGATATAAAATGAATAAAATAAAGATTAAATATAAATTAACTCAATTATGATTAAATATAAATTAACTCAATTATGATGAACAATGTCTATTATACTGAACATAGAATTTAAAAAAAAAAAGCTTAAATATATATCTACTTATTAACAATATGATGAAAAATTTATTCCCTAAACAGAAGTTAAAACGGAGATAATTCCCATTTAAAAAATCAAACATTTGTTTTAAAATGTTCTAAATTTAGAAAAATAAATCTCTTGCAAAAAATACAATTATTATTATTATTATTATTATTATTATTATTAGCACCGCGTCTTACTACCCGTTCGAGTTATACGCACTTTGAGATGAAATGGAGGACCTATAGTTTAACGTGTAATCCGAACCACGGTGGAGGCCTGGCATTCCCCACATTCACAAGATGTCTTGTCAGAGGTGAAGGAAGGGTTTGGTAATCAGATAAATTTGTGCCGGGACCGAGGATTGAACCCCGGCCGCCAGCACAGAAGTCTGACACCTTACCCCTAGACCGCCAGGTCACCTCAAAAAATACAAATTACACCAAATTAGTGTAGGCAAAGAGCACAATATAATTGTATTAAAAAAACAATTTTCATCATAATACAAACTTTTTTGCCAAGAGCTTGCAAAAAATAAAAATAAAATACAAGCCTTAAACATGTCAGCAAAATTTTACGTTATTTATAGAAAGTATATTTGTTTAATCGTTGGGCCTATTTAAGATCGGGACCTAGAGGGTGAGAGTATTTTCCAATAAAAAAAATGTCCTAAGTAATATTTCATGTGAATGGAGTATACCACCCAAAATCTGCCCCCTTTCATGATTTCGATTGGACAGTATTTGGACGGAGTCTCCTAGCAAAACTTGTGTATAATAAGGTGAGAAAGTATCAATCGTTGTCAAGCCTCACGGATTAAAAATATAATGGTCTGTGTCGTTTTAAGAAACTACTTTTCTATTCAGTTTAAGCTTATACTCCCTTTCACCAACCACCTACAACCATCCTTTGTCATGTCAACAACAAAGAGGGGCCTTAAAACTACAAAAATTCTTATCTCAAGGTAAAAAGGAAAGCTTGCTGTTAGTTTTCAACAATTTTAAAATTTTCTGTTTTAATCCTAGCAAAAACAACTATTTTTTTTTAGAGTAAAGCTAAATATAGAGCCCTTTTCATCAGACCTAGTTTTATATCTCCTCAATATTGTATAAAAAATAATTGAAAATGAGCAAATATATTTTAAATTATTTATAAAACTTAAAAAAATAGGGTTGTTAAGGAAAGGTGCCCCGTTGCAAATCTTTCGAATTTATTCTGGCGTGAACCATATTTAGAAATAATTAATTGTAGAATTAAATATTGTATTTGAGCTGAACGTCTAAGCGACATTTTTCTCTTACCGAGGTGGCCCTCTTAAGCTTAATAATGTATACGTGTTGTTTTGGAGGCATAGTTTATTTATGCTATAATAATAATTAGTGAAAATAGTTGTTAGAGGGTAGTTTTATTTATCAAATAAAATACATTTTTTTCCCCCTATTAATCTGTCTTATTTGAACGTTCTTTTATATGCTCTCTACTGTATCTAGTGGAATATAAATTTAAATATTTATCATACCGATCTTGTCGTAGTTGTAAACCCTTTTTTATCAAAATTAGCTGATATTATTAAGATAAAGGTTACAATTCTCAACCATTAACGCTCAGAATGGGATATACATTCTTCTCTACTGGTGAATGTAGGTGCATTTCCTTGAATCTTGCTCTCCTAATACTTTTATGTGTCACTATATTCTTTGCTCACCCACTAACTACCCGTCAGGGCTATTCACGTAGCTACACAAATGAGTTAGGGATAGACAAGAAAGAATTGGAGTGGAGACCGTTTAGGTTAAATACCTTCAGTATACCCGGCTGAGTGGGAGTGTCAGTATGTTTGAGGTTTTAATAGTAAAATACTTTTTTTGGCCAAAATAAATAAAGTAATTTTACCGTAGAAATATAGAGTTTAATTTTCTTTACATAGTAACTAGCAAGTGTTCTTGAATATCTGTCAAGAGTGTCCTGGAATTTTGAACATTTTTGTTTTAATTCAAAGAGTTTCTCATCTAATATCGCCATTCTCATGACACATATTCAATAACTTTTGAGTCACCTGGTGGTCTAGGGGTAAGGTGTCGGACTTCTATGCTGGGGTCCGGGGTTCAATCCTCAGTCCCGGAACATATTTATCTGATTACCAAACCCTTCCTTCACCTCTGACAAGACATCTTGTGAATGTGGGGAATGCCAGGCCTCCACCGTGGTTCGGATTCCACGTTAAACTGTAGGTCCTCCATTTCATCTCACAATCACCCTACCATTACACATTAGCGTAAGTGCGTATAACCCGAATGGGTAGTAAGACGCGGTGTTAATAACAATTAAAAACGCTTTTATTTTAATATTTAATTTAAACATGTTTTTAAATAAACTAAGTTCGTTAAAATAATATAAATAACCTCTTAGTAATTTATATATACAATACTACCTTGACGAATTACACTACATGATAGACTATAAGCTATAGAACCCTTCAGGTTAAACGAAGTGTACATCTCGTCCCAGATCCTAAAGTCACACCAATTACTAGAAGCCCAACGTGTGTGCATCCCCTGCATACTGATGGGTTAGTACGACTGCTTTGTATTCCCTGCTCGGCTCGCCACCGTCTGATGTACATAACCTCTTCAACGAGACGAATCAAACCCCCATGTTTTATGGCAACCATGTATTTTGGGTCTGCTTCCATACCATATTTGTCTTCTTGGAGCGAGCAGAGGAAAACGAAACAAGCATTCCGAGTGTGTTGGTTTTTAAAGTCTTGTAATGGGTATTTTATGATCTGGTAATTGGAAGTTGTGTTAATCACACCGTTTTCAACCTGTTTTTGTTTGAACTTCATCAAATTCTTTCAGAGTTAAACAGGAGTCGGAAACAAAACGAAAGTAAACAAAAGTATAAAGTGGGGTGTTAGTTAAAAAAAAAACGACGTTGTTTACTTGTTTCACTCATTTAGTGAAAGAATTTTAAGTCCAACCGAGTTAGCAATATTTGAAGGGCTGGTAAATATAACTTGGTCAAGATGCTGGAAAGTCTACGTAGTGGTGTGGGACTGTGAAACAGGCTTCTTCAATTAGTGACCCACCCGTATCGGTGGACTCGAGGGCGGGATGTTAACCCACAACGACGGTCACGTGGTTCTAAATGTCAAGCTCATCAAGTCTAGTTTGCTGGTGATGGGGAGCTGGGATGATCTGAGGATCTTTATCATCTGTGGGAATGCCAGGCCACCACCGTGGTTCGGATTCCACGTTAAACTGTAGGTCCTCCATTTTCATCTCACTATCACCCTACCATTACACATTAGCGTAAGTGCGTATAACCCGAACGGGTAGTAAGACGCGGTGCTAATAATAATAATAATAATAATAATAATTAATAATAATAATTTATCATCTGAAATAACTAACCCACACTTAATCCATGCGAATGGTGGTACATTTTCTTTAAATACTATATTTATCATCAGTACCACATTGACGTAATTAGATGAGTATACAGCGAACGGGTAGAGATATTCCATGGAACGTAAAATACTAATTGTTTATCTAGTTTTGTTTGTTGGCTGGTGACGTGGAGTTCGGGGTTTGAATATCGACTTTGTGTATTAAACGGGCTTACCACTATCCGTAGATGCAAATTAAGGCACAATTCTTATAATTTATGCCTTGATTATACCTATTTCAAAATCGTAACTGAATGTGAATAACCCGGACACCAGCTTCGGTGGCCGATTGGTATAAGGCGTCAATCTCGCAATAGCCTTGGACCACAGAAAACTGAGATATTGGGGTTAGAATCCGTGTCGGGTGCACTAAGGGTGGTTTTCCCTAAATGGTTTTCCACTCTCTCTCGACTCAAGTGCGTAATTAGTACATAGGTGTATAACGCGAACGGGTAGTAAGATGGGGTGTAAAAAAATACATACCATTCTTATAAACAGCTAAATACCGTTTCAGAGCGGCAAAGACGGTGTAGGGATCACTTCTTACTCCATGTGAATGCAAGTTAATTTATTTTTTGCTCACTCTTTTCATGTTATACCTTTAGATTGATTATTTATGGTTCACACAGCATATAAGACGTTTATTCGAATGATGTTGAACATTTTAGAATATCGTAGTAGTAATTTACCTACATTTATAACCTTATGTTAATTTTTCCTCCTATATTCAAAGAGGGAATTTATTTAATAATAATAATAATAATAATAATAATAATAACCATTATTGTTATGGCTTAAGGTTTTAGTTAGCCTTATTTTCCTTCTGACCAAAGATTAGATGCATGTACATAATTACATAAAATATAATATGCTTATAATAAATATATAATATGTAATTATATCATATTCTACATTTTTAGCATATGTATAACTTAAAATGTTTCATATTACCCAAACAAGAGAGGCCAAGTAAATAAGTTATCCAAGTAATGCGAAACTTCCAGAAAAATTCAGAGTAAAAAAAACCAAAACAAAACAAAAACATCTTCCTCTTTCATACAACCTGGTTTACATTTGTAGGTCAGACACGAGTAACAAACTGAGATTCCTTTAATACGATTTCCATACTCTGTCGTGATGAAATTTGCAACATTTTATTATACATGTGCCAAATGAAAGGTGTATAACAGTTTTTATGTTTTCATAAAATATTTTACGTGTTTTTTTCTTCTTCTTCTTCTTATGAATACAGATGTATTTAAAAAAAATAAAAGTATAATACAAGAGGAGTATTTGAATGGAATTTAATATGACATTTTTGTTTGTGCGTGCTAAGGTTCAACCCTGCCAAACAATGGCTACATCCCTACATAACATAGAAAACGTTACGGACGTAATAAAACGTAAGGAGAGTTCGTTCGTGTCTTTCATACTGACACTATAAGAATCATCTTCATGGGTTATTTTATAGTTTGGAAATCTCTTTAAGTAACATTCCGAAAACTCACTTGAATGCTTTACACACATAGGCCACGTCTTATTTGAATAAATCTGTGATATCTCTCAAAATTCCTACGTTAAGAAATACGTTTCCCGGAATAAAAATCAAATATTACCGGTGATAATAAAAACATGGAAATGTTATCATTTAAATGTCGAAGATATAAATACATTTTCAAAATCAAGAAATATCAAACTAATCGATTTTAATATAATAAAAAAATACTTAGTTACTCTATGAAACAAGGAACTTGAAAGATATTTGCCACATTTATAAAAAAAAACCACGACCTATCCCTATCTTGAGCTAGTTCTATCCAGTAAAGTTCATTACACCCTATATCTTTAAGATACATTCTAATGTTATCCTCCCATATGCGTGTAGGTCTTCCCAATGAGTTCTTCCCTTTGGTTTTGCCAGTCAGTACTCTGAACATGGTTCTAGAATCTCTCATTCACACTGTTTGCCCTTATGTCACTGTAAACTATGAGACCTGATTATCCTAACAATGTCTTGTGTGATTACAGGGTACGTAATTCATCATCATGTAACCTCCTCCACTCCTCATTAGCCTCATGTCTTTGTAGATAAAATATTTTCTTAAGTACCTTGTTTTCGAACACCTTTACATTATTTAATTCATGTAAGATAAAGAGGCCACGTTTCACACCCATTCAGGCCAACCAGTAAAACTGTTGTTTTGTATGTTCTGAGTTTTACATTTCTTGAAAGCAGGCGAGATGTCTACAACTTATAATAAATTATTGATAGCCTTTTAAATAAAAATGTAAAGTTGCTTGAAATATTTTTTCACAAGTAGGCTACGCTTAAACAATAGGGTCTAGTGCTGTGTTTATTTATTATAGAATATTAAGGTTTTGGTAAATTTACTGTATTAAATTCTTGAAACTAGTAACATATTTTTGAGCTCTCTACTTGACTTAAATATCTCAAAATTTAACCTACCAACTTAAATGTAGAAATGGTCTCTATGGGGAAATTTTCAAGAGCGTGTGTCATGACTTTTATCCAAATGTATTTTTCTTAAAACTTGAAATCTCATGGGCAATATATAATGAAAAATTCTTAGCATAACAGGAAACATAAGCCCTTTTATTCCTAAGTTTCATACCATCGTATATAAAGAACGATCTAGTAAGAATAGGGTGATACGAAGTTACTGAAAGTACTTTAATATAGGGTGACCTGGTGGTCTAGGGTAAGGTGTAAGACTTCTGAGCTGGTGGCCGGGGTTCAATCCTCGGTCCCGGCAAAGATTTATCTGATTACCAAACCCTTCCTTCACCTCTGACAGGACGTGTATTAATCACAACTTGTGAATGTGGGGAATGCCAGGCCTCCACCGTGGTTCGGATTCCACGTTAAACTGTAGGTCCTTCATTTCATCTCACAATCACCCTACCATTACACATTAGCGTAAGTGCGTATAACCCGAACGGGTAGTAAGACGCGGTGCTAATAATAATAATAATAATAATAATAATAATAATACTTTCATATATTTATACATCAAGCCATCGAATCTTCAACTGTCACTTTTGATAGGAAATATTACTAATCTTTGAAATAACACTAATAATATGGTAATATGTTTCAAAGCTAATAGCAAAAAATAAGGCATGTGTTTTCTATTGTGTTTTACATTAGCTACATTAGCTACATTAGCTAGATATAACAGCTAACTGAGATGAAATTAACATGAATGGTCAACAAATTAAAATATATCAAGATTTATTACGTGGACTCATGATTTACTATTAATTTATCTTTTGCGTTTCTTTTGCGTTATTGAAATTTGACTCTCGCTAAGTGATAAACCTATATTACATTAAGTTTAAGAAATTTTATTTTATTACGTTTGATATCAAAGTAATCCTCCCTCGCGATTTTCAACTGATCCTCCGCACTATCCCACACATAAATAAACATATAGGATACGAAGTAGTAGTAGGAATTTAGAATAAATGTACCCGCATTCCCATAAAATAAGAATGTAAAACTATTTTTGTAAACCACACTCAGTATATCCGGCCGGTACTCACACCCTGACCTCACAATCACCAATATATAGAGGATAATGAAAATGGTTATAAAGGAAAGTCCCCACATTATCGTGGAGAGACAATTGAATAAATATCCCCCAGGACATCCGGCCAAGTTCGAACCTTAACCACCCCTACCTTATAAATGGTAATTCAATCTATTACGAGACTGACGCCTTAGTCTGTGTACTTAGTTTTTAACATAATTTGTTACCAAAAACTACGTGCTTCGTACCTACTGACTTACTATTCACACATAAGTATTAATTAGTATAGTCAACACAATTTAAAATGTTTCTGTCAAATAACACTCTTCCAATACCAAATGGATTTTTTTTTCAATTTTCTTGAAATAATTTGTCATTTAAAATAAAACAAGTACATTTAAATTCGTAAAAACCCTCTCTCAGTGGTCGAATGGTTTAAAGCAGTGGTTCTCAACCGGTGTTCCGCGAATTGGTTACAAGTGTTCCGCAGGCGAAACAACATTTCTAGTGATGTTACCTACTATGATTCTAACAACTGATAACCGCTACGCGCGTTGACTTATAAACCAATATAATATAATATTCCTTGAATTGAAAAAGGCAGCTGGACACAGGAATAAAATCCGGGAGCTTTGGCTTAGTACATCCAGGAATATTCCCGTGCCTTGAGTGTTTACTTATTCATATTTTAAGGCAGAGTCTATGATGGACGTGCGGAAATCGTCTGATACAAAGGTGTGTTCAATTAAGAATCATGGGCTATCGGATAACGCAGTCACCATCGACTCGGTAGTTGGATTTATTCTGTCAATAGTACAGCGAAAAATGTACGAATGAGCATTTTGTGATGTATTGAATAGCTAAACTAATACATATATAAACATCATATTCATTAAATGGAAAAATGACACCTATACACGGGTGTTCCGCAAATATTTCTTATGATCAAAAGTGTTCCGTGACTTCCAAAAGATTAAGAACCACCGATCTAAAGCGTTATTCTCGTGTTAGACTAGCCTTCTGATTACTGGTAAATCAGTCTGATCAGATATATGTTTACTGAGGGTGTTTTCTTTTCATAAACGTCTCACCACTCTCATTCCACGCAAATGCGGGTAGATTACCTCTAAAAAGTTTCCTTCCTCATCCCTACTCTAACGGATAACTTGAACAGATATAAAGCTGAAGTCATAAAATGATTAAATAAAACCACCGAGATGTTTGGAATAGGGTTTCCTATATGTAATTTAAATACTATAAAAATAAAACAAAGCTGTTCATTCACAAGAAAATATATATTAACTTTATTTTTATAAGAAAATATTTCCCCTTTAATATATCATAGCTTCAAAGATGCTTAAGAGAACGAAGGTCTAATACGATCGGCCACATTCTCAAACACGAGATTTTGACCAAGTTAATTATAGTAGGATAATATTGAAGGAAAATATCGCAGGTGGAAGACTAAAGATGGGACACATAAATCAGCGGGAGATGTTGGCAAGTGCAATTATTAAGATGTAAAAAAAAAAAAAAAAAAAAAACCACTTGGCTCAGGATAAAATTAAGTGGAAAGCTTCAATAAACCTATCGGGAGATGGAAGATGAATGTTGATGGACTTTAAATAGCAGTATTCCTTCTATCAATTTAATTTAATTTTATTATGCTTTTGAAATGTTTTTTTTTTCAAATAGAATTAGCTACGTTTGTTTTAACTGTGTGAATATTTTCACAGTTGCCCAGTAACATGACTCAATATTATGTTACTATTTCAGTTTACAATTTTGCTTTAGTACGAAAGAACATACCATTAAAACAATAATTATTAATGCACAATTAGATCAATCCACATCGATGTTACCACGATCTAAAGCGTCAGATTAACAATAGAGATTAGAAAGCCCGATGACCGGGAGGTCAACATTCTAATCTCTGCTGGCTGCACAGGGGATGCTTATTTAACATGAGATGTATCACCTTGCCTTCCAATCTAATTCCACAATAGTGAGGTTGTATTTCCTGAAAACCCCCACCCTGTTTGTCCCCACCTCATATATAAAGATACACATATACGTACGTGCGTGAGCGCGCGCGCGCACATACACACACATACATAAATATACAAACATACATACACACATACATAAATATACAAACATACATACACACATACATAAATATACAAACATACATACACACATACATAAATATACAAACATACATACACACATACATAAATATACAAACATACATACACACATACATAAATATACAAACATACATACACACATACATAAATATACAAACATACATACACACATACATAAATATACAAACATACATACACACATACATAAATATACAAACATACATACACACATACATAAATATACAAAATACATTACACACATACATAATATTACAAACATACGTACACACATACATAAAATATACAAACATAACATACACACATACATAAATATACAAACATACATACACACATACATAAATATACAACAACATACATACATAATCACATACATACATAATACATACATACATACATACATAATCACATACATACACATACATACATACTATTATTAGCATTATTATTATAAGCACCGCGTCTTACTACCCGTTCGGATGTTACGCACTTACGCTAATGTGTAATGGTAGGGTGATTGAGAGATGAAATGAAGGACCTACAGTTTAACGTGGAATCCGAACCACGGTGGAGGCCTGGCATTCCCCACTTTCACAAGATGTCATGTAAGAGGTGAAGGAAGGGTTTGGTAATCAGATAAATTTGTGCCGGGACCGAGGATTGAACCCCTGACCCCAGCACAGAAGTACATACATCTATACATCTAACATCTATACATCATACATACATACACATACCGCAGTTTACTATTTGTTTGGGTCACACGTATATGTATTATTTACGCCAAGGGGTTAGAGATGAGGAAGGCTTGATATAGAGGAAGTGTACCTACCCGCATTTGCGTGGTGGTAGAGTGAAAAACAATTTAGAAAAAAGTCTCTGTACACCCAAACAGGATTTTAAGCTCGATATCCCAATCATTGGCAGTCCAGTATATTGCCAGATGACCCTTAAGACCACGTGACCACCGAAATTAATGCAATTAACCAGTGCTAGAATATCCAATTTTTATGTCGAGTCTTAGTACCCATACAGGGTATTTACGTTTGATTACGTTGTTTATCTAGGTTTGAAGAAGGCTACATTTTGAGATAACGTATCCCCATTTACTTAGAAGGATAGTGAAAAAAAAAAAAAAAAAAAAACACTACGATCTGTTGGGATTCTAACCCTAACATTCCCATCCTCGGAAAATCAGATTATACAATCTTGACATTTAGTCCATTTGCCCACCGTTGCGGGTGAATATATATTAATAGCTTATCGATTAGAATATATCAAATTACTCTAAATAATATCCAGTCGGATGAATAGTTTCTATCCCAAAGTTAGGTGCTCCTTTCTAATATATTAAAGTTCTCGAATGTGAACTCACCTGACCGTTGACCCAACATGCCTGGGATCTTTTCTTGCTGAAGCCATCACCACTTGTAGATCGTGACGCCGAGTTGTCAAGGTACAAGGACGTCAGAAGGTAGGCTCATATTTGGAATAATTCTACGCCTAAATAAAAACACCGTACCACTGGTTGCGTTATCTGTTCGGGTTGTTCGTAGGCCTATATCTATTTATCAGGCTAATGTAGTAGGGATAAGGATGTTACAGTTTTAAAGGAAATGCACCCTTATTTGCGTGAATGGGAAATCATATAGGAAAAAAAAAAAAAAACCACCCTCGATGAACCCAACCTGGATTAGAACATGGACCTCTCCATCATCGTCAAACCGGACTAAATGAGCTTCAAATTTAGAACGAGATCTAATGAAAAATCATCAATTTTAAAACTGGGCAATTATATAGTACATACCAAAGTGTAAAACAAAGTACAATTTTCTTTTAAATAAAATACAAAGAAGCACATTAAATCTGATTTGGTGGCAACATGGTCTAAGGCGTCAAACTCATGTAATACTGGACTGTATATAATAGGGAGATTGGGTTTCGAATCCCAGTAGTGTGTACTGAGGGATATTTTTTCAAAATGGTTTTAACTTACCTCCACGCAAATGCGAGTACACTTCCTCTATATTCAAACTTACCCATCCCTAACTTACTAACGTAAATAGTACGTATGCGTACCTGAATAGGTAGTAAGTTGCGGTGCTAAAAATAAACCCATTAATTGAATTACAATAACAAAGCAACTCATTAATTTTGGGAAACTGTCAATCAATCCGTTCAGCCCCCATCACTGTGGTTGCATAGCTTAGGGGTAGATTCAACTCAAACGCGGAGACAATGTTTTTTTCCCAATATATATCTTATCGAATTAGATATTCATTCAGTAAATTCAGTCCACGTCTTACTGATTCAAACTATTTCTATGAATTTGAGCGGTGCTGTGAATATGGATCTAATATAAGTAAAATTAAGTTGTGTTCATATATATAACTCTGCTTTTAGTATAAGCATTTTAAATTTCCATATAATCGGGTGATATCTGGTCATACGGACACATACCATTGCCACTGTGGAGGTTTGGAAAGGTGCATTTTTGGAACCTTCTTATCGGGCACTATATTTCAAAATGGTGATTTCCCAGCCATTTTTCAGGAAGTTGTACATCATATAATTTAATTCCAATGTTCTCATTCTATCACTTTAGGTTGAATAGCTTAAGAGGTGATAACAGTAAACAGTAATAAAATAACACATCCAAAATAATTTTACTCTCTTATATAGAGTGATTTAAGTATATATATTTATAACATATGCATGGTGTCTGTTTGTCCAGAATTGATAACGTTCTACTCTTTTATTGGTGCTATTTTATAAATATTGTCTGCAACCTTATCTCAGTCGGTAGCGTGTCTGTCTACTGAGCTAAAGGTCCCAGGTTCAATTCCTGGCATGGCTACAAAATTATTATTGGTGAAATGTGGAAATAACCTTTTAGAGTGACGAATTAACGGCCGGGGCTGGAAGTTGTGTGTTGTGTTTGTTCTAGATTTAAATTAGTTATCAGTAAACCCCTGCGAAACTTTCGCACATTCAAACTTCCCCTCCCCCCTCCCCCACCAAAAAAGATTTAGTCTTTTGTTGGGTTGTTGAAATTAAATACCCAGCGAAGTGTATACACAAAATTGCAAAGAGAGTTTAGTTTCGGTAATTGATACAAAAATTTTGTGTTTTAACGTAGTTTTAACGCAAACTAAGTATTCTATGTCAGAAGTTGATAAAAAATCCTATCCATTGATAACTTATTCATTGCTGTAGGCTGTATTAATTGAGAAAAAGGGATGTTGACAACAGAAATAATAAATAGGAATTAAGTCGTGTGCTGATATAATAAGTAGATTCAAAAAGTCTACGTTAAATACCTCAAATAAATGATTTTTAATAGTTATAATAATTGATAATATCTATTAAAAGTACAGATGCAGATAACATGGTATGTTGTATGAATAAGTGATGTGTATTCAATAACTTTTATAACTTTGATAAAGCCCTTCTATGAAATTGTATTCTATAGTCTGATTTTGGTAGGAAGAACAGAAGTTGGTTACTAAAATTACTGAAACAATTTTAATATTTTCGTACTTCAAGGCATGCTATCTGCATCCATCACGTTATATAGATATTATCAATATCTATAAAATAACACAAATAACAAAGTAAAATGTTATTGCTATTGGTTACAAATAAATATGTTTGAATTTTCTCTACTGTTCTTCCAAAATCGGGGTATAGTTATTGCAATTAGCACCACGTCTTACACGCGTACGGGTTATACGCACTTACGGTAATGTGTAATGGTAGGATGATTGTGAGATGAAATGGAGGACCTACAGTTTAACGTGGAATCCGAACCAAGGTGGAGGCCTGGGATTCCCCACATTCACAAGATGTATGTCATAGGCGAAGGAAGGTTTGGTAATCAGATACATTTGTGCATTTGTGGATCGAACCCCGGACCCCCAACACAGAAGTCGACACCTTACCCTTAGACTGCCAGGTCACCTTAGGTGGATAGTTAGACGCGGTGGATAAAATAAATAAAATTCGTGATCCTCAATTTTTTATATATAAATTGGTGCTAATCTATCTCCAGATAAGTGTGTATAGAAGTAATCAGGAACGTGCCCGTGTTAACAAAACTAATGTCTTCCATCATAGAGCATGAGGCCCGGCCACGGGACGCCGCACGTTTGGTTGAAGGTGTGTCTCAACGATTACTTTACACCTCACCTTTATGAAAACATCGGGGAACGTGTAATTTTCTCGTCAGTAATCCTGCAATTTCTGTATACAAACAACGTGAAGGGCAGGGAAACGAGAGGAGTGTCCGGGTGTTGGAACAAGAGAGGCTTGACTCGGTCTCGGAGGAGCAGCGAAGAAACTGACAAAATACCCGCTTACATGGGTTTCATGGAAACACTCATTACCGACATCAAAGAAGGGAACAAAGCCGCGTTTACATTGATTTTATGGAATCACCCATGTTGAAATCAAAGATGACAAAGCCACGTTTACATAGGCTTTATGTAATTACCTATGTTGAAATCAAAGAATAGGACAAAGTCACGATCAAATATGCTTTATGACATTACCGATGTTGACATAAATAAGAGGACAAAGTCACGTTTACAAAGGCTTTATGGAATTATCTATGCTCATATAAAAGAAGAGGACAAAACCAAGTGTACATAATATTTATGAAATTACCAACACTGATATCAAGGAAACGGACAAAGTAACATTTACATAGGCAAGTAAAATTACGAATACTACCGGATATAATATTGCTAAGAATTGTTTCACATGCTGACCTATTAAGGAATGTATTTTTGATTTATTCTTATTAATTGGTGAATTTATTTCTCCACGATCTCCAAGTTTAGTTTTTTTTAAATATTTAATCAAGTTAAAAATCTAACCTAACACCAAAATATATATTTGTTAATTAATACCTGTTTTAGTACCAAACTCATTAAATTTGTGGTGATATCGCTGAGCACACGGACTAAGGCATCATCTTAATTTGGTTTGTTTGGTCGTTGACGGGCAGGTTGGGGTTCTGCCTTTGGTTTGGATGTACTGAGTGTGGTGTTCCTAAGTGGTTTATCACTATCATTCCACGCAAATATGTGTAAATATTCTCTAAAATGCTTCCTTACTAATAACTATTTAATTAAAGTGATTAATATAAGCGTACAACCCCAATGGGTGCTAAAACGCGTTGATTTTTTTTAACTTTCTTTTATTTTCATTTATTCAAGGTATTTAACGTGTACCTTCTGAACAAACTGATTATATCAGTACACGACCTATAAACTAACTTAACTCTTGAAAAGACACATAATCCATTCCTCATTAATTATCCGGGAAAGAGGAAACCCACATTCCCCCAATAGTAATTTTCTTGACCATACCAGGAATTGAACCTGGCATCCTTAACTCAGGAGACATACATACTACCAACTGAACTAGGGTGATGGATTTTTAATTTTTTTAAAGTAATATATGGTAGCGTATGTCGCGTTTTAGTCGAGGACACCTTCTCTGTATTCGAGGAGTTTGAAGAAACGCTTGGAAAGGGACTGTGACGGCAGGGAGGCTGGATGCCTCCAGAAGCTAAGAAGTAACAGTAGTAATAGTAGTAATAAAAGAAGAGCAGGGCCCTCAGCATCTGTTGTTGCCATTGTGGGCACGCACAAGGTTAATTATCTAACTTCACTAATTGTAATGCTATGCTCGTTATCAGATAATTGGTTTCTACCAACAGGTTTTCACAGGACGCAATAAGGTGTGAAGGGAAGTAAAGATATAACTTGTCCTAGACCAATAAAGCCTGGTTCACAGCTTTCCAAAAGAGTTTTGTGATGGGGAGGGGGAGAAATCGATTTATTGAGCATACTACCGTTTGGTTAACCGCATCAGTGGGCACGTGGGCCAATGCGTCAGCCTCGTCTATTCTAGATTTCTGGTGACGGAAAGAGGAAGGAGAGGGGGGTAATGATGTCGTGGTTAAATCTGACTAGATATACTGATTTTTTTTCTCCTTGAATGGTTTTCCCTTCTCTTTCAAAACCAATCTAGATAGATTTGCTACAAGTTTAAACGTTATCATACCTCCAATATTTTAATTAAATGCGGATTCACGAACGGTTAGTAAGATGTGGTATCCTAACGAATTATTATAAAATACTGAACGTGATCTAAATATGGTTTTTATATGGGGGGGAAAGTCCAATTTTGAACTAAAATTGAGTTAGGCCTATTGCTGCCATATTCTGTTGGACAATCATGATACTTTTCTAACGCACTTTAGATACTATAGATAAAAGGAGATCGTGGCTAATTGTAATTATGGATTTTCCCCATTTAATAGTTAATGATGTTATACAATCTTCGAAACAGGTTGTCTACACCAGAATCATCTTTGAGAGAACTGCATGTTTCTATTGGCAAACGGTGTTGTCATACTTTTGTTTTTGTGTTGTCAGTCTTTCTTTGAATGTATAATTATACCTTTAGTTCAATTTAATTTTTCTAACATTATTATTTAAAAATATATCCTATTAACCGATTTATTGACCTCACTCTTTTTCTTGCATCATCCATATACATTTTATGAATTATCACTGTCAAGTGGTTATTCTGTAAGTATTGTACTTAAAATCAAACATAAAAATATTAAAAAGTTAATATAGTATTCTCTCGGTATTCAACACGTTCTATATTCGTATGATTGTACAATTTATTGTTATAATATAACGTAGTAGTTTAGTCTTCACCATCTTATGAAATCTAAGACCTCACAACATTGATAATTGTATTATTTAATTTATTCTAATAATAATAATAATAATAATAATCAATGTGATTTTATTCACCATTCAATAACAGGCTATATCATTTTATTCTTTTAAATAAACTAATTTACTAATATGCGTCATCATTATCTTTCCTTATTAAAACTTTTATGTACGTGATTTTCTAAAATGAACAATAGCAACACACACATTTACATTCATGACATCCAGTCTTCCTGAAAGGTTTAACAACAGAAATTGAACCATCAACCAAAGCTACTTTTTTTTTTTTTTCAAACAGAACATAACCCGTAACTTTCCCCGTACGCTCAAAGTGATATATTCCTCTTAGGACTAATTAAGTGTTAGCCACAAGTTGTCGTTTTTTTCCTCCCCCCCCCCCCCCCCCAACCACATGGGATGCCACATTTACGCGTTCACACCCGACCGACATGTATATTGGCTGGCAAAGATTCGGTGTAGTCTAGTGTTAAGGGGCGTGGTTCGCACTCCTATAAATTAAAGCATTAACTAAGTATGTGTACAGAGGACCCCACTGGCGTGAACGTGTGGGAAGAGAAACGCTTGGATAAACGATAAAAGATGAGACAGTTATGTATTACAAACTAATTTGTATGCAAGCGTACTCTTTTTTTTCCATTGAGTCTTATTACCTATTAGGGTTAATAACACACACTAATTATACTCTTTTTAAAATTTTAACTGGGGTACTGTATTTAATATGAACTTTCTGAACAATTTTATTATATCCACGTGCGACTTAAACTAAAATATCTAAAAAATACACCAAAATCAGCCCCCTTCATCATTGTGAAAGGTTAAATACACATTTCAACAACTATACATTTTTTTAGTCATGCTGGGATTTGAACCCGAAACCTTTGTATCAGCAGAAAGACACGTTACTTGCTTAGTTAAAGTGTTGAGCAGTTATGATAATTTAAAACTTAAAGAGGATGGTAACATTTGAGAGAAAATGCACCCGCAATGTAGGGATAAAGAGTAGGAAGCCATTTAAGAAATACTCACGACTGGTTTTCGAACCCCAACTTTCACATGACTGAAAATCTAGGCCAACATTGGAGTGACGCACTAGACCATGCGATCACGATTCGAGCGATAAGCGTAATGGATTTACCTTTAATTTGATTAAATTTGTAAATTTATTCCGAGCTACTTTTCTTACTAGCCACCCAGGTTATAAACATATCTACGTACACTATTGGGGTAAGGATGAGAAAGGTAGAATTTTAGAGGACGTGTACCCGAATTTGCATGGAGGTAAAATAAGAAACCATTTGGAAAAGAACACCTAGGTGGAACCGGTTGGGATTTGAAACGTCACCTTCTCGACAACGGCAATTAGACGACTGATTACTTAGTCTGGATGCCTAACAATGTGGTAGATTAAAAGTGTAGGCTGTTTTATTTTAGTTTCGATTTTTTAAGTAAATTATATGCGTGTTGAACTTGTTAACATATTATTATCTGTTCCGGGAGATGAAAAAAAGAAGTAAATAAACTAAAAATACTTTTATAGCCTCTAGCCCTAACCGGCCCCTTGGTATAGTGGTCAGCGTACCTGACAACCAACCTAGGGGTCCCGGATTAAATCCCCGGCTGCTGCCACGGGTATTTTTCCCGAAAGGGGAATCATTCCAACAGTCACCAGAATCTGGTTAACCAGGCTTAAGTTAGGTTAAGAGTTTCGACTGGTACCAGACCCTCATATTCATTATCATCACCACCGCATCTCATCTCATTGGGACATGGAAAGAGCCTCCACAGAAAGGATGTACAATTAGTAAATTTGATCGTGCCCCAGGCACCTGTACATAGTACCGGCTGATTAATCATCCCACTAACTGAGCTATAGATTGATGCGCCCGGATACGCACATATATAAATATCCCTCCCTCCCAACCCTGGCAAATATTTATAACTCAGGTCAGATAATGTATATAACATATTTACTTTAAACTGTATCTAATGTTGATCAGGATATAAATATGTTTTGAACTGTCTTACTAATAGTTTTTATTGTTGTGCATATTGCTGCATATTTAGGTATTTATACAATTTTAGGCCATTTAAAATGCATTTATAGAGCATATAGTAATTATTTTAAAAGGTTTTCTGGAACATTTTCTAATTTTTATAAAATAATAATAACTATAATTAATAATCATAATAGGCTATAAATTTACATGTATATGCAATGCATAACTAATAATATTAGTATAATTATGTGTCTAAACAAATTGTATTGTATTTAAATGATTTAGCCAAGATTTTTAGGCAATTTTTGGGGAATGTGGTGTTTAAATTAAAAAATCCATAGTTAAATTATTAGCTCATCACATTAGTGCATTTATTGACCACTTTACATTTGAATGGAAATAAGAATTTATAGTTTTTTAAGACATAAAAATCAGACTCTTACTTATAATAGAAGGATAAAGTGAGCTGTAATATCTTATTGTTCTCTTGGAATTCATATTGGAAACCTGGGTGAGACTTTTATGGACTTTTTAAATGAAATAACATATGGGAATTCGAGTTTATTATATTAATCCTCTTCCAGGTCTAGTAATAAAAAATAACTTGTTCCAGTTTTTAAGTGTATGTTGAACTTATTGTTAATAGCTTAGTATTTAAAAACAACCATTAAACCTTTAACATAGATCTTTATTTGATATGTAAAACAAAGATTCTGATGACGTTATTAATAATAAATGATGTCTTACTTATTAAATTAAGTGGTTTGGGTAAGATTTCCGTCCAGTTTCATCGGAACTGGTATACACCCCAATTTGTTTGCTCACTCTCTCTAGGGCCATCCTTAAATTACGTAAGCCCTTTTGTTTTAATGATTTTAAACCCCTCTCCACCAGTATAAGGAATTGTGTAAGATTTTCCGCCATCAACCACCACCTCTCTTTTACGTAATTTTTTTACGATTTTGTAAATTAGATTACTTTAATAACTAGGTTATTTTTAGATTCGTATGGTTAGGTAATAAAGAGAGTAAAATGAAATTTTAGATTATACTTTAATTTCAGTAAAATTAGGTGTAATCAAATGAAATATAAGTAATATTTAATAATTATTAATATATTTATTTTCTAGAATTTTTTTCTTCAAATTTTGTCTAACCATAAACATTGATAAAAAACCTTTTGTAAGATGGATTCTCACCCTCATACCCCCGTAAGAAAGGGTAAGAAAATACTCAACCCCCCCTCCTTCTCAAAAACATTTATTAAATTTAAGTACGACCCCTATTGGTAGGCTATATTGTGGATCTTTAGACCAAATTCACCGCTGCCTTTTTTTTTCTTGGATACGATAGATATCTGAAAAAGATTGCCCCCTTACAAAAAAAAAGTATCATAATTTATGAAAAAGATGGCTTCAAACCACTGATAACAAAACTGATACTTAGGGTAAGGAAGAATAGATAGACTTACTCTCTATTATATTGTACCATGGAGTAAAGGTTGTATGTGTGCGCTACGGTTCTTAAATATGGGCTAATGAGGTTGTGTTTCGTACGGTAGGCAACTCTGGCCTGTGTAAATCATTTCCCTCTATGTCCCAGAACAGCTATATACCACAGTCCTAGTCTCACATAATGTAGAGAAGGAAGTTGGTTCCTTCTACGCAGAAACGTATATTTAAACACACCGGTACCGTAATTGGTGTTGAAACGAGAGGAAATACAGTAAGAGTTCACTTTTAATGCCCCATTCGTTATTTTCAACTGTCGCTCTAACATTATATATAAAGGTACAAAGGGTTAAATGACGCCTAATATATCATTAACTTTAATAAGTTAATTGTTTCATTTTGAGAAGTCGAATTATAAACAATCTTTTCTTACTTCATATTTAAAATAATGAATGAATGAGTACCCAACATAGGCCCACATGTATCTGTGTTTTCTCTAATAGCTTTTGAACTAAACGATGGTTTTCAACAAATTTGATACATTAGTTTGATTAATCACTACGCTAAACATAATAGTTATTAACATCTTGATTTCAGGGGTAATTATGAGTAAGGTAAGATAAGATTTTAAAAGAGACGTTTTAATTTTTCGGGTGCATAAGTATAAGAAAAGAAAATATTAGATAACATGAATTGATTTTTTTTTAAAGATACAAAAATTTGGATTCTAACTGTAGACATGGTTATTAAAATAAACAAATCAGCTAAACATAAATGTAATACTAGAGGATATGGAGTTAGAAAATCAAGTTAGAAAATGAATATTTTTTTTGGCAGATATAATTTATGAAATATTTAATCATACATATCAATCAATTGAAAAGTATGTTTGACACAGTTAAAAGTTGGAAAATGTCAGTGAGGATCATAGCTCTGGTAAGTTGGGTTGTCAAGATTATTTTAAAGGTTAGTATAAACTATAAGTTACACTTAGCCTTTTTTAATTTTTTTTATAAAATCGCACCCAGAGAATAAATTGACAAGTTTTTGAGAACAAATTGTTTAGAAATATATTTGGGCTTAAGAGGGATGAACAAACAGGAGAATGGAGAAAGATACATAATGAAGAACTTCATGGCTTCTATGCATCCCCAATCATAATTATTAAGGATGATAAAGGCCTTGGTATGGTGGTCACTTGGCGCGTATGTAAGGTGTCAAGCGTGTTCCTACACACATCTGAGGCTCAGTTTGCTGAAAGTTCAGCCAGTACTAATGTACCGTTGCTCAAGTAAAGCCAAATGTACTAATCGTACATTCTTTTCGTGGAGGCTCTTTCCATGTCCCAATGTGATGAGTAGATGGTGATAGCTAATATGGAGGTGTGGACCTTATGAAGGAAGACCTTATGGTTAAATGGCTTAAGATCACACTACTTTACGTATTCTTTAGCTGTCAAATAAGAATCTTATTATTAAAAATATACTGTTCTTCTTTGGTTACTATATAAGAATGTATACGATCTCAGTATATGGATATGTCAAGTTGAATTCATTTAATAATTTTAAAATTCAAATTTTTAAAATGCTTGGCAGTGGCGGGAAAATGAAAATTTATTTTGAAATGTGTTGCTTTGAAGGGAGCGTTCGCTGATACGTCAGGTTTAGTTGAGGTAATTGGGCGTGTGATGTCTACGCTTCCTTTTTTCCGAGACGAACCCAGTTGGCTCAGAACGGATGTTGGTGAAACAGGCTGTATCCAAATAGTCCGAGGATCCTTGCCAAGGATATAGTATGATATCTTGTAAAATTTGTTCCTTAAATGATATATATTTTTTCACTTTTGTGAAATAAAATTCACCTAGTCCATGAGTTTTTCCTTATAATATATTTATTAAAAATAACCTATGAAATTCACAATATTAAACAATGCTTTGAGACACACGGGGAAAACCGAAATAATATTATTTAGAAGTCCTTACAATAACTTCTAATAATTGTATTATTAATGAATATTATTGAATTCGACCAGCACTCGTATATTTATTTTATAGTAAATAAGTAACATTTTGTGGGTTCTTAGAACTATTTTACGCCCTCTAAAAATCAAAGTTTCGCGCCTTTTTGGAGAGCCCAGTCCAACCCCTGTCTATTTGACGAATAGAATATAGTTTCCGAACAATTCGAAACGCTACGGTGACCCCAAAGTGATAATTATTATAGAAGTATAAAATTAATTGTGTTTTTTAGAAAAATATTCAATCTTCAATACAAAATAAATGTAAATAATTTAATACTTTGTATGTCGAGAGTCATCATAAGGTGCGTCAACTTGCGCGACATTCAAATTTAATCCAATTTTGGTATTGGATATTATTTTACCACAGCTATTCTTCTATCGTTATATTATTTTTTAACAGTTATTTAAAGTGGTTTATTATATTTTACATAATACATTTCTCTTTATATTTCATCTGGCACTTTAACTAGGTCGATAGCACGTGTGCTTGCTATGCTAAGGGTCCCGATTTCGATTCTAGGTAGATTCGGTAATTTAACTTTAGTAAACCGTTATGTAAGTCATAGTTAAAATCCAGTTTGTAAGCCTTGTACAGATATAATCCTTGTTTTCATAAATGGCACTTTAAAAATCCTCATCGATTTAAAAAAATTTAAATGCTATATTTTATGAAATAATATTGATGTAGGTTCACTTTATAGCTTGCAAATATATATTTTTTTAAGACTTAAGAAAAAATACATCTGAATTATTCTAATTGGTTCTCTGGACAAGTTTCAAGGTAATTAGTGTTGTATTGTCAAGCGAACAATAGGATTACTGGTGAGTGAATCTTGGGACTTGGATTCTACTGGGGGCCCGGGTTCAATCCTAGGTCCCGGCACTGATTTATCTGATTACCAAACCCTTCCTTCACCTCTGACAAGAAGTGTATTAATCACAACTTGTGGATGTGTGGAATGCCAGGCCTCCACCGTGGTTCGGATTCCACGTTAAACTGTAGGTCCTTCATTTCATCTCACAATCACCCTATCATTACACATTAGCATAAGTGCGTATAACCCGAACGGGTAGTAAGACGCGGTGCTAATAATAATAATAATAATAATACAGAGAAACTTCCCCTCTCCCTTGACTTGAATAGGTGTGGTGGGGGTTGTCGCCCCTTTCTTGTAATAAACCTAAATTTATGTAACTAATGACCGATTTTTGACCCAGGGAATAGGTTTACGTGATTGAAAATATTATATATGTAAATTACACACATAGTAAGATTGTATGTTTTTTTAAATCCTGCTATTAAAAAAAAAGTGTTTTTTTAGTTAATTTTAAAAATATATGCATAAAAAATTAATTATATACTCCACTAGCAATTTAGAAAAGTGTCCATATAGTAATAAAAAAACATCAAAAATATATCAAATGCTCATCTAAAACTTCGGTCCCAAATCAGTCATTTTTACTGTGTACAAGTAGCTATGCGACCTCATCTTAATACTAATTATGTTATCATGGATTACATTTTGTTAAATGAGATATTTTACATTGCTTTAGAATCAGAACGCTAGGAAAGTGGGTTTTTAGGAAACTCTTTAGAATTATCTTAAGAAAGAGATACCAATAGGATATACTTAAATTTAATGCAATCAACCGGGATTTGGATTCCAATTAGCGCTGAGCTAATTCTTATAATGATATCTCGTTTAAAAAAAAATATTATCGTTTTGTCAAAAATATAAAGACGTTTTATTTGTATCAAATTTCCTAACTTTTAAAATAAATAAAACTTTTTCTTTTGTTAGTAAGCACATTATTTTAATATTATACATCCGTATGGAGCGTTGAAAATAATCAAAATTACACACAAAAGAAAAATACAAGTTTATAGAAAAATATACCGAAGATGACAAATAGTTAAGATGTAGAGTTTTGTGTTCAACCCTCAGCAAATCATGTCAAACCGTTCATGAAAAATATTCTATTGAAATGGATCATATGCACACAAAAAAAAAAACTCAAAGGATTTTAACTAGCCCCATAGAAAGTCATAGAAAAAGAAAGAAAGAAGAAAAACGAAAGGAGAAAGTGAAGAAAGTAGAAGGGAAATTGCTGAGTCGAATGGTAAGGTAAGAGAGGGTGGTAGGGGTCCAAGAAGTTGTAACCGTTGCCATCACGGCTCGGTTAAATCACCGTCGGGAATCCCTTGGCCGGTTTTGCAGGCGTTATGGAGCTGAGACCCCCCACCGACGTGCTAAGACTCGGAACAGTAGAGTTTGAAAGACATACCTTGCTACTTCTAGGTGATGTAGTCGACGTTGCAAGGGAAAAGCCACCGCCAAGTCTAAATTCGCTATTTTATATAATATTTTTTTTTTCTCTCTACTCTTTCTAAGATGTACGCCATTGCATTCGTTCGATGTTCACTTTTGTATATTTTTGTATGTTTTTGGTATGCTGCGAAATACGCTGGCTTGCATACAGGGAAAATTTTCCTTCAAATAATAGCTGACTTTTGGATTATAGGCTTACTCTCTAATTTTTCAATTGGATGAAAAAATATAAAATAAGCTATGCCCTGAGGTATAATATAAAATTGTATTTGTATTAGGTATTTAATTACACTGTCATTTATTCTTCAGGAAAATTATTAAAACATACGAATGGGCCTAGGATTGTCAAGTTTGACGAAAATTTCAAGATTGAACATTTCTTCATCATGTAGGTCTTTTAAAATTATGGATATTTTTCTTATTTCAATTAATTTTATTTTATTTTTTGAATTTACTGGACTAATCATCACTGGCTCTAAAGTATTTAAATATAATCTAAAATGTACTTAAACAAAATTATTTTGTTGAAAATTTAAATCTCCCAAAAAAACAAATTTTATTTTGAAGCAATTATGAGAAGATTCTTGAGAATCTATTTGACCGTAATTTTTTTTTTCAGAACGTTTTACAACTCATTTGGGCTTCATGAATATACATATATTAACTAAACTAATATGATTATATATATATATATATATATATATATATATATATATATATATATATCATTTATAGGAAACTTATTCAAACTTGCTTGGAGAAGGAATGTAAAACCATTAAGAAAAAAATCTTAGTGCACCAAAACAAGATTCAATTCCTGACGGTCTCTACGACAGTAAGCCAAACTAAATGAGCCTAACATCTAGACCGCGTGCCCTTCCGGTGAGGATAATCTTATAATTATATAGTCTATTAAAGCAGAGATTCCTAAACCTTTTAGATCGGAGGAACCCTTGCAGCAAAAAAAAAAAGCAACAACAAAAAAACCCTGATAGAGCCCTTATAAAAATGTTAACACTAATAGTATGTGCATTCAATCAATATAGTTACATTTTACAAGTATAATGGTGACCTGGTGGTCTAGGGTAAGCTGTCAGACTCCTATGCTGGCAGGCGGGGTTCAATCCTCGGTCCCGGCAAAGATTTATCTGATTACCAAACCCTTCCTTCACCTCTGACAAGACATCTTGTGAATGTGGGGAATACCAGGCCTCCACCGTGGTTCGGATTCCACGTTAAACTGTAGGTCCTTCATTTAATCCCACAATCACCCTACCATTACACATTAGCGTAAGTTCGTATAACCCGAACGGGTAGTAAGACGCGGTGCTAATAATAATAATACAAGTATAAAACAAATTGAAAACATCACATGTTATGACTGAGCCTTTGACAAATATCCTTTTTTCCAAATATTTACCGATTAGTTTTACCCACTATAATATAGCATCAGTAATGTTATAAAATTGTCTCACGAAGCCTGAGATAACCATGGCTGATCCCCCAAGGGCTCCGTGGAGCACAGCTTAGAAAAAATCGCTGCATTAAAGAACCAATCAATGCGCAGCACGTATTTTAATTTTTCAGTTCAATCTATTTATTTATTATGTAAGGTATTTTATGGTGTGAATTAATTCAAGGCTAAAATAATGTGTTAGTGATGTGTAAGAGTGATGGTGATATTTAAGAATAATTTATTGCTATATTTGTTTAATTCACTATACAGAGTGTAGCACAACCACCATACACGGCTGTAGTTGTGAAACCCCCAAAACCTATTGCGTTGGCCGTCATATATGGCACAAGTAGGCAAATCTATAAATTCCTTGTTTTTTTTTAGTGGGTTGTGTTTGTGAGCGGACTATGAGCTATTTCCCCACGAATGTGATCAGATTTGATTTTAGCATAAATAAAACACAATTAATATCTGCCTTGAATTCACTCATTGACTCAATCCACTAGACAAACTTAGGCATACGAATTCAAACACGTTAAAATAGTAGTAGTTAAGAAGACAGGTTAGTAGCTGTTGTAAAGACAAGCTAGTAGTTCTTCGGAAGACAGGCTCTCAGAGTTCGGCCCTGTGTTAGTGGACTAACTTCGCCCTAACTGTTAAGGTGTTTCACTAAGAAGGACCAATGTAAATGTTCCCTTAAGGTGAACGATAAACAGAAAGTGATGACTAATATGACACAACACATTGCTTAACTAACCAAACCTAACCTAACTTGACCTAAACTATGACACAACACGATCATAAGTCTATGTAAATTGAGAAGGAAAGTTTTGTTGATTAATTGGGCCGAGTTTGTACGGTTTATGGGGCCGAATTAGTACTTTAGATTGAGCCTAAATAATACTGCCAAGGGATTTATGGGTCCAAATTAGTACTTTAGATTGAGCCTAAATAATACTCCAAAGGGATTTGTGGAGCCGAATTCGTAGCTCGCGAGTAAAACAAGGCGACTAAAAATATGTGCCGCATGCTTACCTACAGTTGGGCTGTATTAGATCTACAGCCATGTATGAAAGCCATATTACACCCTTTAGGCAGGACCGTGTCTAAGGGGGGGGGGGGCAAAGGGGGAAATTGCCCCCGGCCTCAAATTCCAAGTGGCCAAATTTCCCACCAAAAATATTAAATTCAATTAGTGACAATTCTAAATTTCACATTAAATAATGGTGTAACTTACAATTATTAATAATACAATCACTACTTACAATCAATAAGTCGTCGCTTGCTTAGCGTTTGATTTCATTTCAGATTCTGGAAATTTTATATTTATGTAATTTACGATTTATGTTATTTGGGTAATGGGTTGTAGTTCAGTAAAAAAAATCGCCGCCATTGTTCTACCGCATTCAGTCTACATCCAACTAACAGTGCAATGGTGGTGAATTCTATAACATCTTTGCATTTCTAGCTTTCCACTATTGTAACATCCCGTGACAGTTTCAGAATTTCGTCATTTCTGTGTTCTATTGATAAGCTCAACATGATACTTTAGAAGAGAGCTGCTTCCTACAAAGAAGTTGCCACAGTATTTGGGTCTCCTTGTAGATTACCTACACCAAGTAATGACGAAGAGCTCAAATCGAGCGCTGATGAGATGGTAAAACGATACTGTAAGGATCTGCAGCCAGTTTTTAAAACAGCTCTCTTCTTTTCTCAAAGGACTTTTGATTGAAGATGGTGTTTCTTTTTCCAATGCACGTGAGATTTTGCGACAGTTATATCAAAGTGATTTAATTGATGTCTTCCCGAATGCAGCAATTGATATGAGCTTGTATTTGACATTACCAATTTCATACTGTAAAGGCGAAATGTCATTTTCAAAACTGTCTTTTGTAAAGAACCGATTTAGATCTACAATTACACAAGGCATATTGAACTCGTTGATGGTGATTTCTTCAGAACATGACCTGATGAACAAATTTCGTTTGATGAACTTATTAGTAAGTTTGCCGTTAAGAAGGAGTGAAATAAATTTATTTCAAATTGTGTTGATAAACATATTTGTTTTATTTATATTGTGGAAACTGTAGTCTGAAATTAATTTTATTTATCTTGTATTCATTTGTTTAAATGAACTTGCCACTTTTACAACTAAAAGGGTGAAATAATTCCTTTGTTTGCTTAATTGGATTGATTGTTTGCACTTAATAAAGTACAGTTATTTAAAGGTTGATCAATATTTCACAAAACATGTGAAATTATTTAGTAACATAAATACGTATTAATATATTAGAACGGTTTGATGCTAAATTGAAAAACTGACGTAAAAATGGGGGCCCTCAGATATTTTTTCCCCCCCAGGCCTCACATTTCCTAAACATGGCCTTACCTTTAGGCCTATAGTGACATAAACAAACATGACTTCGAATTAATCCTATACATTAGTAACAAACTATTATTTTAACCTTTAATTATGTATGCCTCACTCTAAAAATACTATAGACTTCCTCGTTATAAAATAAATTGAGCCTACACACGGTATACGCAATAAAATAATGTTAATACACATGCGCTTATTTGTGATTACGCCTTTTGCATATAATTCTACCATAAAATTTCCATGACCAGATATATTGATTATCAAGATTTACTTTGAAGCTCGTTGAGCAGTATCTTTTTTTTTTAGAAATCAATAGCCCCATTATTTATAGATGTAATTGAACTATAGCTCCAGAGGAAATATACACAGATAAAACCCAATTCGATACACAAGTCAACTAATTTTTAATGTAAGAGATGATCTTGAATCTTTTTTTATCAAAACATTTAATAATATTACTTATAAATGAAGCCACTTGATTAATTCATTTGTAAAAATCAATAAGGCTCTAATATAAGGTTTTTCGTTTTACATTTACACTTGGTTTATAAAAGTCATTAATTATTATATGGGAAATTTAAAGTTGTATATTTATATTTCAAATTTGCAGCGTGAATTGAAGAAACAAGAATCGCGTTCAGGGTATTGACTGGTAAACTCAGTGGAAATAGCCCATTGGGAAGACCTACACGCAAATGGAACCTGAAAGAAGTAGGGTGTAATGAGGTGGACTGGCTAGAACTAGATCAAGATAGGATAGGGTGTAATGAGATGGACTGGATAGAACTAGATCAAGATGGGAATAGGGTGTAATGAGGTGGACTGGATAGAGTGAGCTCAAGATTGGGATAGGGTGTAATGAGTGGACTGGATAGAGCTAGATCAAGATGGGAATAGGTGTAATGAGGTGGACTGGATAGAACTAGATCAAGATAGGATAGGGTGTAATGAGGTGGACTGGATAGAACTAGATCAAGATAGGATAGGGTGTAATGAGGTGGACTGGATAGAACTAGATCAAGATAGGATAGGGTGTAATGAGGTGGACTGGATAGAACTAGATCAAGATGGGAATAGGGTGTAATGAGGTGGACTGGATAGAGCTAGCTCAAGATTGGGATAGGTGGAGCACATTTTTAAGTGTGGCAATTAACTTTCGAGTTCCTAATTTTTATGGTTAAAAAAATGTAAACTTTAAAACTGGTTCATGGTTTTAGGCTTTGATATACCTTCTGATTAAAAACTAAAGTATTTCTATTGTTTAATTTTGCCACTAACTGTACATATTTATCGAAATACATGGTTAGCTAAAACGTAGGAAAGATAAAATAAAAAGAACACTTTCCCTGAAGCGTTTTCAAGTGATTACGATATTCTTACAGAACTTTGCTTCTTTATTTTTTGTGTGCTACTGAGACTCTCCTTTTCTTTGTGTTTGTGTGTGTGTTTTTTTGGTACCCCGAGGTGATTTCTGCAGGTCGAAAGAACTAAGAAACTTTATCCGTTTTCTTAACTCCCTCTTTTCTTAGACTAGGAGAGAGAGAGATAGAAAGAAAGTACGAAGAAAAAAAAAGTTTTTTAAACCACTTTTGTCATCACCTCTACCCCCACAACCACCCAAAAAATATCGCGGTAAGTGTGCCACATTGGCCAGCCATCATGAGACGCCCGACTGGTTAAAGTTCGGGTCATGTCTCTGTCCCCTCCCTCCCCGACCTCTTTTCACCCTACTTCAGTCTTCCACCCTTTACCACCATCACCAAACATTCAAGAGTTCGTTTGAGCTGGGAGGAGGCGGTAAAAGGAGTATCCAATTAAAACTTATCGAGAGGAAGAAGTGTGGTTATTTGTGAGATCATTGCCTTTTACATGGGGACGCACTTTACTCTGCTAGCGCCCGTAAACACCCTACTTGTTTACCTCCTTTAACACTTCACCGAGTTTGTCAATTCTTCGGCGATAATTGAAGAGCATACTTTCCCCAACCGAACACACCTACATACCACATAAATAGGAGCTAGAAGTCATCCCCATACGTCAGTGCCCTGATCTGTTCATACTTACATGTTTGAGTTGCTAGTACGTTCTAGTGTTTGTGTGTTGTTTATTGAAAGGCTTATCCTTATTCAGTCCGAACAAAATATCAATATCTCTGGACATTAATTTCCCACAGGCCGGAGTCTTGGTCTAGTGGTCCCGGGTTTGATTCTCTGTGGCACCAATGGTATTTTCCCCGAAGGGGAAGTATCCCTATGGTTGCCAAAGTTTGGTTAGTTAGGGTTATGTTAGGATTAATACATCATTACCATCATCATTGGGCTGAAGTAACCGCTCTACATGGCGTTCCAACCTCAGTAGATGGTAACATATCCGCCACTGCCAGTAAAAAACCAGAATATCTAGCCTAACAACCCTCATGGCATACGCTAAAAAAAAAACTACACACATCTGGGGAAAGAAAGTTAATTTAACAATAAAACATTTTTGTTCATGTCAAGGGTCTAAAATAGGATCCTTTAGCTAAGAAAACTGAGACACCTTAGATCAGTCGGTAGCGTGTCTGCCTACTGAGATAAAGGTTCCGGGCTCGATTCCCGGCATAGCCGAAAAATTTATCATTGAATAAATATGGATTAACCCTTTCACATTGATAAATTAACTGTTGAGGATTGAATGTTGTGCCTGTCCTAGTCTTAAGCTAGATTATAAGACATATGAATCTTATGACAGGCCTAGTCAGCCGGTAATGTAAAATAAATGACTTGAATAAAAAACTTACCTAGGACACAGGCTGGAAACAGTAGGGGATGTATAATAGTTAGAAAACTCACCAACAACTGAATCAACGGAAACGCAGTTTATGTGTTTGGAAATGAGAGATTAATAATTTAAATTGTGCCTAATTAATATGAGTTAAGTTAAAAATCTTCATAACAATCGGCAAATTTTATTTCAAGGATATTAATAGCAATATATTAACAAACAAACAAACATAAAACACAAGGTTATCTTCCGATATTGACATTAATATTGATACTGTATTTCAAAATGAAGCAGCTGTATATCAATTGACTTGACCTATGAATACATGAACGTAGTTTAAGTATCTTCTATACCTTTCAGCTACTATTCATCCTACTGCACCTTTTTTTCCCCATCAACGTGGCATCTGTTGTAATTGCTAAAAAAAAAAGGGGGGGGGGGCTACCCCGGCCACGAAGAGTTTGATGGCGACTTTGTAGACCCTTTTAAAAGCAGGGTTATACAAGAAAGTGTCTTAATAAGCGATTGGGTGTTTAATTATGTGGATGTACCAAACCTTGGATAGAGGTGTAATGAGGGGGCTTAGACATTTATTTAGTTTTTTTTCCTTGTTTTTACTTTAGAAAACTGATTAAAACGATTTAATATAATAGCATAATCCATCGATTTGAGAAACAATTTCTTTAATACAAATGGTCCAAGACACATATAGAATTACGATTTTTTTGTTGTTGCTATTACCGCGTCTTACTATCGGTCCAGATTATAAGGATATATTCCACTCAATCCTCTTATAGGCAAGATATGTGTAAATAAACATTTTAGAAATAAACTACCCCAAATTTTCGTGGAAGGAGAGCTAGAAATCATTTAGGAAAACCTAACCTCAGTAGAGCAGGCCGGGATTCAAACCCCAACCTCTCCGTGTTCAGCAGGCCAATCCAACAGGAGAGTGACGGTCAATACCATTCGGCCACTGAAGCGGATATTGTAATATTTTTTTTAGCATCGCGTCTTACTACCTGTACTGGTATAAACTTTGTATAAATTAAAACATTGGGGCTTATTCTAAAATGTGTACACTGCAAACTCCTAAAACTACACTTTCGTGTATATCAAGAGTTTGCTTTATTCATACTATGCCCACTTCTCCCGATGCACGTCTATAAAACGAGTTAAATTGTGGATTTTTTAAAAACTTGCATAAAAACATAGAATCTAAGTTGGGAGTGTAAGGGACGCGAGAAAATGACAAGCGTTTTTACAGTTTTATGGCAAAACATTTTTTCTGGCCAAAATAAATAAAAAAATTGCTCTAGTAGAAACATAAAGTTTAATTTTCTTTACATGGTGATATCAACAATAATTTTAAAATACCTATAATGAAAATATTAGAATTTGATGATAAACTTTTTTAAATGAATAGAAAAAGTTTTCATTAAATTTCAGGAAATCCTTGCAGATATTCAATAACTGAATGTATACACTAGTATATACACAATTTGCGTCGAATAAACTTCATCTTGAAATCGAATAACGTAAAATAAATTTTCTCTGTGCAGTTTTACATTGGTCTGCATGGTGTGTACATATATGGAACCCGCCTCGGTGGCGTAGTTGGCTAACGCGCTAGTCGTGTTGAGCTCGACTGCTGAGGACGGGGAGATCGAGGTTCGAATCTCGGTCGGGTGAACTGGGGGTGGTTTTTCCTAAATGGTTTTCCACTCCCCCTCCACGCAAATGCGGGTTCAATTCCTCTGATTCAACCTTCCAAATTCTAATCCATTAGCGCAATTAGTACTTAAAGCGTATAACCCGAACGGGTAGTAAGACGCGGTGCTAAATATTATTATATTAGCCTACATATTTGGACACTTCTACGGCCTAATATTGCAATAAACTGGTTCCAATATATTTTGTTTTCGCTTAGTCTATTATCCAAATATAGTCCTGTTGAATTTCAGCCCAATTGAATGACCCAAAATAAGATCAAAAATATTGTTCAAGAAAATACATTAAAATAAAAGGGGTGTGCACTTTTGGTTTTGCTAAGTATTTTTTTTCTTTGGATATACTATCGTGTCATAAGAGATATATGGTATACTAGAATTTATGAGAATTTATTGCTACGTTTTTACCACTTTTAAGTACGATACTAAAATACTTCGTCTATTATACGGATACAACTCGCCTGAAAAGTAAAATGTAGTAAAAATAGAAAAATTATGGTGCTATTTTTATATCCGGCTATGAAGGGAGTTAGAGGGAAAAAACCTAGACAACATTTATAGCTTTTTTTACAAACTTCTAAAATTTTATTTATAAATGATGAATTATTGATTAAAAAATACAATATAAACTAGCTATTTGTCATTATTATCACTATAATTACATAAGGTAAAGGTTCCAAATATAGAACTCTCCCATAATATGACGCTTAGGTTTGACCTGCTATGGCACACACAAACACTAATATGTAATGTATTATTCCTATATTACCAACAAAGCAGAACAATATTTTAGTTGTAGTCTAGGGATATGTTTTTGGTTGTGTTGTGTACACAGACCTAGTGTGTTTTATAAACGTTGGCCTTTTTATACGTGTTAATGGATTTTTTTTAAAACTATTATAAATGTAAACCTTTATCTATAAGAAGTTTAAAGATACGAACTTATAAATTAATCGTTTTATATTTGACAATTAAAAAAAAATTGAAGTTTTCTAAATTAAATGCTGCACTGAATAATTCATTTATTTATTCATTTGATTAAATTCAAGTGTACCACAAGCTGATACGTGATGATTGTTCAGAGAGACAGTACTGACAGATGATAAATTAAGTTGTCATGGGTTCGATTACCGTGTCCAAGCTGTATTTTTCAATCAGTCGAATATTTGATTTGGTTTAATTATTAAATATTAGGAGCCGAGGCTCAATAGGGATTAGTGAAAATTGATCTGTATAAAGTGTGAATACCATTTTAATACCAGCATAACTATATTTGGAGACGACGCGGTTTAACGCAGGGTGGTCCAAAGTTTTTCGTGTAAAGGTTTGAATATGATTATAAGTTTGCATTGCGGGACGAAAATATATTTAGTAATCTTATCAACTTAAATAGGCCTACAAACAACGCTTAAGGCATTACTTTCAGTAGATAAATTGTATTTATTTGGTAGAATCTTACAAATTTAACTAAAACAAATGTTTATTAATATTTCAAATATGTATCTGGAAATATGCAAGAACACACACTTTCACAAAACAACTTAATAGCATATATATATATATACACACATTTTAACCAATCAAATACATACATGATAAAATGAAATTTATTAGCATACATATTTTTATTTGAAGCGTTAGCTATTTCACATCTGCTATCGGGGGTTTCCCTTTAATTTTCTTCCAGGGTAATGTAAGGGCCAAATTTTCAGTGAGTGTAGTCCGCATTTGGCCCGTGGGACTACACTGGTCTAAGGCGTCAGTCTCGCAATAGACTGAACTGTTGCTGATAGCTAGGAGATCCAGTCGGATGTACCGGGATGATTTCTACTAAATGGTTTTTTTTACTCTCAACCCACGCAAACGTGGTTACATCTTTAACGTTCTTAATTACTAACACATTTACTACATACTATATCCTTATAACCCGAATGATGGTATTAAAATATATTAAATTCCAATACATTAATTAAGATTTTAAATTTTATTTTGGATATTTAACTTTCTGAACTGACTGATGATTATATCAACATAAGAATTATAAATTAACTTAAATATAGAAGAGACACATCACAAAGCATTACAATTTCACCAAATACATTTATTTTAGCCCTATCGGGAATCGAACCCGGGATCCTTAGTCAGCTTAGCAGGGAGACACCAACTGACTAAACTAAGGTGTAGGACTAGAATGTGTGAGGCTAGTGGTTTTTCAAAGGTTACCATTTGTTAATAGAAGAAGCGAAAACTTTTAAAGGTATAGTTATAAGAAAATTTCGATAAAAATAAAAATTGGCATTACATTCATGACTTTGCATGAGCCCTTATTTTTAAAATGTTAAAATATACTATAGTTTTCTTGATTATTAGCTACTCTCACCCCCACCCCCATGTATTACTAACCAATATGGATATTCGCCTAATCACACTGAGAGTAGAAATTAGAAAGGTAAAATTTATGAAAATGCACTTAAATTTATGGGGAAGAATAGTGAAAAACCATTTATAAAAATACGGCCTCTTAACTCTCGTTTGGGAATTAAACTCCCTTATAAAACATACCAAACGTAGTTGACGTCTTAGACTATTTGCCCACCTATGCGGGTGGTTATTCATATTAACCTAAAAGGGTTAAAGAATTGTCGATTGTACCAACATTTGTTTGACATATTTTCCTTTGTAATAAATGCAGGCCACTACACATTGTTCAATTTAATTTAATTTAATTTAATTTAATTTATTTATAGGTGACCTGGCGGTTTAGGGGTTAGGTGTCAGACTTCTGAGCTGGGGGGGAGGGGGGAACCAGGATTCAATCCTTGCCAGGCCTTCACCGTGGTTCGGAACACACGTTAAACTGTAGGTCCTCCATTTCATCTTACAATCACCCTACCATTGTACATTAACGTGAGTACAACCCGAACGGGTAGTAAGACGTAGTAATAATAAAATTTTATTTCTATTTTGCTACTTTTAATTAAAACAAATGCGTATTCTAATTTGAACGCGTTTAAATAGTCATACAGAACTAATCATTATAAATACAGTTCTGCCACGCATCCGGAAAACTGGGATAGCCGGGAAAATACAGGGAAAGAATTTTTTGTATCTGAAAAATACTTTTGAAACACAAGGAATTTTGCAAAATTTAATAAAAATACTTGAATATTGTTAATTTGGGACATTTAACTGAAGCCTTAAAATACAGTGGTTGGTCTTTGGATGGACACAAGCGTGTTCTAAAGAATTAATCATGCTGGTTCAAGCATATCTTATTACCCCTTAAATAAGGATGGGAAGTGACGGAGATGTATTTTACCATAATATTACGTTATCATGTTTTAAACATAAGTTTTAATGACTCACACTTAGTCAGTTTGATAAATAATTAAATTGTATAACTCTATTAGGTGACCTGGTGGTCTAGGAGTAAGGTGTTGGACTTCTGTTCTGGCGGCCGAGGTTCAATCCTCGGTCCCGGCACAGATTTATCTGATTACCAAACCCTTCCTTCACCACTGACAAGACGTGTATTAATCACAACTTGTGAATGTGGGGAATGCCAGGCCTCCGCCGTGGTTCGGATTCCACATTAAACTGTAGGTTCTCTATTTCATCTCACAATCACCCTACCATTACACATTAGAGTAAGTGCGTATAACCCGAACGGGTGCTAATAATAATATTACTCTATTATTTAATATATGCTGCCTGTAAAAATCAAAATTATTTCTGATAAACCTGGAAAACACAATGAATTTGGTAGTAATAAAATAGTGGCAACCCTGTAATAACACTTTATTAATACCAATTCTTTAGTTTAAAAAAAATATACTATTCGGCCACTGAAGCGGGTTTCACTTAAATGGATTTGATTCAGTTGTCATTACTGGTTCTGTGGACAATAATCTCGTATCAGTTTGTGATTCATATTAATTAAAATACTATTGTTCCTTTTGAAAGTTATTATCGAATTCTTAAATTTAGTAAAAACAACATCAAACAGTAAGCCTAATTTGAAACCCCCACTAGCCTGTAAGTCCATTCCAAGTTCCCATGGACCGGACCAAACTAGAAAAAGAGAAATGGGCTACGCCATCTCATGTCACTGCCCCATAACATAGAACACGAGTTTGCACTGATTTACGACGTTTTCACACGAGAAACGGTTATAAGGATTTCTTTCTCCACTCCTGCAAATCACATTTTGAGTTCTGTACGATCTACGGGATTGTGGGAAAGTAATTGCTTGATGTTACGTGAGATTGTAAGACAATATTGCAATGTAAACATCTTATTACAATAGTTCCAGTTATAATAAAGATTAATATCAAGAAAGAATATTCAGGCCTTAAGCTTATGCCATATCTGAGTTATAACAAATTAGTTTATAAATATAAGTTATTAAATACATAATTTTTAAACACATAATTTGGCTTTGCATATACAGCACAGCATGTCCACAAATTATCTGTACAACTTTGATATTAAATTTAATATCTTCTTACTTGCTTACTGACTGACACACAAGGAGCTGATACAAAACACAAAATAGATATTTTTTTAAATAAGGCAACGATGTTTAAAACATTTAAAATGGGCCTCATTATTGATTAGAAAATCATCAAGGTGGTAGTTCAAGTACATATAATTTCTGGATACCTTATATATTAATTGCCAAACTTCTCTTATGATTTGATACAATATAGGTAAAATTATTTTACTCGAATATGCCTATATTTTCTGCGGTAATCCCCGCATCGGACTAAATGTCAAGGCCGTTTATTCTGGTTTGGTGATGACGAAGAAGCTGGGGCTACAAAACCGCTGGGGGTGTATACAGGGTGTTCGAAAACTACCCAAACTGCACATTAAGTTTCGTTTGATCCAAAATTAATACAAAATCCTTATATACTTTCATCTGTAAAACTACGCTAATACCATTACATTACGTTCAAAGTCTCGGCGTACAGCGCTGGGAGAGTATATCTATTCAAGCATGCGTATACAACAAGTTGCATAATAGTTAGGTGGGCGGAACTGCACACCTTGAAATCTTGGATCACGGCTGCAGAACATACCCCAATTATAGTAAACAACATACCAGTTAATTTAGAAATAGGAATACGTTCTAAGCGTCATAAATAGCAACAAGTACTTGCCATTATTACATGTGAAGTGCCGTGCGCCTAGCTCCTATGCAACTTGCTGTACACGCGTGTTTGAACAACTTTGCTATCCCGGCGCTGTACGTCGAGACTTTGAACGCTATTTAATGGTACTTTCATAGTTTGCCGGATGTAAGTGTATAAGGATTTTGTATTACTTTTGTTTCAAACCAATTATATGTGCAGTTTGGGCGTTGAGTTTCCAAATATCCTGTATACAGGCTTTTACAAACATCCACTTATATCATAGACTGAAAATAAGTATTGGAATTAGAAATATTATTTTTGTGGCACATTATTTCAGTCAGTGCCATGATTATCTTCTGAACTAAATGTCCCAGGTTTGACTTCTGGTATGGAAGAAAAATCAATCATTGAGGCATTGAACTAACGGCCAAAAAACTTTGTGGAATTATGTTAGCTTATAGGTCGTGTGCTGATATAGTATAAAATGTCACATTAAATACGTCACAAAGCTGTACCAAATATTAATATTTCTTAACTGTTGTTAATGAGTTTTGTATGCCCACACGTTTTGGAGAATAAGGTTCAAGTGATAATTTAATCAAAATGTATTCGTTATATCGTGCCAAATTTGGAAAGTCTGGAATAAGAGTATCTGGGCTGTTGTATATCTTAGCTCAGATAGTATCGTTTCTTCCTATTGAGTTAAGAGTCCTTGTTTAAATTCTCGGCCAGACTGAAAATGCTCTCAATAGTGAAACTGGGGCGTGTCCAATCACAGTGATTAATTGATGGCCAGGGGGACTGTATATTTTGTCTGTTCTAGAAATAATCATATTTATAATTCTTAAGCTGATATAAGGTCGGTTCAGAAAGGTCAGGTTAAATACCCATATTAAACGGGTAAAAAGGAGATGTGTAGACACATATGACAATGACATAAAGTTAAGCGCCATTTAAAAACACATTAACAATAATATTAAAAAAAACATTTTTTTAGTATTATTAAATATCAATATCCTTTTCTACAGCGATATTCTGAATAAGTTGGTAATAGCTAGCAGTAGTACGAGCTCATTTACCCGCCTCGGTGGTGTAGTTGGCTAACGCGCTAGTTTCGTGTAGAACAATACTACCGAGGACGGGGAGGTTGAGGTTCGAATCTCGCTCGGGTGAATTGGGTCTGGTTTTTTCTAAATGGTTTTCCACTCTACCTCCATGCAAACGCGGGTTCATTTCCTCTAAATTCAATCTTCCCAATCCCTAACCCATTATTGTGATTAGTACTTGAACTATAACACACACGGGTAGTAAGACGTGGGCTAAATTAAATAAAGAGCTCATTTTAGTCGTCTCATCCCCATTTTGGTCACACACAGTGCCCATTTCTGAGCTTCACGGACATAGGGCTTAATTTATCAGCTTCTTTAAGATCCTTTTAACCATCTTTGGTGGCTTTATGGTCTAAGGAGTCACTCGTGTTAGAGTAGACTGCCAATGACAGGGAGATCGGAGTTTGAATTCCGGTCGGGTGTACTGAAGTTTCCCCCCCAAATGGTTTTCCACTCCCCTTCCACGCAAATGCGGGTATACTTCTTCTAAATTCAACCTTCCTGATCCCTACAATTGCGTATAGCCTCAACAGGTAGTAAGATGCAGTTCTAAAAAAATGATAATTTTAAAGAAACATAAAAAAATAATCGTAGACAACAATAACATAAGCTCACTCTACTGGGTATGCTCCACTTGCGTCAGTGCTCGATTATAAAACGAAAGCATTGCTTAATTTTTTTCACTCGAGAAATTGTTAACGTATATTTACAGATGAAAAAGGTGCATACATTAATAAGTTTATAACCAAAGTGTTTTACGAGCACTCTCCATATTTCAGGAAAGCTCTTGCTTAAAATTCCAACACAAGAACTCGAGTGAACCGAAAAAATTAGAGCTTTTATACGTTTGGTAACTATCACTCAGCTATAACAATCCGATAAACCTCTAGTATCTTTCTCCATTACGCTACACCAAAATACAGTAGCCCCATGGCTTCTTTGGTGCTGAGTGACTGCTTACGGCTTTGAAACGCTACCAGATCAAATTATGTATCCTTACGCCGAACCATATGATCTGCATAAACATGTGTTTAGCAGCTGTCACTTCTGACAGTCAATATTTCGGTGTATACCTAAATGTTGACTGTCCCTCAGAAGTCAGCTGTGAGCTGTCAGTCAGCACCAAAGAAGCCATGAGGCTACTGTACCTGAACGTAGTCTTGTTACACAGGGTACATTAAGATTTTCGGTTAGAATAAACTATTTTAAAATACAAACATATAATTTTGTAGTCAATAATGATAACATTTCACTATATTATTTGTTTTAACTTATAGTTATTGATAATATTAATTAATAATAACTTAACGTATGAATACGTGAAATTATACATACACTCTAATTTTCATAAGAAACTTTTATTAAAAATAAACAAATTCTTTGCTGCCAATATTTATGATATTTTAGTGCTATTTTACAGTTATTTATAATTTATATCAAGAGTGACAGCAGCAGATAACATGAACTGACGTATGAGTACGTGAAGTATACATTTAAACTTTTCTAGCTGTCAAATAAGGTTATTCCTATTTAAATATAACTGTTTTAGGCCTACTAAGCTTAATACTTTACAATTGAATTCATCCCCTTATATTAAGATAAATTGAACGGCCTAGGTGGCGTAGTTGGCTAACGTACTAGTTTCATGCTGAGCTAGACTGCCGAGGACGGGAAGATCGAGGTTCGAATCTAGGTCGGGTGAACTTGGGGTTGGGGGGGTATTTCCTAAATGGTTTTCCACTCTCCCTCCACGTAAATGCGGGTTCACTTCCTCTTAGTCCAACTTCCCAATTCCTAATCCATTAGCTTAATTAGTACTTAAGCGTATAACCCGAACGGGTAGTAATACACAGTACTAAATAGATAAATATTGAAATGAATCACTTATAATTCTGTTTTATTCCGTATGAATGTTATTTTATAAAAGGCTTAAGACTATGTTAAACATAGGCTGGATCTTAAGTAACATGTCATTTGCTTATTATATAAATGTATATTCCTAATATTCACAAATTTTTTGAAACAAAAATAGAAACATGAAATTGTTACTAAGGATACAAACAAATATTGGGCTACTAACATTTTATTTTATTGCATTTAAATCAAATCATATTACATAAGTACAAACACCCACATCGATTGATGAGCTTGTATAAGGAATCAGACTGGCCTTGAACTTGGTGATTGTATGCTAGGAGATCCAGGTTCTAATCCCGGCCAAGCGTATTGGGGGTGGCTCTTCTAAGGGAGTCTCGCTATGTTTTCTTCTTCCGTATTATCTTCTTCATCCTTGTCACGTAGATCAAGACATTAATATCCTATTTATTGAGGGTATTAACAAAAATATTTTATATTTAAAAATATAAAACCAATTTATAAATTGAAATAACCTGTGCTACACTTTTGGCTATGAGAATCTTTGAGAAATTTGTTTTTTAAACATAATATTTTCAACTAGTTCCCTTTGCCGTCAGATGATCAAGTAATTTAATAAACCTTTACACGATATTATTGTATTTACCCCCCCTCTCCCCCCCAAAAAAAAACACAAAGTAAAGCCTAAACCTTCTATCACATTTTTTGTGTTATTTGGTCCGGTAGGTTCGCACAAAGCGGGGTGGAAAAAAAAAGTGAAGGAACGAAAAAGGGAGATTTTTTGTTTCAATGTTAGCTGGAAGGGAAAGGGGTGAATTTTGGTTACGAAGTAGACGTTAATTCTGTTAGATAGCAGCACGGGCGAGTAAAACTAGTAGTCAGTAAGGGTTGGGCAGGGCAGGGCGTGAGAGGGGTTAGTGGGTAGGAAGGAAGAAAGGGGGGGTAAGAGGGGTAGGCTAGTCGGTCCTGGGAGGAAGCTGTGAAACTAGCAGCCGGGGTTTTTGGCTAGTCAGTGTGCTATCGCGTGGCGGTTCGGCAGGTCTATCTCAGTCGGACGGATTTTTAGATCTCGTGTCTGTTTTTTTTCTTTTTCTTTCTAAGAGCTCGCGTATCGCCCGCAGTGTGCCGGTTACCGTTTTATTATCATCCAACCTCAAACCCATAAGAGTGGGACCCCTTTAATGTGTCACACACCAATGCTAGAAGGGAAACTCCCATGTGCTCAAATTACAGACCCTCTTCGGTGATTAAAAAAAAAATATATAAAAATTTGAAAATTCGCAATGCAAAATTATATTAAAAATATTGTTCGCTAAACTGTTTGGTTTATGTACTTTTTACAAAAGATTTATATCATCTTCCATTTTCATGAATGAAAATAAAAATCTTCCTTATATATTTCTTTTCCGGTGAGTAGGAATAAGTGTTTATCGTTGTACAAATTAGTTTTCTTCCAGCATGCGATACAGTGTTTATTATGTGCTGTGTCCGATGTGTTTGTGTTTCGTCCTAGCAAATAATGTTACATCTCCTATCGTGCGTGGAATGAACTAAAACATCGTCTAAAATATACACGAGTATACAAAGTAATTTAAATTGAAATATGTTTTTAAAGTTACGTGAACGCAAATTGATATATAGTCACTATTTTTCTTGACTTTTTTTATTAATTTTTTCTAGTTGTACAATGGCGTGGATTTCTAGCCAAAATAAAATATAATACATGCCTAAAAATGGCTATATTTAGTAATGGCGATAATGGTAGTAGTATTAAAACGCGCATCTATGGTCACTGTTGAACATTTGACTCAAGCAGTTTTTTTAATAAGCGTTTTTATTTAAATGATTGTTGGTTAAGTTTGAAGTAAATTGTTATTAATTTGTTTCTTCTCATGTTTATATATACATTTTTTAATTTTTGTTTTAATTTTAAATTGATATACAGATAACACTATAAATCCTTCCTATGGTTAAAGTTTCTACCAAATATTAAATATTGTTCGTCATAATATTATAAATGCCAGTTTATCAGAATTAAGGAACTTTTTTATGCTAAGAAAATTTACATTAAATTGATTTAAACACAAAGTACAAGATTTCATAAAGATAAATGTTTGAATTAAAGATTACTTGAAAGAAACAACTAGATCCTGGTCGGGTAATTTTAATGAATTTTGCACCTTTATTGACAGCAAATTGAACATAATTCATTGTTACTGAGAAATGTGCCTACTAATTTATGATTTTATTTAAATTAGTATTTGATTAAAACGTCCCACCTTTGTTAGAGCTACAGTGATGGCTATTAAAGGCCTGCTTTGATATCTTTCACATATACAATAACTCGCTTAGTATGAGATATTTACTTAGTTACCACTATATTGTGTTAAATATATAGTGGATGTCCCAAAATTTATGCTTGTTTATGTAAATAATAACATTAACACGTCTCTATGAATTGACACTATCAATCTATTATGGGTTACATTATAAGCTTAATTAAAATATCACATAAAACAAACCTCTAATCGTCAGATACATCTAGACATATTCTTGTTTTGTTTAAATTAAATTAAACCATTTAAAGTTGGCCCCCTACATTTAAAGAAAATCGAAACATAGGTTAATTTAATATAAATAAAGTCTTATCTGTTGATGTATAGACTTTAATTTTGGTTCTACTAACTAACTCAATGACGTATATATACTCACTAAATTAAGTTAAAGTGAATTCAATTTATTTTCACTTAGATTGAGATTTTATTTTATATTGAATATTTAATTATTTGTTCCTAAATATACATATTTTTGTCATCACATTACTTACAAACAACATAACTCAAACTAGACCATTTTACACATATCCTCCCAAACCCCACCTCGTCCACAATGTGAAGATGTGAGAATCAGTAGGAATCCATTAATATGTTTAGGTGAAGTTTTGGAGGGCTTTTTTAAGATCAATATTCTGCTTTTTTTTAACCACTTAGCCATGTGGATGAATAGCTTTATAAAACGATTAAATATTATAAGATTGGAATGAATGTTACAATATCTCAATACATTTAAAAATAGAGCATATTATATTAATATTATAACTACATACTCTCTTTTAAATCATAATCTTTTTTTGTGTATTAAGAACATATTGTTGGCCAAAAAAAATTAAATTTACTTTAGATATGTAAAATATTGTTTAATCTGTGAGATTTAATTTATTGAAAGCATGATTTTTCAAATAATGTTAAAACACGTTTACATTAAACTAAACAAATTAACGCATTATAATAACTATTAGCATGAAACTTAGTAAGAAAGAGTTATTGTAAACAAAATTAATTAGAACAGTAGAAAATCCCCATATTTATCGGGGATTTGAAGCTATCCTATTTTTTAAAACTTAAGTCTATAAATGGTATATGTCTGACACTACACCACCTTAATATAATTTTTTTTAGACATAGATGTATAATGATAGTTATAATAATAATAATAATAATAATAACCCTTTACTTTACACGAGACAATTCGGATACGAGATATAAAAATTATTTTTTAGTATCACTTTTGATGAATAGTTTATATATTATTATTATTATTATTATTATTATATTATATTATATCATCATTACCGCGTCTTACTACCCGCTCGGTTTATACGCTCTTATGCTAATGTATTATGGTAGGGTGATTTTGAGATAAAATGGAGGACCTACAGTTTAACGTGGGATCCGAACCATGGCGGAGGCCTGGAATTCCATACATTCACAAGTTGTGATTAATACACAATAGTTTATATAAATTAATCCACAAAACATAAAGTAAAACCATAAGGAACTGTTTTTGTTTATTACTTCCTTTGGTGCCAGAGCTAGTCTTAAGGCTCTCTATGTATTTATGTGAAGTTTGAATTAAATTTTGATTCTTAGCCAAGTTAACACAAGCTAAGTCCATATAGGATGTCATCTATATAAAAACTGATAATGACATTTAATGAGTAGATATTTTTTTAAATTATGACACTCCTGTTTGGAATATTAATTAACAGATAAATGGATAAAATTTATTTGAAATATTAAATATTAATGTACACATTTTAAAAATTATCATTTTTGGTATAATGATACCTTATGCCAATCCATATGTCCTTAAATTAGTAAAAATAATTAATATAAAGTCAGACATAGTTAACATGTTTTAAAATTTTCAATTTGGATAACATAATTTTACGCCTTTTAAAGCAATATTAATTTTAATAATTATACAAACGATTTTACGCCATTCTATTAATTTTGGTGTCACATAACCTCTCATTACTTTATGCCTTTTTACATAACAGTAATTTAACCAAAATGTTCGAAGATTATTTTGATACACTATTTGTATGTTAGTTTCTGTAGTTCGTTTATTAATACCCATCCGTGATTTATTCATATCTACACAAATGTCATGCAGGTAAATAAGGTTGATGTCTTAGGAAATGTGATCCTACTTGCTTATAATGAGAGTGAAAAGCCATTTAGGAAAATCCAGCCTCGGTTCAGTCGGAAACAATTTACAAAATGAACCTCTCCATCATCGGAAAATTAAACTATATGATATTGGCAAAAGGTCACATTCCCACCGATACATACAATACAATAAAAATAATTTAAGCCCAAACTAACCTTTATAGAATACCAGTATTGTTTCGGAACACTTTAGAATAAATATGAAATTTATACCAGGAGAATACTGAACATAATAATAAACTCTTAAATTACCATGAATCGTTAAATAATATTTTTTTAGCACCTTGTCTTACTAACCGTTCGGTTATACGCTTATATAATAATCACGCTAATGGTTTTATTGATTAGGATGGTTAATTTACAGGAAGTGTAACCACATTTGCGTGGAGGGGGATTGGAAAATCATTTTGGAAACAAACGCGCTCATTACACCTGACTGAGATTCGAACCTCAATATCTCTGTCATTGACAGTATAGTCTACGGTGAGAGTAGCGCGTTATACCTTGTGGGCATCGAAGCGGTTAAATATAAATTAACTGCGTGAAAACACAGAACGGAAAATAATAATACAAAACATTATAAGCTTTCAAATGAGAATGTGTTTTAACATACGTTTGGAAATGATTTCATTGATTACATTCAAAATTGTGTTCAACCAAAGAGGGGAGGGAAAAAGCGTTTGGGTTGGGTATAGGGGGTAACGCACGCTATGTTTTAACTGAATACCAACCGATTGTATAATTTCCACCCTTTCCATATGGGATTTTCTATGGTGTTTATCATAACGGTCTGGATGTAGTAAAGCAGTTTAGTGGGTAGGAAGTTCAATGTATCGATTAGCGATATACAGTTTTGCATATCGACAGTCAAGTGCTGAATAACAACTCAACCATACGCATGCATTATGATGAGCTTCATATTTTGAATAATGTTAACACTTTCAATGAACCAGAACAAGGTAGTATTATTATATTAAACTCGTATGTTTAATACAATTTAACACCCGAATAGTCGAGGACATGTGCTAATGCGTCTGATTTGTTTCTTTTTTTGGGGGGGAAGGGGTAGGGGGTAAAAAGGATGTGTAACTAGAACATAGTCTCTGGTGTATCGAGAGAGTTTATTTACTCAATAGTTTTATAATCACCTTCAAATGCAGGTAAATTTCCGTTGAAATTTTATCAACCCCATTAATGTAAATATGCGAATAGCACGTAAAGATGATAAGACGTGGTAACATAAAAAATATATTAGTGAACCCACTTTGGTGGGCTTATGGTCTAAGGCTTTAATCTCACAGGTGACTGGACTGCCGATGACGGGTAGGTTGGGATTCGAATCTCGGTTAGGCGTACTAAGGGTGGTTTTTCCCCAAAATGGTTTTCCTCTCTCCCTCCACGCAAATTCTAATACACGTCCTATAAATATAGCCTTCTTAATCCCTAAAACATTAGTTTAATTGGTACATAAGCCTGTAAACCGAACGGGTAGTAAGACGTGGTGCAAACAAATTAGATATTAATGACTACGATAGAGGCAACTGAGTTTGGTTTTACAAAATAGTCCTACTGCTCACCTTTAACAACCAATAGGCTCGAATTGTCTATTCCCTCACGTGGCGATAGACTGGACTGCCAATAATGGGAGAGCCGAGATCTTGTTTCAAATCTCGTTTGATTGTACTGAGATGTTTTCTTATGAATGGTTTTACATGCTCCTTCCATGAAAATACTAGTACATTTAATCTAAATTCAACCTTACTAAACCTTATAAAATTAGCGTGATTAGTTTATATGTGTACAACCCGAACGGGTGCGGTGCCAAATCCTAACTAACAATTAACTAATTTGACAATTGTTTGTTTAAAATGTTGTGAATATTAGTTTGTCTATTTAAGATATTTGACTTGACTCAATATTTGTTCATTGTACGAGTCAAATTGGTCAAGTGTGTTATAAAAGGAAAAACAGATATGACTATAGTACAAACAACTTGTTTAGGGTTTTAATTATAATGAAATTTATCTTCAATATTCAATTTTACAAATTAAATAATTTGGAGACATATATTTGCAATTTTGTAAATTACAATATCTAAGTCTTAAGTTGTATATGAAATAATCGTATCGATATTCATGTCTTGATATTATTCCTATATCTGGACCGATTTCACATCACACAGCAAGGTCAGCCAATGAGTTAGTCTCTCACCCCGTCAAATGTACATCAAGGAGAAGAAAACTAAATCAAAAGTGTATTTTAATTCAGTAAGATACGTTTAATATAACGCTAGAGGTAGCTTCACCCATAGGGGAAATGAAGAAAAATCTATTATGCTGGGATCCGGGGTTCAATCCTCGGTCCCGGTACAGATTTATCTGATTACCAAACCCTTCCTCCACCTCTTGACAAGACAACTTGTAAATGTGGGGAATGTCAGGCCTTCACCGTGGTTCGGATTCCAACTGTAGGTCCTCCATTTCATCTCACAATCACACTACCATTACACATTAGCGTAAGTGCGTATAGCCCGAACGGGTAGTAAGACGCGGTGCTAATAATAATAAGAATAAGAATCTGGAGAAAGGATTAACTTTATAAGCTTTAAAACAAATATTTTTTAAAAATTAAAGCTGGGATATGAAACCCTCCCACCCCTTTGCCACTGAGAGCTAATCTCACTAACCTTACGAACAGGCCTGTCAGTGCTAGTAATAGAAAATAAACCTATATAGCCATCAAAATGACGTGACAGAAACCGGTTTTAAACCAAATCTTTTTTCGTATGTACGCCACTTAATTGACGTTAATGTAATCAACACTTCGAAAGGGAAGATCAGAAGAAAATTAACTACGAGTATGGTTACCAAGTGTCGAAATTTCGTCCAATCATTAAAATCTCATGCAATTAATACAGTTTGGCCAACACATGGAACGTTCAAAATATCTCAAGCTATTTGATTGCTAGTATTAAAAGAATTTTCTTTTTTCGAAAATGCATTAACTTAAATATGCCTAAAACCAATTTTTAAAGATAATGATAGTCCTGTTAACAAGTTTTAAAATACACGAACCAATGTTGCAAAGTTTTAAATAATTAAAAAGCTCATTCAGATTGTTATGTACTCAAGGAAGACTCATTTCACGAAATAAAAAATAACAACAAACATCTTTGACGCAATATTTTTTTTCAAGAAAAAATAGTATTATGTGTATTCGAGTTTATTGGTAACGTAAGATTTAAAAAGAATACTTTTTTGACATTTATGGAATTTATTAAAACAGTTTCTATACATTTATACTTCAAATCATGTGATCTATTGTAGCTTTTTTTTAAAGGATTACAACAAATCTATGAAAAATTGTGTTAAGATATATCAATTTTGACAAAAAAAAAGTGGGTTTGAACTTTCCAAAAGTTTCTTATTTCCATAATCCTATTATTGCTCTAATAGAATAGTAAAATATGAAAAAATATATCCTTAACAAATAAGGAAATATATTATTTGAATCCTTAAATGAGCCACATTTTGTTAATTATTTTTTTTCAAGTCTTTTATTCTTTACCCTATCCTCTTTTTTATCATCGCATCTTACTATCGGTTCGGGTTGTACGTACATGTACTAGTCACGTCGGTGTGTTCATGGTTAACAAGTTTGACTTCAGAGTAAGAGTACCAACATTTGCATGGGAGATAGTGGAAAACCATTTAGGAAAAAAAACACTTCGACCAAGATTCAAACCCAATCATCCCGTCATCAGCAGTTCAGTCCATTGCAAGAATGCCACCTTAGACCATTCTACCACCGAAGTGCTATCTCTGTTAATTGATATTATTGATCTTATTTTATTATGTGACTATGACTTACAATATCATATTAATAAAACAGGAAACGTAGGATTAATTTAATCCGAATAAACCAGCATTTTCCGAGAGAGAGAATGGAATAATCACAGTGAGAAGTGCAATGTTGGGAACCACTGGACCCGAACGGGATGTAAACTGGATCCAAACCCCTTTGCTCAGATCAGAGAACGTGTTTCGAACTAGATCTCGCTGATTCAACACTGCTTTTATTTTTTATAAGTTTGACCTCAGTATAGTATTGGGGTAAAATGCTCGCCTTGAACCCGATGTTCGGGGGTTCAGACCCAGCTGGGGTCAACGGATTCTTCATAAGAGATAAAAATCCGTAGCACAACTTTCTTCGGAGCGTCGATTGTGGCGTATAAAAGAACCTGGAAGATATGTGAAAATAACTTTCCCAATAAAATTGGTAAGCCCTTTCGATCTCACACATAGAAATTATTGTATACTAATATAATCAGTCAGGTCAGAAAGTGTACGTTAAATACCTCAAATAAATATCTATATTATTGGTTAACTATTTACATTATATTATTACCATCTTCACAACTTGTGAATGTGAGGAATAACAGGCTTCTACCGTGGTTCGGATTTCACGTTAAGACTGTAAGTCCTCTATTTCATCTCACAATCACTGTATGGTAGATACACATTAGCGTAAGTTCGCATAACCCGAACGGGTAGTAAGACGCGGTGCTAATAATAATAATAAATAATAATATTTTTTATGATTTTCAGAATTCGTGATACAACCATGTAGATGTTGAGGGTAATTGATCGTTATCTATTTTCCTAATTTACACATCCACATTTCGCAAGTTTCTATCTTTAGAGAAACGTTGTTTCTATGGTTTATGACACGTCTATGAGTTGAATCGTAGTGAAGAGGTGATTGAAGAGGTTGAAAGCAAAGTAGAGAAGGAGGGACAGAGAAATCAACAATCGGTCGTTCCTTCCGACTCGGACTGGAGTTGATTATATCGCTGCGAGAATTAGATTACGACGCTGGATTGAATGGTCAGGGGGAGGGAAAACGGGGTAGGTAGGGTTGAGAGAGGAAAGGGGAAGAGTCTTCTCTGCCTCTGGGTCGTCGGATGGGAAGGTTTTCGATTTGAAGTGAAGATTTAGGTTCAAACTACTTCGTTAACTGTTCCAAAAAGATATGAACTAAAAGAAAAGTGTTTTTCTCCATTTATACTTTTTTATATATATATACAACGCTTAGCTACCAAGTTCCGATACTATTCCTCGTTTTTTTTTTCATCCATTTTAACTATACGCATATTTACGCTAAGGGGGCAAGGATGAGGATGGTGTAATTTATAAGGATTATACCTGCATTTACGTGAAGCAAAAGAATGTAAAGAATCATGTAGTTAAAACCACCTTCATTTTATCCAGCTGGGTCTCCAAACCCAATATTTCTGTCATCGGCAATCAATTGAATTGCGAGAATGATGCATTTGGCCAAACGATTACTGATGCGATTATTAAAAATAATTGTGCTTTTAACATATGTGATAATAACAAATTAATCACCCCATATCATTGATTGCATGATCTTACACAGAGATTGAGAGCTTATGAACTTTATGCGGATTTGTCCAGTTATTTAACTTCATCATCATTCTAGACATTCTTAAACGGATGGTACAAGGTGGAACTTAAATAATTAGATTATTAGTAACTTGAAAATTAACACTATAACTAAAGTAAATATTCACAATCTAAATAAAAGTAAATTCCACACTACACTTTTTGAAGCTAATGTCACCCAGGTGAGCTCCACCGGACGACAAGAAAGCCTCAGTACTTTGTCCATCGTTTTCCTCAGCATATAACTTATTATTGTTTCCGCCCCACCCCATTTTTAAAATATATTACAATAAAATCGTTATTTTTCAAAGCAAAATGTAAAAATATATTAACCGCTCTTATTGGTCTATCTGTGGCTAGCACACTATCATGTTTTGGCAATATTTTCTTTACAAGAAGTGTACGGTCCTATGAGAAACTTGTGAAGTAGCAACGGCATTCCAATTCCAAAAGGTTCCACACCCCTGTACTAACAAGTCACTACATGTTAGACTGAATTGTCTTTGACGGTTTGGGTCGAATACCATTAGCTTTTTCTGAGTGTATTCTATTTATATTATTTATCAGTCTTTTTCCAATCAAATGCGGCTATATTTATACCTTATACCGTCCTCATATTGATCCATAGGCGTAATTAATGAATCCGTGTAACCCGAATTTTGAAAAAAATAAAACAAAAAAACTTATTCTAATTTGTAGATGAAGATCAACCGTAATAACTAGGAGAGATAACATGAAAATCACTTGTGGGAAACTACCAAAAGGTCATCTGACTAAGATTTGAATCTGACCTTTCTATCAACAATGACAAAATGCAAATATACTCTAACGCACACCTCTGCAGATCAAACATGAAGTCGCCAGACTACTGATTTATACTTTAAGGGTTAAATTCTATGTGAGAGTTTGAAACATAACATTTGGGAAATAGTATTTACTAACTTTAATTAGTTCGTAAGTTGGCGTGCTACCTGCACTAGTATTCATGTAATGTAGGGCTGTTAATATACTGGTTTGTCGGCAATTAAGAGGTTTGGGTTCAAATCTTGTTCGGGTATACTTAACATAGTTTTCTCTATGTGACTTAATACCACAGCTACCCTAGCAGTTCGGTATTTGTTCTAAAGGTCAGGTTCATCTAGTCTGGTTCTCAGATAAGGAGGTTGTGGTTCGAAACCCCAGACTTGGTGATTTGTGGATGGTTTTTTATAAAGTGTTTATCACTCTTCTATTCACGCAAATGTGGGTATGTTTTCTCTAAATTCGACCTTATTCATTTCGGCTATTAAGTACAACCTAAATGTGATGGGAGGATAAACAAGCAGATATATTGTTTTCATTCCATCTTCAAGTTCATGCGGGTGCACTTTACTAAACTGTTTTACTAATCCTTGAGAAAAGCCACCAGGAAACTATAATCATTATGAAAATGCATAAACAAAATCCCTAACCGATATTATTAAAGTAATACAATTCATATTTTTTTCAAAGATAGGATGGAATGGTAACATTAAGAGTGGTATTTTGGATGTTTTTATAAACAACTTTTTTTTTTACAAAATATAATATTTAAAATGGCTTCAATAAATACGTTTAATTTAATTTTCTATATATATTAGGGCCTATCTCAACATAATAATCCTAATGATATTTCAAAATATACTATTTAAACGAAGAGAAAAATAATTATCTAATCCTGCAGTGCACATATAACATATTAAAAAAACAATGTGTAGAAAATTAAACTAAACTTATATAATGAAACAGTATTTTATTTATTTTTGCCGAAAAAGTTATTTTATTATAAAAGTATAAAACTACGCTACTTAACCTGCCTTTCTTTCCATTAAGATTTGAATGAAAAAAAAATCTAATCAATATTATTACAATAAGCATAACATGAACAGGCAATAAGATGCAGTACTAAAAAAAATTACAAATAATAGTAACGTTATTTTATTTTTAAAATAAGTGTCAGTAACCGGTAGTAATCTTTCAAGCTACCCTCACTGAAGAAAAAAAGGTTAGAACGGATAATTTTAAATCTTCATCAGCATTAGCCTGAAGAGAAGATAAAAAAAAAAAACCTTGGGAAAATCTTTCCACTTGTTGTCAAACTTCAAATACACTGTCCATACATAGCAAACACTATTGGCTTTGATCAGTTTTGAACCGATACAAAGTAAGGTGGACTCTTAAATTTACGTTTACCGTTTTTGTATAATTTTTGAACAAATTTTTTTTCAAGACTACTGTGCTGTCTGGTTAAAGAATTCATTATTTTAAGTGAAAAAAACTCAACAGTGTTGGTGATATTTTCATTGAAATTTAAATAACTTCAACATTTGTATTGAGGCTATGGTAGTAATAATTTAATGAACACATTAAAATTGTTTGTACATCAATGGAAACATTTTTAAAGTCTCTAAAAATATTCACCTTGTGACTATAAAATTTTATTCAAGAACCTATGCTGTCTTTACAATAGTGTATAATTTATTTATAATTATATATCAAAATACAAATTTATGCTATGAGCATTCGTAAACTTGTAATTGTACATTTGACAACATAAAACCAACTACCTAGTCTAAGGGGCTGCGTTATCTGATAGCATGTGAACTTAATTGATGACACATGCTACCGACGATTTACACACGGTCATCACAGATTCTGCCTTAAAATATAAGTAAAGAATGACCAAAGGAACTAGAAGAATCATGGCTATCTCAGTGGTTAGAGGATTGGCGTACTAAGCCAAAGTTTCTAGGTTCGTTACCCGTGTCTAGGTGTCTTTTTTAAATTTAAATAATACAAATTTATATTAATATAGATAACATTGGTAAAAGGTAATAATAATAAAATATACTAATTCTAAAAAACTATTATTATGAATCGAATCATGGAATTGCAGATAACAATTTTTTATATAACTATTATTTTAATGTTCTCTTGGAAAGAAAAAGTCAAGCCTTACAATTATTTAGAGAACTTAATTAGACAACACAATCTCAAATGGTAAAAACAAACTCCTTCGCATCCCATCATTAAAAACGCCCCTAACCTAATTTGGTGATTAAATGGACTGACTGGTCCCCCTTTTCCCAAGATTTGGCCTCTTGTTAAATTCTACCCCTTCTCTTCAAATTTTCTACCCCCACTTGCACATAATAACCTTTAATAGATTGTTTTCCTCGTTCATTCTGAATAATCTTAGAACAAAAAAATGGGCAATAGATTTTTTTAAAGAAATTATGCTCTCCCATTGTTGTTTAGTAGTATAGATAAATGATGCCAATTTCACGACCTTCCCACACTTAAATAGAATGACCCAATTTAATTTTGATGTATAGGGATAATAAGTGTATGTTTATTGAACTGAGAAACGTAACAAGATAATTTTAAGGGTGGGGTGAACCTCAATTTGAACTCTGATGATTAGCTTTCTGATATACATAACGGTATATTAAGGCTACCATAAATTTATTGATTTACTAAAAAAATATTGTATTTTTGTTTAATTTTTATAGAAAAATAATCTTAGAAGACATATAAATAGAAATAATATTGGAACAAATATAAGTAATAATTTCTTAATGTTTGCAACTTATCTTACAACCCGTCCGGGATAGGCAAATTTAATTAAACTAGCATGATAGTAACTAGGAGGATATAATTTAAATATATTATATTATTATTATTATATTATTATATTATTATTAGCAACGCGTCTTACTACCCGTTCGGGTTATACGCACTTACGCTAATGTGTAATGGTAGGGTGATTGTGAGATGAAATGAAGGAACTACAGTTTAACGTGGAATCCGAACCACGGTGGTGGCCTGGTTCAATTATGTTGCTTTAATGTTATATCTGTGAACCTTAATAGTTTGTTTCATGTATGCACACAAAAATGAAATTAATATTGAACTTTAAGAACTTTGAACCCGTAAGGAACATACATAAACCCTACACAATTAAAATAAAAACACACATGTAAAAGGAAGGAAGACTAATTTAAACCAATAGTTTTTCTAATTACCAAATCTGTCAACATATACTAGTTTCTTAAAATATTATTTTCACGTTATAACTTATGTATAAACCTTAGGAGTAAAAAATTATAAAACACTTCTTGAAGAAAAGACATGATGTATAATGTTTGATCTAAATCAGTTGAAATCGAAATTTAAAAAAACAAACAAATATTACATATAAAGTCGCCTAAATTATCCACCTGCTATTTCTGTTTAAATAATGTTATTATTTCTCATGCTTGAAATATGCAAACAATGATGAGGCGTTTTCAATATTAAAATAACCTGTTAATCACAAAGCATGCCTGAAATCCTAACTAAGCCTGGGACTCACTGTTGCCAGAATTATTGACCAACGGAATCAACCAATTTAAAAATGTAGTTCGTGTAATTGCACATTTTAACGATTTTGTTTAAACTTGATATCTAGGGAGGGTTTGAATTTTGTGTAAACATTCTTTAAAAGATGGTTTATTGATGAGGGAATTTTGAAAGTTCAAAATATTTTGAACATAGTTCTTGTAATTTTGTTTAAAATTTATATCTTTAGGATGTTTGACATGACAAATAGATCCGTACACCTGATTTTTGGGTGAAAACTCGTTTAGTGGTATAGTGGTGAATATTTAAAAAAATAGTTCTAACGATTTAGTCCAAAATGAATATTTTATAAAATTTTCACATTCAAATAATTATTTATATTGGTTTTTCTAAATAAATATTTTAGACTAGTTCAACGATGACTAATTTTTGTAAAACTATAATTTTTAAAATAAGAGTTTTAACGATTTTCTTAAAAATCAGTTTCGGGGTAGTATTTTATGTTATATTATTATTCTACATATATTATTATTTATGTTTATTTTTCCAAAATAAGTAAATTCAAGCGTAATTAATTAATATGAATAATTATAACTTATTATAAATTCTTTGAAATTAACCTTCAAGATTGATTTCCAACTGGGTAGCTGGTATTGTTTTTTCATGATGATTAGGAGTACGTTTTTATTTTCCCAAATTAAAAATAGTTTTAAAAGTAGTTTACATATACCTTATTTTTGAAAATTTGAAAATTTAAAAAAGAAATTTGAAAATTTGTATGTATAATTTATTTAAAAAGAGCGTCAATTGTGATAAACAAGGTGATATGCGATTTTACGAGGAAAACTTACTTAAGGGTAGCAACTAACTGAAAACATATTTCTGAAAAAAAAATTCCGAGCTAAAATTTGTGAGATTGTGTCATAATATTTTTTTTAAAGTATATTCTAACAACAAGGCTACCAATGGATTAATTTAATAGTAGAATGGTTTAAAATTTAATCATTTGATTTATCGAGGAGAATGATGGCGAAAATACAGATTGTGAGGCCAGGCAGGATTCGAGCTCTACCAATGTCAACAGATGAAGTTTAATGCTGCTAACACTTTATAATCCGTTATCAACACTGCAAAAAGCATCTGTAGGATTAAAATTAATAACTTTTTGAATGCCAAACAACCAAAATCTCTCAAGAAATATGTTTCTAACATCCTTAGTGTCAGCCAGAAAAAAATCTATACGGGCATACACAAACGGATAAAATAACCAATTTGATCAAAAATTAATAATTTCAAAGTAACGACTACTTATATTTTATTTTCATGGTGAAATATCGAAAATTCATATCTAGCATTACTAGACGATCTGCTTTTGTTAACCAACCTGCTATTGCTTTAAAACTACCCTCATGCTCTTATGGATAGACCCTTAAATCGGAAAAACACACATGAACGACGCTCAAAAGAAGTGTGAGAAGAAAATGGAAGTGAAAGACGGAAGAAAGGAAATAAAATGGGATAAGTTTACAGTATCGAAAGTTTTCGTCGTCCATTCTTGTCAGTAATTGGGTGGCACTTTCTCCGGGCTCGCGAACTGAACTAAACTGAAGTTGAAGTAAACGGAACAGTTAGGAAGAATAGTGTTGCCACGTCACAAAAAATAAATTCTACCAGATAGGAAATTGTTTTTTATCAACTTGATTAAGTCTCTCGTTTTCATATTTTTTTCTTTCCTATTTTATTTTAAATTTAATTGTTGAAAATAACTATTTCCTTATATTGAAATTGCGGTAACAATGAAAATTATCTCATTTTAAACCTTTTGAACTAAAGTTAAATAAAATAAATGTATTGTAAATTTAAAAATTAATGACTTTAAGTTATTGACTTTAAGATGGGGAATTCATAAATTAAGCTATGTGTTAAATTGGGTATAGTTAAAATTGATTATTAATGGAGTTTGTGTCGTTGGGCGCGCTGTCATAAAGTCGATCTCATTTAGTCTTATTTACCGGTAAGGAGATGGCTGAGATTTATACATGCTACAAGGGTAGTGAGATGCAGTGAAAATAAATATTAATTCTATTATGTGCAAACGTATATATATTTATATATGAATTTAAATTAATTTATTAAAATATTGCACTAAGAACATAAATTATAATATTTTGATGTGGATTAATTTTTTATGCTTTGATCCAATCTTTGCTTCATCTCAATAATCAATAAAATAGAATTGTTAAGGAACTGGACCTAATTTGACCTATACAAGTTGTGATCAAGGATCCGGACGCATCCTTACTGTCTTGAACTCGACACTAGATATTTTCGTTTGTACCTATTCTTAACAGCAAGGCTATTATCAATGTAATCCTAAAAGTGGGGAGAAAATTAAGAGTATGTGCATACGCATTAACGTGGAGGGAGATTGTTAAAAACTAAGATTTAAAAGCCACCCCGAATGCATCTGAACAAGATTAAAACACTTACCTCTCAGTCACCATTAATCAAGTCTATTTCAAGTCTGATGTCTTAGAATGCTGACACATGTATGTGGGTTTATCAAAAGATAAATATGTTATTGTCTTATTTGATAGTAGGGCAGGATTTTAGTGTAATGTTGAGTATTATTCTTTTGTTCTCTCGTCAGAAGGCATGGACATACCATTCCTAATGAGCAAAAAATACTAATATAAGAGCGTCATAGGAAAAATAAAGTTCCTATTAATTTGTTTGCTTTTAAATAGTCATATGTATTATTTTATCAACTCTCATAATATATAGATAAGTATGAATTATTTAATAATGTGGGCTTAATAAGTAAATTAGTCGGTCAGTCAGTCCACGTTAATTTTGATCTTTTCAGAAAGTTGAAAATTAACTACAATAAAAGGGTTCATATCCATCCATCTATCGCTGAAATATGTTTTGTTACTTTGATAAGTGATGTAATTTTTTCTAAAGTTTTGGATTTAACACCTTGTCTTACTACCTGTTCAGGCTGTATATATACTAATTACACAATGAGCTAAGGGTGAGTGTGTTGACCTTTTGAATAGTGCAATACGGCCTTCTTAGGAAAAAAAAGTTACTTTTTCCTTATTTTTATTTTTAATACTAGGAAGCATGGCAAGGGTCCTTGAGAGGATTCGAATACCGCCTAACCACTAGCATTTTACCGTGGTCCCGTGTTCTAATCTTATCTGGGAGTCAGGGGCTAAATTCTCAGCTTGTTAAACTATCCTGATATATTCCACAGGTTTTTACATTCTTTCTCCAAGTGGATACTGAGTTATTACCTTAAAATTAATCTTTCTCACCGTGTGTTTTAAGACTAATATAGCCTAGGTCTTGGTCAACACATGCAGTAAGAGACGTGACATAATAAAAAGTCTGAACTGAATCGGAATTATTTTTTTAGCAAGATAATCATTACTAGGGATAGATAGAGGATATTTAATTAATATAGCTTGGAGGGCATCTCAACATTAAAATATGTAGAATGATAAATCTGGTGTACCAATTCAAAGGTTTGATTCCCGTGTTCAGGTGTCGTCTATCAACCATATTCAAATGAAAACTCTGTGAATGATATCAAGTTCGTTCCAAATTTTAGTTTCAATGTATTGATTGTTCAGTTAAAATAACAATGAGTGTGACATTTTCCAAACTATTTAAAATACAGAAGGATTAGGCTAATTTAACATTCATTTGTTAACTTTAAAAATTGAGTAGTTTGTACCCACCGTGTTTCATCATGAAATTCCTATTCAAGTCAACGATGGAAAAATAACATTTAATTCGAATTTTAGATGGAAAAATTTGGATAATTCGAAGCCTATCCATTTTTAATTTCTACTTATTTCAAACCTAACCAACGATATTTATTAAATCCCCCCCCCCCCCAATATTCCAAGAATGTCAAATAAAGTTCGAACTATTGACGCAAAGTAAAAGAGAGAACGGGTAATTTTGAATGGTGGTGTCGAATGGGTTGCCTAGAATAGGGGATGAGCTGGCTTGGCTTTCATCCCTTCTGTGTGGCAATTTAATCACGTGTGGCCCAGCATGGAAGGGGTAAACTTTCTTACTACGTGTCCTCAATTATTTAACTCTGCAATCTTCTTATCTTAATTTTTACAAGTTTTTATATTTTTTGTTTACATATTTCTTGTTTTTTTCATGTTTGGGCGGACTATATATTGTGTATGTGTGTATTACATAACATATAAATTGTGTATGCTTATATGTATTATTTTATTTGAAGTTATTGATTTATTTATACCAGTTGCTTAGATATTTATCAGAAATTCTAAATAACCATGTTTATATTTCGGATGTCTCCAGATATTCCTTGGACTTCGAATTAAAAATGTTCTACTGTACGTGGAATTTAAAAATAGAATACATATTATGTGTCCTTCTCTTTTATGGGTTGGAATTTATATAGATTAAAAGTAATTCAGTTTTTAAATTTTGGGTACACCTGGCTTCCCAAAAGTAATTTAAAGGCGCTTTAAAAAAACTAAGATTTTGTTTAGTGTTCGGTCAAAATACATACATTATTTTACATTATTTTACATTATTATTATTATTATTATTATTATTATTATTATTATTATTATTATTATTATTATTATTATTAGCACCGCGTCTTACTACCCGTTCGGGTTATACGCACTTGCGCTAATGTGTAATGGTATGGTGATTATGAGATGAAATGAAGGACCTACAGTTTAACGTGGAATCCGAACCACGGTGGAGGTCTGGCATTCCCCACATTCAAAGAATAACTTGTTAGAGGTGAAGGAAGGGTTTTGGTAATCAGATAAATCTGTGCCGGGACCGAGATTGAACCCCGGCCGCCAGCATAGAAGTCTGACACCTTACCCCTATACCACCAGGTCACCCATTATTTTACAGTTTTGAGAAGGAAATACTACCACATACATAAATATACGGTCCACCCATTCGTCCTATTACATTGGTAAAAAAAAAAAGTTAAACTCTGGTTACTAAGTGTATCAAGTCCATCGTATTTTTGACGGTGTTCAACCCTGGAACAATATACTCTTATAGCTTGTGCCCATATACTTGAAGGCAGCAGAATGTAACATGTGTGGCCTTGCAACCGGGCTGTCCTATGCGGTCTTTCTCCTACATAAAGTACACGACTTTAGGGGTGGCAGGGACGTAAAGGGTTGGGAAAAGGCCAGAAGGGGAGAAGAAAAAGGGGGGTTTTGGAAAGAGCCCATCATATGAAGCTACCAACACACTTTATACTCACCTCAACTTGGAGAGTGTATTATTAATTCATTACAGAACAAGCAAGACCTTTTTAACATCTCGTGTGTGTGTGTGTGTGTGTGTGTGTGTGTGTGAGCACTTGCATGGTGATAGAAAATGAACCCTAGTGTTGGTAGGGTTGCAGATTGCTTTGTGTGCAGGGGTTGGCCACAGAAAACGACAGAGCCAGCAGACCTTGACATGTCAAGTCCGTGTTGAAAGTCTGTCCTGGTTTATATGGTGAGAAAGGCTCACTACGAAACAGAAAGAGCCCGGCTCAACTCTTAGGCTATCTAAAAAAAAAACTGTTCGAGAAGGTGCCTGCGCTGTTACTCAGACAGCGATATTCTTGACCCAGAGTTCGATGGTCCAATGGTAACATAAAAAAAAAATTGTCTTAAACTTTCTGAACCATTATGTTGTCACAGTGCACGAATTACAAACTATCTTATTTATAACAAAACATCTTGTCTCCCTTTGGGTAATTACTGTGAAAACGGAAGCAACAATTTTACAACAATAAATTCTTTGATCATATTGGGAATAGAATTTCCGATAACTATCGAACCTGAAACAGTGAGAGAATTTCAGAACTTAAAAAAATGTTATCCATAATATTAATTCTGACCAAAATAACATTAGTTTGTAGCTCTGGTAGTTGCTGTTATAATAAAGCAATGGTAGCATTTTACCGCCACGCGTTGTGATGACCGCTGAAGGTATACGCGCGCGATGTTTTCGGACATAATTCAGTACCGAGTTAATTACAAGCCAACTATTACCGTGTAAACAACCGACTGACATGACGTCTATTGGAACAAAACAAACAATTAACTATAGGTGGAAAATTGTAAATAATTTATCAGTTGCGCGTGTTCTAATTCTCAGCTTGGTCCGATTACATATGTACGCGCATAATAGACACAAGTTGGCTTATATAAGCAAATTGAACAGTTATTTATTTGCCTTGGAAATAATGTCAAACGAAATGTCTTTGTTTGGAAAAGAACAAGTTTAATGAAGGTGGTTTATTTAAGTGTAGTCCACTTCAATGGATGGATAGTCTAAGGCGTCATTCTCGCGTTAGTCTGGCCTGATGAAGATGGGGAGACCGGTGTCTGAATTCTGGTTTGGTCTGTTCAGGGTAGTTTTTACTAAATGGTTTCCCACACTCCTTCCAGTAAATGCGGGTAGTTTATCTTTAATATATTTTCCTTCCTCAATCCTACCCGATGCGTAGGACTATGACCCGAACAGGTTGTAAGACGCGGTTATAGGAAAAATAATTAAATTTATTTAAAAAATGTGTTTATTATTACAAAAAAATATACCGGTATGTTTAAAAGTATTAACTAAACTTTTTTTTATGTGTGGACATAAAATTTTTCGAAAATATTGGTAAATAACATGAACTATTCACTAAAGAAGGATGGGAACAAATTACCGCTGGATTGTATTTAATATCCAATTCTAAAATTAAAGGTAGTTTACTAAATAGAAATAAATAGAAAAATGATTTCATTGAAATCCGCTCTAACTATTTTGATTAAATTTCGTATATAGGCTAAAAAAGAAGTTGGGCACTCTCAAATGACTTGACAATACTTAATATTTGCAGAAATTTCCAAATTTGATTATATATCCGCAACTATTTGAAATATGAAATAACCTATCATTGTAAATTTGTATATTAAGAAAACTTTTATATGAAATATATATGAAAAAAAAAACAATGGTTTCCGAGTTATTGAAAATCTATATTTTATATAAATACGAAAGACCTGACCCATCGACCATCACCGTATCTTCCGAGCCCCAGTCCAAGAATCTTGAAACTCGGCAGAATGGTTCCTTTCAGGTCGTAGGAGTACAATAAGAAGGGGTTTCACGAAATTAAACCTCCAAAGGGCTGTAACAAGAATTAGAAAATTCTGATTGTCAATAAAAAATGGCACATATGAACTGGAAAGCTTAAATTTGCATAAAGGTAGAGGGATTGCCGTTTATAAACAGAAAAATTTAAATAGGAATTCTCAAAATTGGGTTATAAGAAATGGGGTATTGAGGAGAAAAATTATAATAAAAATCGTTATATAAAGTATAAAATTAAAATTTGGCAGGCAGGTAGGAAGATAACTCCAGATAACAATACAAATATTAAAATAATAAATTTCTAAAAGTGATTTGGAGAAAAGAGGCGTTCAAAATATCCAAAATTTAACATAAATAACAATATCTGTGTTCTCTTAACTGAAATTTGGCAAGCAGGTATGGCACCTACAATTCTGAACATTTTAATTTTAAAATGGAATATTGGAAGATATTGTATGTGTGCATGGGTTGGGTGGGGGTAGGGGTAAGGGGATTAAAGTAGTAAAAAACCTTTTAAGGGAGGTTTACAATGACCATTATCTATGAATGTAGAGGTATCACCACAAATAATAAAGTATGGCACATCTAATTTTTCAGGAAAATTTATTTAGGGGGAACTTTACATAACTAGATGTATCCAATTTTGACAATATATCCCCAACTATTAGAGATACGAAATAGCTTACCTTAGCAAAGCTTTACGACTATTAAAATAACATATATTTGAAATACATTTTTAAATATATTTAAAAAAATGGGAGTTGATTGCTTTGGCCCTTTGGTGAGCAATGATATTCCTTTTATCTCAATGTTTCTGTAAAAATATACATATATATTATTTATCTATACACTCCATGTAAAAATGTGAAAAAGAGTAAAAAGGACCAAATGTACCTAAAGGGCATAGGTACAAAAAGAAAAAAAAGTTAAAAAATGGCAAAATGGCAAAAAGGATTGAAAGCTTAAACAAAGCAAATTAACCTAAACTTGAACTTAAAATAATAAACTTTTTTCCCTTTTTACCCTTTTTGCTTAGTTTTAAATTTTTTATTAGATTTAATTTTTATTATTTTTGCCCTTTTTCAATTTTACCCTTAACTATTATTTCCGGGCAAAGTCGGGTACCTTAGGCTAGTATATAAACTTTATATATATTTTTATAGAAATATAATGTTTATTTTGTCCCTATTAGGTTTTTATAACAAGTATTATATTTTACGAGCCATAGGTTTAATTTGGTTGAAGGATAGATAAAGTATGTGCTGTGCACCGTACAATTTATTTTAAAAAGGAGCACAAGCAGAGCAATATATTATATTTGACGTATCCAACCATTCAATATTTTTTTTGACAAAAAAACTTAACGCACATTTTTTTAGAAACACATTTTAATTCAGCACATTCATTCTAGTCTAACTTAACCTGTAAAATTACGTCATACATCCCTATAGCCTAGATTCAGTCTAATTTTCATAAGAAGAATCTTCTCAGACAGCTAGAAAAGCTAATAGATCTACTTTCACGTATTCATACTTTAATTCAGTGATATGTAGTTGTCGCTTTGGACAAATACCTGTAAAATTAAATTAGTATTATATTCAAATGCTATCGATGTTGGAAAAAATTAGTATTTTACTAAATGTTTGTTTCTATCCAACTTTTTCTGATTAGAAACAAAACGAACCCGTATACAAAAAATAAACACGTTCGTCAACCACCCTTTATATCGAACCAAGGTCTCCTAGACCTGCGGTAGACTATTCTGACCACTTAGATACGAGGAGGGGTAAGCAATTCAATCAAATATAGACACCTGGACTTGAATCCATAACTTGTTGCGAGTTAATCTAATAACGAAGGACGCTCCTAGAAAGACTGAACCAAATTCAATTTGTTACCCTACCAGCCAATATGAACCATAAATTTCTGGCCTTGAATAATCGATTCAACTTTTTTTCCTGTGTATGTATGTATGTGTGTGTGTGTAAGTGCATGGCTTCACCTCCCTCTCCTTTAATATTTATTATTTGATTGTGGCAGCTGCCGAATATTTTAGGTGGGGTAGTGGTGGAGGGGGGAGGGGGGAAGGGTATTGCTCCCTCTTGGAAAGTTTCCTACACCCCTACCCACTTCTACTCTCAACATAATGCAATATTTCTCGTGTGATCGGCCATTTAGTCCGTACTAAGGGCAGACAAGGAGTATAGGGCTAGCTTTGGAAGCCACGGCCGTACACTACGGCAGTTATTGGGTTATACAAGAGTGGCCTCCACTCCCCTAATAATGGGACTACCACATGCCTTCTGACCTTTCTGTACCCTCGCGCTTCTCTCTCTCTCTCTCTCCACCCCATTTTACCTTACACTGTCTGCCAAGTACACCGTACGCACAAAGTTTAGATTGTAGAGAACTTGTTGTTTTATTTTTTTATTTCAATGCTTCTTACTAAACACTCGGGTAATCCGCATTAAATTTCAGAAAGCTTAAAATAATAATATAGCTATATAGATATATTCGCGTGAATAAAGGATTGCGTCTTGGAAAATGATTTGGGGGACAAAATCCCTTCCTATAACCAGGCCAGGAATTGAGCCCTAACCTTTTCATCACCGGGAAACTAGTCTGGATGAGTCTGATATTATTGGTCTTCTCACCTACCAAACGAAGCAGTATCACATCCATCCAAACAAAAACAACAGTTTTTTTCTATATTTTTTAGTACTGCGTTTTATTACTTGTTCAGGTTGTAAGAAAATGTACTAATTACGCTAATGGACTATGTATGAGAGGTTGAATTTAGAGTGTGTCCGCATTTGAGTAAACAGAGTGTGTGAAAACATTTAGTAAGAAATTCTCTATATTCAAATTGGATTCGAACCCCGATCTTTCACTCACCGGTAGTTCAGTTAATAACAAGTTTAATGTTTTAAGCCAGTGATTCCCGACCATTTCCACATTGCGGATCCCCTGAAACCAATGATAATTCGCTGCCACACGAGAGGAAACTAAAAACTAGAGCACACATTTCTTAATGAGAAAAAAAAATCCTAGGTTGGGAACTTCTTTTTAAAGGTAATGCGACTAACTATGTGGATTATCTACTACTGACATAAATGGTTCCTTTTAAACAACAGTCACTGTCCCGAATATTTTAAATAAATATGGCATTCAAAACACAACAGAAGTGTATTTTACTGTACACCCCGTCCTGCTACCCGTTCGGACTATCCATATTTAATCATTCTAATAGTATAAGGATGAGGAAAGTATAATTTATTTGAAATTTATCTAATTAAACAAGCCCTTTGGATAGGAAATATAATTTATTGAATTTACACTTAACATAACCTTAATACACTTGAACGAGGATTCGAAACTTGATAACCATTCAGTCTCTAGTGAAAGTGACACCCCAGACCATTAAGGCGGGAGTGTAGGGAACGCGAGAAAAGGGCGGTGTTTATCAAGTTTTTAAGGTATTTTTATTTTTTCTAAGATAAATAAAACATATTCGTCCAGTAGAAACGAGTTTAATTTTCTTCACATGGCGGTATCAACAGTTCTTAAAAATTTGCCAAGGTTGCCCTAGAATTTAATGACTTTATCTCCACTAAAAATGTTTCTCGTCTATTGATGCTATGCTCATGACAGATATTCAACAACTGTTAATATCACCATGTGAAAAAAAATATACTTAATGTTCCTACTCTAGTAATATTTGATTTATTTTGGTAAAAAAAAGTTTTGTTATAAAAACTGGCAAAACACTCACTTTTTTTTTATCACATCCCCAACTTAATATGGTTTATTTACTGAACAAAGTCACTACACCGAATATGGTTTTTCATGACATTCAAAATATACAACAGAAGTGTGTTCTTTATTATAAAATTAATACCAAGTTTACCCTCTCTCTGATTTTTTTCCCCTACTCGCATGCACTCAAAAAAGGTTACAAACAGAAGTACCGGTGACTGAAGTCGTGCTAGATATTTGATACCCAGTGTTCCCGTAACAAAGGCAATATCGATAGATTACCTCTTAACGCATGAGAGCGCGCGCACGAAGGAAACTCGGAGGGGTGTAAAAGACGATTTATGTGGCGATGTGTGTGCGTGTGTGCGTTGGACCAACCCCTACTGTTGAGTCCTGACTGCTTGGACAGAATACAGAAGACGAGGATAGTAAGGTCAACGAAACCAGGGACATTTCGGAGACGACACCCGTTTAAACAGGACGGAAAATGAAAACGTCTCTACATTTAATTTTTTTTACTAGCACGATCATCAAAATGATGATTACCCTCTTCAATAACTTATCCCATGGTATAGTGGTCAGTGCACCTGGCTATGAGTCTAGGCGTCCCGGGTTCGATTCACGACTGGTACCTTAGGTATTTTTCCCGGAAAAGGAGTTAACCCAACGGTAACGTGGCTTTGGTTAGCTAGACTTAAGTTTGGTTTAAGTTTTTCTACTGGTTCCAGACTCTCAGACTTACTATCACCATCGTCTCATTGGGACCTGAGTACATTCGGGCGTCCCGTTGGCAACGGTACAATAGTACTGTCTAATCTTTCCACTAGTGGGCTAAGAATGATGTAGTGTAGACGCACAATATTATATACCTGCGCAGGCCGCCACCGTGGTTCGGATTCCACGTTAAACTGTGGGTCCTCCATTTCAGCTCACAATAACCCTACCATTACACATTAGCGTAAGTGCGTATAACCCGAACGGGTAATAAGACGCGGTGCTAATACTAATAATAATATATACCTGCGTCGGTGGATGCATTGTCAAGGGCGTCAATCTCGCACTAGCCTAGACTGCTGATGACGGGGAAGTAGGGGTTTTAATCCCGTTCGGGTTTACTGAGGGTGATTTTCCAAAATGGTTTTCCACTATTGATTCACTAAAATTTAGCTATATTTCTTCTAAATTGAACCTTACTCATCTCTAACAAATTATCATAGTTAGTACATTGGGGTATAACCCAAACAAGTAATACGTAGTGCTAAAAAAAAATTACAAGGTGATTAACGACTTAATATGACTGGGTATAGACTTTGAGCGTAACTTAGAATAAATACCCCAGCATTAATTTAAAAAGGGTATGACATTCTACAGTAATAAATCACATGTGGAAAAAAATACCCCCGGTGCACTCGGACGAGATTTGAACCTCGACCTCCACATCACTTGTATACCAATATTTCACGAGCCTAATACCTAAGACCAAGTCATCACAAGTGTGTGTATCCAATATTAAGCTCTCTGATTTTTTCATATTAATTTTTTTTTGTACGTGTTTGTTCAGATTTCACTATACAAAGTGTGATCCATGTCTGACCACCCGTCTCGGCTCTCCACATATTCACACTAACGGGTTAGGGAAGAGGGAGCTAGGATTTAAAGGAAATCTTCTATTAGCATGGGGAGAGAGTGGACAATCATTTAAGAAAAACTACTCTTAGCACAGCTAGAAGGGACTAGAACCCCAAAATCTACGTAATTGGCACAATTAAAGATGACTCTGACGTGTGAACCCGCGTGTTCACCAATGTGGGACACTATCCCGTGTGAAGTTAAAAATTGCATTATAGCACGATTCTGGTAGTATTACTAAGCCCATGATATCACTTTCTCTCTTTAATTTTTTAGAACTATGTCTTACTACCCGTTCGGTTTATATGCTTACTGTACCTACTAATTACGCTAATGGCTTTATAGGTTAGAAAGTTTGAATTTAGAGGAAGTGTACTGACATTTGCGGGAAGGGAGAATGGAACATCATTTTGTAAAATCCATCCTTAATAAACCCGACCAAGATTCGAGCCTCGATCTCCCATTCATCGGCATTCTAGTCTAACACTATATTAGCGCGTTACACCATGCAACCACCAAAGTGGTTACTTTCTTGTACTGTTACCATAGTCAGATTAAAGAGAGGAATACACTTTTTTTTGAATACTACTGACCTAAATAAAATAATTTAAATAAATTTAGACTTCAGATCATGTGATATGGCGTTGTCTATTTAGGTAGATAATATCAATACCTATAAATATTAAAGTAAAATAATATCAATGTTTACCACAAAATAATATGCTCGGAATTTTTAAACCCTTCATCCCACCAGAATCTTAAGATGGTTCCATGAGGTTGTTAAGTGTAGGTATTTTAGTCCTCCTTGAGCTCCTAGCTTGGTCCCCTCGACTATAGGGGCAGCACCTGTCGCCATTTCACCCCACCTAATTTACCGAGGGATTGTACCCTCGTGTGTTCTGCTTCGCTATTATTGGTTCGACCACATATTGCACAGTACATGATGAAAGAACAACACACAACGTTAAGATACGGATCTTGTAATTCATTTGAGTAGGTCAATAATTACATAAAATTGCCCCCTTTCGTCAGTATCGCAATAAAGTGAACTGCTGATGACGGTGAAATCAGGGTTTAAATCTCGGTTGGGTGTAAGGCCTAATGAGGGTGGTTTTTCCCCAAACTGGTTTTCCACTCTCCTTCACCAAAATACGGGCACACTTCTTCTAGATATAATAATCCTAGTTCCTAAAACCACTAGCGTAATTAGTATATAAGCGTATAGCCCGAATGCCTCAGCGGTATCGATTATGCTAATGGTCCTCTGTATTTGGTCATTAAAAAAAATTCTTATTTTACATATTTTACTTCCTCGCTATTCTACAGGTAGAGAAAGTATTGTGATCGTAAACAAAAATTGAAATAGAGATTTTGATGAATCTCGACGTTTCTTAACTCCCCGAATCCGAAAAAGTGGTTTTTGAATTTCCGTCTGTCTGTTTGTACTGCCAACAAAAACCTAAATTATTTTACCGATCGGGTTAAAACTTGGTAACTAGGGTTTATTTAGGGTTGCCCCGAGGGAATTTTGGAATTGTATATATAACCCTAAAATTAAGAATAGTTTACTAAAGAGCAAAAAGAGAAAAAGTCGATTAAATTTAATTTAAAACATTTATAAATAATCCAAACAAATTGGCTACTCTCAATATTTCGGCAACATGACTTTAAGGGCTACGGTCATGCGTAAATTTTAATTTTTAATTTTATCCCTGTAAGTTTTTGAGATATGATTTTTTTATCATTGTATACATGTAGATCTATTTATAATAAACATCTTTTACTTGAAATATATTTTTATAAAACCAAAAGTTTTCAAGCTATACTCAAATATATTTTTCTTTTAAATTGCCAACAATTTAAGGTCAAGTATTACGACGTCAAAAAAAATCTAACCTGAGATGTTGATGGATGTCAATGTTTCATGAACCCCCGAACCAAAAAATGTGGTTTTTGCAACTCCGTCTCTCTGTGTGTCTGTTTAACCCTAAAATTAATAGCAGTTTGCTAGAAGATGAAAAGAGAAAAATCCCATTTTCTCAAAATCGCTATAATGATTCTACCTCTCTCATTTTAGATTAAATAGTCAATAATTACCTACTTTATTAGTTAAAATTTATAAAAGAGAAATTTAATAGCAATGCGATAACCATAATATATGCATAAGCTGTAACATGTATATTAGTTTGTAAGTCGTATGTTGATATGTTCATTAAAAATACACCAAAGACGTCACATATTAAAATATAAACCATATATTTAATTATCATATATTAGGAAGTTCACTTAATTATACGACTAAAGTTTTCTTGACTTAGACATTTAAGATGTTTTTTAAACGTACTATATCTAATTAAACTTTTCTTAACTTATGCATTTAATTGGTTTTATAAACCCCTATATCAGCACTAGGTTTACAAGTATCTTAATACAAGGGACCTCAGTTCCACTGCCTAAATATATACTATTTTTATGGAATTACAAACCTGTTTAGCACCAATGAAATCTAGTAGGATTCTGACAGGAAGAAACATTTAAAAATAAAAAAATATTTAGAACCGCGTATTTCTACACATTTGGACGAAAAGCTTATGTGCTAATTACGCTATTGGTTTTAGGAATTAGAAAGACAATATTTATAGAAAGTGTACCAGCATTTGCGTATAGGTAGAGTGGAGATCATTTTCGTAAAACTACCCTCAGTAAAATCGACAGAGATTCAAACTTCGATCCCCCCATCATCGACAGTCTAGTCTACAGCCAGAAATGCGCGCTAGACCTTGCGGCCACCGAAACGGTTGTAAAAATTGTTTCTTTCGATCTAATTTTTGACTACATCTTCGTGGGTTTCATTCGGTAATGAACCAGGGTCTCTTATAGACTCGATGTCATTAACTCTAACCACTTAACCATGGGGACGGGCTGCTATTTATTAAATCACAAGTACCCGTATAGATTATCTCGTGGACTGAAGTTAGGCTTGTCTACCGGTGACGGATGGTTTGGGTTTGGAATCCCGCCAAGCTGTACTGGAGGTGTCTTTTTATAAACTGTTTCGCACTACTCCAACGTAAATGCAGTTACATATATTTGCCTTGTCCTTTCACCCAAAAAGAGTAACTAAAATGCGAAGCTAAACAAAAATAACTTTTAATTTTCATAGAAACAACCTTATCTGACATAAAAGTATTTAGATCGATTTCAAGTATTCATGGTTCAAGTGATGGGATCTGAAACCACCACTTTCGATGGATACTATCATTACCTATAAAATACCACTAGCAATATAGTAGCATGTTATAAATTTTGGTCAAAAAATACTTTAATTTTTTAAAAAGTTCTACCTATGAAAATTGAAAGCTTTATCACTCAGCGCTAAAAGTTTTTACGTGACCTGTAGAACACACATGTGTGTAATGGTCAACAGAAAGTTGTGTGTTCCTATAGGCGGGTAGATTGCACAACGTCGTGGAAAGTACAAATGGCGGTGGTTAAGGGTTGCGACCCCACATTTACGCTTCTTGAATCCAATAAAGACTTGAGTTTGTGTGAGAGTATAGTTCGTTCCATTGAGAAGTAGGCTAGGTTTTGTACAATATTAAAGGTTGGAATGACTGCATTTTTGGTTAGGCCCGATTTCGATCGAAGAAATAATTTAATGTACATAAATATTAAAATTAGCCTGATGTATATATATATAATTAAATCAAGATCAGGCTAGAAATATTAATAAGATAGTTCGAAATTAGCCGTGAACGGTGAGTAGGCTTAATAAATCAGATAATGGTGCACCCAACAACTTAAAAAGTATTAAACTTACAGCATATCAGTAATTTGCATCGACCTTGTGGTATAGTGGTCAAAGGCCCTGGCTGATGACCTAGAGGTCCCGAGTTCGATTACGATTCTCAAAAGGGGAATAATTTCCATGTTTTATTAACTAGGCTTAATATTTTCACTGGATTTATCTCTTCATATTCACTATCATCCCCCATACCCTTTCGGGACACGGAAATAGCCTCCATGGAAAGGATGTCCCCTGGGCAATGTTACATCAGAGCTGGCTAATCTTTCCGCAAAACTGAGCTACACATTTATGTAGCACAGATACGTCATTATTATTATTATTATTATTATTATTATTATTATTATTATTATTATTAGACCCCTATTATTATTATTGTTATCATAATTGATATTTGAATTTTAATCCTGATAAAATAATGTTTAGTATATATTCAACTAAATTAAATTGTAATCTATCATGGTCACTTTATTTTCTGTATGTAGTGAAATCATTTTTTTTTTTTTTAATTTTCAAAATTAAGCCGAACTTCATTGTAAACTTTAGGTGTGAAAAGAAAGTAATTCCAGTAAAATATTCTACTGAAAAGCGAAAAAGGAAGAAAAGAATATTGCTATGTGGTTATCAAACAGGGAGGGATCCATTAGGGTGTTGGAGAGGTGTGGTGTGTTTCAACTTACACTATGATAGGACTGTAAACAGTGGGGGCTGTGAACATACATACTCTATTGTGTAGGAGGCTTGTATCCACCCCTCCACCTACACAACTATGTGGTTACAGAGTAACACTTCCCCTTGCTATCTGTAACAACCCCTGCACCGGACAATTGAATAGCGGGGGTGGAGGAACATTAGTGGAGAGTCCCTGTACTGCGAGCACGTTATTATCGTTTTTACACATCGTGCCATAAGCGGAGGGATACCAGCGTAATCATGAAAAAAAACATTCTGTAGCGTCCTCGACGTTGAAGGTCGAAGTTCTATATACAACCGAGAACGTTGGCAGTTTTTTGTTTTGTTTATTGAAATAATCTTCCTTAACGTGCAATGTTTGTTCAGATATTTTAAAGCGTCAATGATGACGCAAAACTAAATAAATAAAAATACTAGAATACACATCTTTGCTTTTGTATTTTAATGTAATTTATTGTAATATTAACATGTTATCTTAAAAATGCTAGGAAAAGTTCTATAGAATAAGGATTAACTCGACTTTCTAGTACAAGTTTTACTTGTAAGAGACATCTAGCTTCATATAGATTTAGAGCTTTCGGTGTTTAGTTTCATGCAAAGCTTATATTTTCACACTACGATGAGAACTTTAAAATACCTCCCTCCCAGCTCTTTATTTGTTACTCCATAACACTTAGGTACGAATTGAATAGCTATTATTTTTAACTAAAGATAAATATTATAAACAAAGAATGGTAAAATAGAATATGAGCCAATGAATTCACAACAAAAAACGCTGGACATTTACTATTGGGGTCTATGAGTAACCCAAGTTTTCTAGACCGGATATGCTAATTATATATTCAAACAGCTCATCATTTGTCATCAAGAGGCGGAGTTTGACCCCGTTCCAGGCTAATTTCTTCACAGATAAATTTTGTAAGCACCAGGGATCGAACCCGCCACCTTTGAATCTTTAGCCAGGAACTTTGACCATAAAGGTGGTTCATCACTACCCTATTAGTTTAACTAAATTCAATAGCCTGGATGGATAGTAAGACGCGGTACAGACCACCCTTTGTTCAATATTATTTTATTATTTTCATAATAATATTATTATTATTACCATAATCATTATTATTTACTATATTTTCGTAACTATTCATCAGTAGGCCTATATATAATTATTTAGCTATCGTTTATCTTATTTTCTCGTTTAATGATATGTATTTGTACTTTTCAGTGCTGACCTGTTAAAGGTCCTACGACTGATATATATATATATATATATATCAGTCGTAGGACCTTTAACAGGTCAGCACTGAAAAGTACAAATACATATCATTAAACGAGAAAATAAGATAAACGATAGCTAAATAATTATATATAGGCCTACTGATGAATAGTATATATATATATATATATATATATATATATGTATGTATGAATATATATATATATCAGTCGTAGGACCTTTAACAGGTCAGCACTGAAAAGTACAAATACATATCATTAAACGAGAAATAAGATAAACGATAGCTAAATAATTATATATAGGCCTACTGATGAATAGTTACGAAAATATAGTAAATAATAATGATTATTATATATATATATTATATATATTATATATATATATAAACTTTTCCAACCCTTTAAGACTAAGTATTACGACCGTCAAAAAAATCTCACCCAAGATGTTGATGGATGTCGACGTTTCATGACACCCCAAACCCTAAAAAGCTGTTTTTGCAACTCCTTTTGTCTGTGTGTCTGCCTGACCCTAAAATTACGAGCAGTTTACTTAAAGGTGGAAAGAGAAAATTTACTTTTTCTCAAAATCGTCTATAACGATTTTGATTAAAATTCTTATCTCGGCGTTTATTAAGATTATTTACAAAAAAATTTTTTTTCTATTTTCCCATGAAAGTGACTTTCATGGTTCTTTATCAAAAACAAAAATTTCTATATCTCCGCAAATATTAAAAAAACAACTTTATTTTAAAAATATTTGTATAAAACCAATAACTTAGGAGATATTGGCAAATATATCAATACAATTTTGTAAGCTCTAGTTGTGAAGAGATACTACTTAAGTTTAAACGCAATAATTCTCTAATCCAATAGAGTAAGTAAATAATTAAGTCTTTCAAAAAGTTCATGTTTTTCCTTTAACCTCTTAGGGGAAATGTTTGTAGAGCACAGGGGTGAATCTAGGATTTTCGTGAGGGGGAAGGGGCGTGGGTGCTCCCATAGAGATCGGGTCGAGGAGGGGGTGGGGAGGGATAGGAGGCACTTCAGGAAAATTTGACATTAAAATACTTCAAAATTTGAGAGTAAATCTTTAAGTAATTTTTCAGTGTAACGCTAAACTTGAAAATAATCCTCTAATGAAGTTTATAACTCGAAATATGCGATTAGTATTGAAATTTATTATAAGCAAATAATAAGAAGATAAAAAAATAAATAGTGATTATTAAGAGGGAAATAAGTTTAAACATTATAACAATTATTATATAATTTTTTGCTATTCAATTAATTAGACAAATTGATGGATTATAGTTTAAACTCACTTTACTCACTTACGTATAGCTAGATATTCCATACAGATAGCTAATATCACTCTAATGCTAATATCCACTACAATAGCTATATCCAATCTCATAGCTAGATATCACTAATAAGCTAGATTCATCTACAATAACAGATATCCTCTAAGTATACTAGTATTCATCACAGTATACTAGATATTCCACTCTACATAAGCTATATCACTTACGATAGCTAGATATTCCACTCTACAGTAGCTAGATATTCACTTAAATTAGCTAGATATTTCTCTTCTAAATAGAGATTTTACCACTAAGCCATACTAACACGTTATGTGTATGGTAATACCCAAAGATTTTGTTTAAATAACTTTATTTAAAAATAAATTATTTTAAAGATCCTTATTTATTATTAATCATTGAATTAGTAACAATAAAAACGATAAAATAAATTTAGACCTAAACAAGGTTTGTGCAACAAGGTGAGAGGCTCACAACTTAGATTTGGGTAATTTTATTAATGTATATTTTCATCACTTTAATGTTTAATGTGATTGTCTTAAGTATTTATAATAATCACCATATTTTAATTATTTAATCTTATTACCAATAACAATTAAAAATAATAACTCGTTATTGAGACAGTATTACGTGGTAATAAAACTAGTAATATACAAATGAAGACGTTAATTTAAAAAAATAGAATTATAAGATTTAAAACCATGGGTCAAAAAATGTTTTACATATGTATAGGGCAATTTGTTTTTGGGTTCGCTACTGTATATTATATTACGAGGTTTGAGTAAATATCTCCATTTCTAAACAATAGTGAGGGAAAGACTGGACGGAGTTCCGTACCATTTATTTATTATATGTCGATACATTATTTTTGTCTGCAAAATAGACATAATGTCTGTTAATATATGCAGCTATATATTAAAGTGCTAGCCAACAGTTGAGACCTCTAGCACGCTACCACTGAACAAATAGATACCAACACAGCTTACAAAATAATAAATAATTCTCTTTGTGTATAAGCGATTAAAATGAAACAAAATTAGTAACTAGATAAAAAAAATAGAAATACAATAAGTGAGTTCGGCTCAATAGTAATAATAATTTATTAAAAGAGTCCACAGTAAACAAATGGGAATTACTTGGTGTAAAGTGTAATCCTTAAATAAATCTCTTAAGCTTAGTTTTTCTCTTATGATAAAAAATTATAATCTGAAAATCTAGAGTTTGAAATGTTTATACAATGACCAATAGAAGAGGGCTGAGTTCGTATGAACTACTTAGAGAAAATATGTTAGAATTTCAGAGGCATGAGCAGGCTCATGAAGGCCCATATAAATAATAATAATAATTCTAGTCTAGATTAAAAATAAGAATCAAAATAAAATATTTCAATTGAACTAATCCACATAAGCTTTTCATGCAGAGTTCACGTTTTTTTTAAAAAGTCGTTCTTTTTGACAATACTTTTTTTTCATCGCAATGTAGGAAAAACTATGTTTCTATAAATATTACATAAATGATTCACTAACCAAACACATCCGTTGGTAGGTATTACAACCCAGCCCCAGTACATGTACATATAGCGACGTGATATTTACTCGCTGTGTCTATTGTTTGGCAGCGGTCAATCATTTGTCATTAAAATTTGGTTTTACGTTGGATAAAGAACACACCGATGGAGCATTCAACCTCTATTAAAGCTCTGGTCTTTTTTTCTATGGATTGTCATTCGAATAATAATTCAAGCAAGGCCTACTAATTGTATGGAATGGGTTTGAATGTAAAATAAATAGAAAAAAATTTTTTAAAATAAATATTCACATATTATATATAAAGAACCACATAATTAAACTTCTAATAACTCTTTTATTTTATATAAATACATTAATTTGGTTTGTAAGCCAACAATGGCTTATTAATAAAAGACAATCAGACCAAATTGCATTTTATAAAATCACTCACAAAACATTATTGATAAACCAAGCAAGGTATACCTCTATCATTAGTAAAATTGAGATTTTCTATTTCACAGTGATAAATTAACGGTTGGGGTACTGGGTGTTGTGTCTTTCCTAGATTTAAACTAATTTAAATTTATAAGTTGCATACTGATAAAATAAGTCGGTCCATTAAGTTTGCACTCAAATAAAAAATAAGCGTAAAAATAAGATGAGTTAAAAACAAATTTATTAACGAAATCAAAGAGATTATCACACATATTAGTAATAATTATTAATAAAATAATTAAGTTTTCTTATTGAAGCAATAGTCTATATTACTCCTAATTATAGTTGTAAAACTGAGTGATATATGTTGATCTTAGCTGTAAGGGTGAAGTATCGCTTTAAGAGGGGTAGCATTATTTTATAAAACTGAATTATTCATGGTAGAAAAGCTCCCTTAGAACGCCCCTTTTCTTCTCCGAAAGAATATAACGCCTTAGAGAACACCCGCTATGCAACCCACAGTGTTATTACGTCGGATAGCTTGCGTCCTGAGGCGACGCCTTCATTTAAGCGTCTCTCGATTATATGCAAACTTTATTATTATATATTTCTCTAGTTTCTTTCACCTGGATTTTTTATGCTGTGTCTTTGTATGAATACACTATAATAAATAGAGCTGCATACAAATAATAAAACTTACAGTTAAAAATAGAATTTGGATGTAAACTGCACCATTGTGTTAACGACGGTTGATGCAGATTAATCCAAGCGTACACAACTAATCTTAGTACCAGATATTATTCTAAATTATATTTTGGCGCTAAAATCTTCCACGTAGACTGAATTGTTCGAGAATTTTTTATAGCATTGCGTCTTATTAGCTGTTCAGGTTATACCCATGCGTACTAATTACACTGCTGAGCTATGGATGAAGAATATTGAATTTAGAGAAAGTATGCTCGCATTTTCGTGGAGGGAGAGTGGAAAAACATTTAGGAAGAAACCATCATCAGTAGACTCGACCGGGATTTGAACTTCAATCTTCTTGTCATAGGTAATTTGGTCTATTGCGATAGTGACGCCTTAGACCATGTGGTTACCGAAACATAGGAGATTTTACTCTCCCAACTGATTTGATTTAAAAACTAAAAACATATTGGAGTTTATTTTAAAACATTTCTTTCAACCGGAAAACACAACGTAGCCAATTGGCCGGTCGAACTATTGGAGAGGAATTATTTTCAATCCCACATCGAAAGGTTTCTCTTTCTACCGCTTCAATTCTCTACTTCATTCAAAAAGAAGGAAGGTCTCAGTCACAGTTCAATCGACTACAAATTCTCTGGTCAAAGAACGATTAGGTTTTTTTTATTCGACGTTTTGACAAAGAGTCATCAAAAACAGAAATTTAATTAAATAACTCCCTTTGCTGACTGGAGTTTCCGTTCCAATTCTAGGGCGACATGCGTGACAGGTATGCAATATATGTTCAATAAAGTTTAGCAGTCACTCCTATTTTACACGTACTTACTTTGAGTTAACATTTCAGTGTCGTTGTGATGTTGATAATGGTTGGAAAAAAAATATTTCAGTTGATTATAAAGTGACACATTTTTCTATAAGTACACTTGAACTTCTGAATTTTAAGATTTTTAGCACATGATATATATATTTAACATTTTAAAATTCAATTTTACCAGCTTTGGTGACGTAGTTGGCTAATGCGCTAGATTCGTGTTGAACTAGACTGCCGAGGATGGGGAGGTTGATGTTATAATCTCGCTCAGGTGAACTGGGAATAGCTTTTCCTAAACGGTTTTCCATTTTCCCTCCACGCAAATGTGGATTTACTTCCTCTAAATTCAACTTTACCTATTGCTAACAATTAGCGTAATTAGTACCAAATCACAACCACATGTAGATAAATTTTTAGCGGTGGGATGCTTGAATCCTCTATTACTTGAATCCTTCAAATGGTATTCAAGATTGGAGATTCGTAGATATCTAAAAATGTATATTGAATACAAGTATTTAGGCATTGACTTGAAATCACAATTTTAAGCAATTGGTAAAATTGGGAATCATAAAATCACAAAAAAGAACAAAATTGTAATACTAAAATTAATTTACTCAAAGTGTTTTTTTGTTTTTTTTTTAAAGAAACTTACATGATAAAAGAAATCCGTTTGTCAGTGGTACTAAGGATATTTTTATTCACTTTTAAATATTTTCACTATTCCAAAATAGTACATTTTTAAAGATTTAAGAATTCGCGTTTATATTCTAGTTTCGAAAGAAAATCTAAGATTTTTATTCGATAAACTAATAATTTATCCCTTTTCTAGTATTTTATAAATTATCTTCTCCTCTACACACATGTGGTGCAGTAATTTAAATTTTACCTCCTCATCCCTACTCTAGAAGTGTGTGTATACAGATATACACAATTAATAGATAAACGCGGAGCTCGACAAAAAATAAACAAAAAAGTAGCTTACTCTATCCAACAAAAGCAATGTAACATTTGTGTTTTCAGAAGAGTACGTTCTCCAATAGAAAATATTATTTTTGGAATTATCTAAGATTGATCCATATTATAAAACTTTATCTATAGTTTAATATTAACTAAACATATTTAAAATAAAACAAGAGTTTTCTCAGAACCAGCGTATTCGACTAACGTGCCTCTTCCTGTCTCGTAAGTTCAAAGTTCGAATTATAATCCCGTCTGGGTACAATGGGACGTCTATCCTCAAGAGTTTTTCTATTTTTTCTGGTCCTTTCTTTCTCCAAAAGAGAAAAGTGCTCACGTTTAAACACTCAATCTTTGAAACATTCTATGCTCTATGTCTAAACTATACTTACATATTGTTCTTTTAATTACTTGTTATACTGGATTTCTGACCACGGTGGATCGGGTTCGAATTCTGGTTGGTTGTATCGGGGAAGTTTATTTCCTAAAGTGTTTCCCACTCTCTCTCCACATAAATGAGGATATATTTCCTCTAAATAATACCTTACCTACCCGCATTTTACTAGGGTTATTAATGTATGTGAAAATACCTAATTGGTGTTAAAACGCGGTAAAAATAAAATAATTACATTTCTAATTTGACGCTAATCCTAGTTACAAAATTCGTAAATACAGTTTTTTTTGGGGGAGGGGGGATTTTATCACTCAATACAAAGTTAAATAAAATAATCAAAAATTTCTGAAATATATGGCCTGTCTCAAAACTAAATTTAATTTTATTATTTTACCGATACAGTGTAGACACCAAATAATTGGGTATTTAATAATGTATGAATATTTTTGTACTTATAAACTTTATAAGAGACAAGTAACTAATTTTCAACTCTTTTTTTACTTTCTCTAAGCCCTTTGAAGAAAGTAGTATTGTGATCTTAAAATAAATGAATATCGAGATTTTGATAAATATATACGTTTCATGATCCCTCGAAATCAAAAAAAGTTGTTTATGCAATGCCATATTATGTCTTTCTGTTTTTTGGACTAGAGCCGAAACCATTTTACCTATCAGGCTAAAAATTGGTATCTGTATTAGTTACATTCATAGTGATATAGTAAGGAGAATTAAAATATACTAATTAATTATCCCAGGAACACCCAAAAACAGTACAAAGGATTAATTCTAAATGAATATATATATAATTGAAATGAAATAAAAGGAAAAATGAAGAAAGAAATTTAATTAGCAAAAGACAACTGGGATTATCATAGTTGAGTGGATGTATAAAACAATCTGAATAATATATATTACATTATTTTTATTAATTTTAAATAATCTATACTTATAAAATAACATGTCCTGACTGACTGACTGACTGACTGACTGACTGATTCATCATCGCCGAGCGCAAACTATCAAGGCTACAAGCATGAAATTCGGACTGTATATTCATTTTGTTATGTAGGTACCCACTAAGAAATGATTTTAGAAAATTCCGCCCCAAAGGGGTCAAAATAAGGGATGATAATATGTATGATAATGTATAAAGTCCGTCATTTTGAAAGATACATAAACAAAATTTTGTATTTCGGTTATTGACGTAAAACAAATAAATACGTGTTTCAGGAATTTTGGAAATTTTATTTAATAAGGGATGAAAAAGGGTGTGAAAGTTTGTTTCGGACTTGTATTAATTTTGATCTGAGGTCAAGTTATGGTCATCAACGTAACGTAATATTTTAAATTAATCTGTAAATACATATGTATATTTTCGTATTTGTATATAATCAACTTCCACGCGAGCAAAGCCGCGGGCAACAGCTATCTAGTGTAATATATATTTATTCAGATTGTTTTATACATCCACTCAACTATGATAATCCCAGTTGTCTTTTTCTAATTAAATTTCTTTCTTCATTTTTCCTTTTATTTAATTTCAATATATATATATATCATTTAGAATTAATCCTTTGTACTGTTTGTTGGGTGTTCCTTGGATAATTAATTGGTATCTGGTGTTTTAATAATGTTCACCCGATAAGTTTTATATTAAGTATATAGCCTTAAAATTAAGGGTGAAAAAAAAGCTTTGATTAAATTCGCCATAATGATTTTGATTAAATGTTGTATTTAGACATGTTTAGCATTAAAACACAAAAGGAAACTTTAATTTTTCCATGAAAATGAATTTGAGCGTATTATAGAAAGATAGAAATTTCCAATTTTTGTCGTATCTTCGCGACTATTTACGATACAAAGTAACTTATTATTGGAAATATGTAGTACTCTAAAATATAAAACTCTGTTTTAAATATATTTTTAATACCAATAATTTCCAAGCTATGAGCAAACATAATTTTTGTGGAGAAGGGGTCTACTTTGAAATATAAATTGATTGCTATGCTCTTTTGTGGATAAAGAGACTCCTTTTTACTCACTGTTTCTGTAACATATTATATAATTTCATTTATACTCTTTTTGGGTGTCTCTGCAACCATCTATATTATTTTGTTTCATCTCTCTATTGAAGATACGAACATAACTTATCCCGTGACCGCTGTTTAATTTGTAATGGGAGTTTCCCTCCCATTTTCGTGACAGCCGGTCTACTCTGAGAGTCCGAGTTGGAAGAGTATTATCAATCTTTCATTCTCTGCCAAGGATTGTCACAACTTTCAACCTCTTTCACTAGCGTCGTCGTGTTGGGTCTTCTTTGTCTTTGAGGGAAGGAGAGGTTGGAATAACTATATGTGGGGGAATATAAGTCTTTCTTAACCCCTCACACGTGGTCTTGTTTAAGGATAAAACCTACTTATACAATATAACTATACTGACAGGCTGCACACGAATTACGGAACAACTCATCCGAGATTGGAAATACCCTTAAACGAAATTCGGAGTAAAAATTAAATTCGTAATAACTGTTAAAAATGGAAAAAGGAAGTTTGGTTAGGCTAGGCTAGGTTAGGGGTTAGGAGTTGAATGGTAATACAGATTGTTGCGAAATGCATGTGCACTGGATGACAAGTATAGACTACTTTTTTCCGCAACTCTAGTGGGCCCTAATTGAATGCCTGCTGAAAGGTATACTTTATTCCGCAATTTTAGTCTACCCTAAGTGAATGCCGGCTGATAGGTATATTTTATTCTGCAATTCGAGTGCACCCATATTGGAATAACTCTAAAAGTTCTTGTAAAAAAATATAAAACTAATTTATATTTTTTTTCTGAAAAAATGTACCAATATCTTAGACCTTTGATAAGGCGATTGTCTTTACTAAAAAACCTATCTCAGCACACCCAACCAAGATTCGAGCCCAATCTCCCCGTAATCGGTAGTACAGTCAATTGTGAGACTGATGCTTGGACTATTTGGCCACAAGAAGCGGGTATTTATTTAAATAATGTTGTTTCAACAAGTTTAGGTATACCATATGCTTGGTTTTTTACTAATTTTTTTTTACCTACAACTATATAATTCATTTCAAAAGGCACGGTGAGAGACGTAAATGGAAATTATTTTTTTGCAATTATTGAAATATGAAATGTAATTTTAGATCAATAATTGAGAAATTTAAAGTAAATAAAAATAAAATCCATATAAATTAACACATTTGATGAATAACCTTTGTTTTTAGAAAATGCTGATAAGGTGATACAAATTTATGGGATTGAATAACATAACATCGCATAGTTTAATGTTGAAAAAAAGCTTATATTATGTATGAATTCCCCATTAACTTATTTTATCTACAGTGTTTTTTTGTTATTAGTAATAAAATTGATAAATTTAGTTCTAATCAACCACCTACGTTACGTTTATTTTAGTAGTTAATGGAGCATGAAGGTTATTGATTTTCCCAGACGGTATTTTTTAAAAGAAACTCGGATGAGTTGATGAGTACTTATTTTAGGGTTAACCATATTATATAATGTTTCTACTTATATAACAAAGCTTGCAATTTAGCGTTCTCAAAAATGATTTTCTTTCTCTCGTTTCAAACGACCAGAAGTTTATTATTTTGACAAAAAATATATGTATCTAGGATCAAATCATTATAAATAAAATAATTAATACATACATATTTTAGACAGCCTTAACATATACATGACCTGCCAAATTTACAAAAACCATATGTGAGGGATATAATTAGATTATTATTAGGTGTTCTGTCTTACGACAGGTACGTTCCCTGTCCTCTGCCTCCTCCTTCATCTCCCAGAATTTTCTTCTTTCTTCAAGTCATCCATTATTTAAATCCTCCTTCTTCCTACGTCTCTTATTCCTTCAACTTTCCTTCAATGACTTCATGTGTGTCATGCACGATCTAAACATATTTACTAAACAGAATGTAAACTCTGTATTATAAACATAAACACATGTAGATATGTAAACAATACGGATACGTATCATCGAACAGAATCATCCGCCTATTTTATTTTAATATCACGGTTGATTTATACACATGGCATCAATGTTTACATGTAATCATAGAAACTGTTCCTTGATATACATAAAAAAAAAAACCAAAAGAACATAATAAACACCATATGTTAGTTTTTTGAGATAAATAGTCGTAACATTTACAATATTTACTATAGAACGAACCAGAGTAAACAAGTAATTAATCGAATTTCAAAGAGCCTGAAATATTTCGTATTGGCCCTGAACATATCTTTTCATACTCGTCTTAGTATGCATCTGGACTATTCGCCTTTAACTACACCGATGTGGTAGGGATAAAAAAACTATAATTTATATGAAATATATTTATATTTGATTAGTGACCTTGGGAAACCGTCTTAGTCAACCAGGTTGGGGATAGAGCCCCAACCTAACTATCCCTGGAACATAAGATAGGACCCATAAATAGTTTTCCACTCTCCCTTTATTCAAATCTGGCTACATTTCCTCTGAATTTAGCCTTCCTCACCTCTAGAACATTATCGTAATTGGTACATAAGCGTATAACCCATTTGTATGCTATAAAGAAAAAGTTGAGATCGATGTCAATATTTGCAGGTCTACCCGTGACAGTGTCGAATAATTATAAATGCATTTTAATAGTCAATATTATATATAGTATATTATTTCTAATATTCTTTGTTTAATCACACACATGTTATGAAACACTAATATTGATACATACATTACAACATGTTCGGTTATTTACACCTATCGGCTAAGGAGGAGAATGGAATAAATTAAGTTGAAGTTTATCCGCATTTGCGTACAGTAAGAGAAGGAATATAATTAGGGAGAAACAACTTCACACTAAACCGGTATTTGAACCCCGATTTCCCCGTCACGGGAGATAGTGTATTGAAAAATGGCACATTCCATCATGTGACCACCGATGCGAACTATAAGTAATATTATTTCTTATTAATAATATATTTTAATATTTAATTTATATAGAGAATTAAATAAAATTGATAATTTTTAATCTTATTAATAACTTATACATTTATTCATCTCAACACATAATGTTTGTATTGATTCTAATATTAATAATCTTTTATAGTGAAAGGGATAGCTGAAAATAACTAAGATCTCGTGTGTCCGACATATTATCTTAGTCTGTAGAATGTCTGACTTGATCTAAAAGTCCCAGGTTAGATTTGTGACAAAAAACAAATGTATCATGGGGAAATTGAGATTTCCATGATTAATTAACATTAGGGTTTTTGGTTGTTGGGATTGTTCTGGGATTAAGCTAGTTTGTATGTCAGGTGCTGATATAATCTGAAGGTTCAGATACCACACGTTAAAATACCTAAAATTAAATAAATACATCAATAACATCGCTACTGATAGCATCAAAATGTTTCTTTATGTTTGAAACGAGCGTAATGCTAGCCACGTAGCTACTGTAACTAATCACTTAGGCACAGGCGATAACATTTATTCCACAACAGTCGTGCCCGGGACGGGAAACGAACCTGGAACAAAGTTCATGGCAGAAACTTCACGGTGTTGCAGCTGTTGGCTTTTGTCTAGCTAACACAAATTTACACGTTAAGTACATGTTGGAAACTATACGGCATGTTCAACAACAGTTATAGCTAGGCCTCCTTTTCACCCCTTTCCTCTCTAACCCTTCTTCCCTCTCTGTATTCGTCGTTGTAAATGGAGTGCGGGATTTAATCAGCTGTGAAAAGCTTCTCTGGAGTTAAGGCAGGCGTCTGTGTTTGGAGACAGAGGAGGGAGGGAGGCAGCCAGCCAGCCAGCTCGCTGCTCTGCACTTGCAAAGTGTCGTGGGTTTAGGATAACGGCACGAAATATGTGCAACATATATCATAAGAATAGAGTACTTACTTTTTTTTTTTTTTACAAACATTAGGAGAGTGCATTGCATCACGCACACTAAGATGTGTTAATATTTTCTCTTTATAAATATTTTTCTTTAAGTTGGTAAGATTAAAATGTGTGCGTGGGGAAAAATGGTGGGATTAGATTTTTTTTTAAATAGTTAATTATTGTAACTTCTCTGGGATACAAATGGGTGAAGCAATGAGAGGAAATACTTCTCCGCCCAATGAAAGATTAGGTTCGTTTTCTTCGCTGAACGTTCGGGAATTAAACTATCTGTTACGTGCAATCTTTGTATTTTGAGTAAAAAAATGGTTGAAAGAATACATTTTTTCATACGTTTGCTGATAATATTAAAAAATATTAAATATTTACATTAATAAAATGAAGAGTTTGTTTGTCTGTCGTGTACATTGCGTGATATATACCGCAAACAAATGTCTGAAATGTTAAAATTAGTAGCTTCATGTGCACAAACGAGTGAGCCTCGAAGCTAGACTTTTAAATTGTTGATACATTTTTTTAATTTATTAAAAACTGGGTCGGAAGAATTAAATTTAATATATTTTTTTCTGTCTACTTGAAGCAAAGATAAGCGTTTCAGTGCGCGGCTACCCCGTGCACTTCTGCTAGTGCATATGAAAAAGATGTGTTTAAACTTAAATTATTAATAGTTTAGCACACTAACTCGCCTCGGTGGCCGCATGGTCTAAGACGCTCCTCTTGCAGTAGACTAGATTGCTGATGACGGTGAGATCAAGGTTCGAATCTCGGTCGGATGTACTGAGGGTGGTTTTACCAAAATGTTTTTCCACTATTCCTCCACGAAAATGCTGGTACACTTCCTATAAATATAACCCCCTAATCAATTAAACCATTAGCGTAATTATTACATAAGCGTGTAACCCGAACGGGTAGTAAGACGTAGTGATATAAAAAAAAGTTTAGCATAGTAGGTGGAAGAAACTTTGATACGGATATGTCCGTGTATTGGTTATCATATTCCAAATATATTTAAATTAATTAAAAAATTATACCTATATACGGGAATATAACTAGAGGAATCTGGACTTATTTATGCTATTTATTTTGTTAAAATGATTGTATATTTAGTTATACGACCTCTAAAATGAGTAGATGATGGAACTATTTATCTGAACCTGCGTGGAGAGAGAGAGGAGAGAGGGGAGGGGGGAATCACCTGAACTAGATTATAACTCCAATCTCGTCATATCAGCAGCTCATTACTATTGCGAAAGCTTTTTCAGGATGTATAAAGTAGGCCTAAATAATATAGTAGTGTAAATTAAAATAAGTATAAAAGAACTAAGATGACGATTGATTTTAAAAATGGGAGAAAATGGAAAACCACCCTCAGTCCAAACGATCGAGAATCAAGCCTTGGTCTCCTATTCCAGAGATCAGTTTGGAATTGAATCCTGGTGGTTTATTTCTTATAAATGTTTCCCACTTTTCTTTAAAGTAAATGCGTTTACATTTACTCAAGTTATACCTTGTTCATCTCTACAATATTACTGTAGTTAAATTCTGACTGTCAGAAGAATTAGTGTTAGACTTGGTGCAAAATATTAATACATTCGAATTTGAAACAATCCATTATTTTATTACTAATAGAAAGTTTATAATATGAATTAATAGCAAAATTAAACTAAAACTGACTTATATCGTAGACTATTTTCTATTATTTAACTAAGTTTAAATTTGTTATAAGAAACTACAAATAATTTGTAGTTTCTTAAAACAAACTTTAAACTTAATCAGATATAGAAAATTTATTTTTAAACATTTAGAATTCATTAAGTAGAAATTTAACGGATATTCCAACGGAAGTTACTTTTTTGATACTAATTCAAAATGTGACTAGGTTAACAATATTGTAATAATGGAATAGAATATAAATATTCTAACCGGGTTAATATGAAGATGTGTGTTTGAGTAATATAACTAATTTAATTACTTCCCTAAAATATCATATTCTTTTACTTAATTTTAAGTATTAAGTAGAATTTTTAATTCAGCTTTAAACGTTAGGTGTAAAAAAAATTCACTCAAATGGATTTCAAACATGATGTATAAGAATAGTACAAAGAAAACTTTATTTTTTCTTCTTCATTACTTCCTTATACCATCAAGTTCGATACGAATTTAATTAACCAATGGGGTAGAAGAAAGTAGAATTTAATAAAACGTAAACCGAAATATTATGAAGCAAAATGGAGATATTTAGGTAAAAAAAAAATGTTACGACTCAATAGCACTTTTCTCATTTTGTATAATAGATTTTCAAAGAAATTTTCAAAAAAGGATATCAGTAAATTACCCTTATGTGTTCTCATTAAAAAACACTTCACAATAAACAAAACATTAAAAACTCTTTACTTATAAACTTTAAACCATATTTTCAAATATTTTAATCAAATTTCAAAAATAAGTTATTTGTAAGCTACCCTAAAACGAATATACCATGTTATTTGTAATGCCAAATACGCCTAAGATACCCATTTGGAACCAAACCGTAGGGAAACTACCCTTACACAAAATTTTTCCCAAAACCTAATGATACATGTGTTATTTACCATGTTAAACAAATCAAAGTTATGCATTTTAATCAAAATTGTTTAGGCCATTTTCGAAAAATTTTGATTACAAAAATTATTCGTCAGTAAACTACCCTTAATTTGAGGAAAAGGTCAAACTTAAAAAAAACTATGTATAGCTCTAAAAAAATTTAATTTTAGTTTTTAACAAAATCCACCAAACCGTTTTGGATCTGTGGCTGGGGATAGACACAGATATAATTGTAGAATCTACTTTTTTGGGTTCGGATTCACATAAAACGTAAAGATTCATCATAATCTCGAGATAAATTATTTTTCGTAATTACAATACATTATCTTGATATAATAACTTAAAAACACCTTTAGTACACTTGGCCAGAATCAAACCCTGACCTTCCCATCACCGGCAAACCAGACTAACGAGGTCTAGCCCACCGATACGGGTGTCAACCGCTTAGGTTTTTTAGCACCCCGTTTATTTACCTGCTAGGGTTGTAGCCTATGTACTAGTTACACTAATATGTTAAAGATTAAAACGCTTTAAATTAGAGGAAGTGTACCCTCATTTGCGTGGAAGGAGAGTGGAAAACCATCTAGGAAAAACCCGTGGATTTGATATCGACGTCTCCGGCAGTTTAGTCTATTGCGAGAGAGTAGCTCCACATGTGATTATAATTCACTGAGACACGTAGAGACATATGGGATTGTGAGTAAAAGACCCCCCCCCCCTCCCCAGTCCCGCTTTCATCCGCCTCCTCACCAGTGTTTACATGATACTCGACTGGAACAAATGGAAGAGAATGACGGCCGATTTATGACACTCGTTTATAGGTACGGGAAGAAATAAAGGAAAGAGACAAAGTAGGAGAGTGAGAAAAAGGGCCGGGCGATTTTTAGACAAGTTAATATATTTATGCTCACGCCTCAATGTGTGCTGGAAGGATGATAATATAAGCACGTATAGTTTCACTTATTTACCCTTAATATCATGAATTATAGTATCTAATTAATTTCACTGTGGCATTAAATTAATACGTTATAGTTTTAGAGAATAAACAAACTTTTTTTTTTTTAAGTATTGTTTAGTAAATTTGCTTTCTCATAAATATATAATATAGAGAAAATATCTTTATACTAAAAACAAAAATTATTTCTACTTTAAAGTTTAAAAAATATCCTATCATGTATACTAGATTTTTAAATTTAGTGTTTGACTGCTTTGTCTCAATTTGTGTTTATATAGGCTTGTATCTCTTGTGTCTAAATTATTAGGATAACTTCCTTAATATTTAGGTAATTTTTAATGGTTTTATATACTTTTTTATTAATACAAGCATAAAACTTTTTTTATCATTGCGTCTTACTACCTGTTGAGGCTATACGGATAAATGTCAATTAATCTAATCGGTAGGGATGAGGAAGGAACCATGTTAAATATATTTAGACCGCTCTACTCTGAAGAAGGTATCGTTACTAAAATTAATTTTGATCAATAATAATATAATCTACCATAAAATGTATATCTCTTATTTGTTATTACATATTTAATATTGGTAGACAATTATTGTACAATCCGTTTACTTGAAATATGGTCTATGGCACTGTTTATAAATTACGCCATAGTGAAATCAAGAAAAATCACTTTTGGGGTAAAGGATTGTAGGCCTACATGTAGACAATCTATGAATTTAATGTTTATGCACTGATTCCCTGGAGTGATAATTTTAAAGGAAATAGAAAAGATTGCCCCTTAAATAAAATATTTAAATAATGTATTCGAGTGAGTATATTCTAGATACTAATTCTTTGAAATAAGTTATTTTCTTCGTGTGTCAGATATAACGGAGTGGGGAGGACACCTTATCTCCAGACATGTTAATCTTACACCGCCACTTTTGTTCTTTTGGAGGTGTCATCTAGCAATTTGCCTTCCTGCATTTTCCCCTCTCGTGCTCTTCACTGGTGGATTCATCGTACTCATCTTTCTACGTCGTAATCCCTAGAAAGAACACGTCCTTTTTTTTTTCTTCTCAACCTCTTTTTCTAGAAGCATTATCACGACTGTCTTTGACCTTCTTTTCTTGGGATACTTTACTATTATTATTTCTTTTTGTTCCCTTGGACACATGCCATCTTTCTACTCATCATTTTTATCCATCTACTCCTTCCTCACCATTTTTTTTATTATTCTTTTCAAGGATTCTTAAGACAGCTGACTGCAGCGTGACATCCCTCTAATTCGCTTTTCTTCCCGCCAGGACATCAGTCATAACTAGAGCATCTCAGGGTGCTCAGTCGGGCGCGTGGATTGAAGAACCTGAGCACCAATTTGGTTTTGGTCCAGTTGCAGCTTCTATGGAAGACTCTTTTTGGATAACAAGGAAGAGAGAAGCATCATGACTTTTTTTTTTTCACCCTTTTCGGATGATTGAGAGGGGTGTGTGTAAGGTGTTTTTTTTAGGGGTTGGGAGAGCAAAGGGGAGTTGTAGGAGGTAGTGTAACTTGCGAAGTGAAATAAAAAAGGGGGACCCGTGGTGGAGTCTCGGCCACCTGAGATTCAATTTGTCAGTCTTGTGAAATGAAAGATGAGAGTCTGTAGCCTGAGGGTTCAGACGTGGGCTGAGGGTGTTGAAGAAGGGAAGCTCCCGGAGATTCGTGCGTGGTTCTTTTTCTGAATAACCTAAGTTACGTTCTACAGGACTTACATTCGGGTTTGCGATAAAAAATAATCATAATTGCAAAATTAATATCAGAGTATGTCAGGAACTTTTAATATAAATTATAGTATGAAGAATATTTTCTTATAATAACGTACCCTGAGCTAAGTTAAGTTGTAACCTAATAATTATTTATAAATAGTTAATCCAAGTTTTATCATTTTATTTTGTTAACATCCTTTTTACACTTTTTTATATTCTTTAATCTATATATAATATATATATATATGTGTGTGGTTAAAATGATTATCCGAGGAGTGTTTTTCCATTTTAAACAAAAACCTTAGAGCCATTTTTGAAAAATTAAATTTTCAAAAAGTTGTCATCATTTAACTACCCTAAAATAATTTAATTTATATATATTTATTAACTTATTAATAAGTCAAGGTTTGAATACTTTTTCAAAACACATTATTTTTTAAATTTGTTTATGAATATATCTTGATAAAATAATATATATTTATAATTCTGTTAATCTATATCTTATAACTTTTTTACATTAATAAAATGAAGAGTTTATGTGTCTCTAATGTGTGTTGCTTGATATATGTACCTAGCAGAGTTATGAAATTAAAATATTAATATCCTCTGTCCACGAACATGTGCACCTCGAAGCAAGAATTTTAAATTTTGATTATACATTTTTCAATTAATTAAAAACCCAAAAGTGGAGAAATATTAACACTGCGATAAAGCAATACTATCACATTTAACTCACTTTTAATGTAGTTTGGGGACAATGGAATTTTAGTTGCCATAAAGAATAAACAAGAAGTGTTTGGTAGCTACAACAAACCCTTCTCATGTCTCCATGATTATATTAATTGTTAAATGTTGTGATTTATCTATAACATATAGCTTTTATATATTATACCATTTTTTGGAACATTTTTACCTTATACTATTTGTAACTTACACCCTTTATACCCTACACCTTTATACCCTACACTCTTTATAGCCTACACTCTTTATACCCTACACTCTTTATTCCCTACACCTTTATACCCTGCACCCTTTTACCATATATAATTTATACCTACACCTTTATACCCTACACCTTTTATACCTACACCTTTTATACCCTACACCCTTTATACCATATATCATTTATACCCTACACCCTATATACCCTCCACCCTTTATACCATATATCATTTAACCCTACACCCTTATACCTACACTTTATACCCTCCACCCTTTATACCATATATCATTTATACCCTACATTCTTTATACCCTATACCCTTTATACAATATATCATTTATACCCTACAACCTTTATACCTGTTTTACAATTGTTTAAACTTGTTACTATTTGGTCTAGGGGTAAGGTGTCAGACTTCTATGCTGGCGGCCGGGGTTCAATCCTCGGTCCCGGCAATGATTTATCTGATTACCAAACCCTTCCTTCACCTCTGACAAGACATCTTGTGAATGTGAGGAATGCCAGGTCTCCACTGTGGTTCGGATTCCACGTTAAACTGTAGGTCCTTCATTTCATCTCATAATCACCCTACCATTACACATTAGCGTAAGTGCGTATAACCCGAACGGGTAGTAAGACGCGGTGTTAATAATAATAATTGTTACTATTTTTACCCTAAAATATCTCTCCAGAGCTAAGCTGGGTAATTAATGTAAAAAGGGGCAAAAAGGCCCAAAATGGTAAAAATGGTAAATAGTATTTCTAGTCAAAATGGCAGTAAAACCAGACAGAAAAATTTTGACTTTTAAACAAGGCTTTTTAGAAAATTTTACTTGATCATCTTTCTATTTGTAGCCGGTCTTAAAGCCTAAATGGTTTGATGGCTTTATTTATTGATACTTAAATATATATGGGTCATACTTTGGTAATCTTTTGGATTTTATTTTTAACTTTAAGGCTAAGCTTAGTTAGTTCACTGATTACTTCATTTTTGAAAATTCAAAATCCTTAGAAAATGTCTATCTTGACAATGTTTAACTTTAAAAAAAGACCAGTATAATTGTTTTTCATGAACAAATTGGTTTAAGGGTGGTAAACTAACGAGTATTTGAAAATAGAATTAAAAAAAAAATGGCTCTAACGTTTTTGTTTAAAATGGGTACCCAGGGAATGTTTTGAATTATAAGTAATAATAATTTTTTTTCCTAGAGGAAATTCATTTAAGGGTAGTCAACGGATTTATTTAAAAATGGCCTCAACAATTTTTTCAAGAACTTACATCTAAATAGTTGTTCATATCAGTATAAAAATAATTCTGAGTAAAACTTATAACTGAATTTTGAAAATTTTTTGTCACAGTTTAACATATTGAAAATGTGATCGATTAGATGGTTCAATTTATTTTTCTAAAATTTTGTGGCCACTCTGGTTAATGTAAATATGCGGATATTCCAAACGGGTGAAAAAAAAAAAGAAGAGAAAGAGATTGGAAAAAAATGACGGAGGAGGCTGTTGAGACAAAGTGAGTGTGTGTGTGAGTAAGCTGGACCGCAAGCAAGATGCTGCTGTCTCTTGCTTTCAGCCAGACTCCATGGTTTGTTTGGAGTCTTCTGCCGGTGCTGATACCGCCTCGCGTTTATCGATTTGGAGAAGCGCCAATAAATTCCCATTTATTTCACTCGTGATATTGAAAGAGGCGGGATGAACAGAGTCTCTACGCTACCGGCAAAGTTTTATGAACGTCCCTTTCCGAATTCCCGTCCCGTGTGTGTGTGTGTATGGTGGGCCCCGTGTGTGGGTCCCTGTAATACATGCAAAACAGATAAAAAAAAGTCACCATTGGCGGTCATATTAAACAGAAGTGGGTCAAAATGAACCTGGAAGGGAAAATTTAATATCACGTTATATGTTATTGCGTTCTATGGACTCTTATATACTTTCTTATTTGATGTTATTTTAATTTTGTAACTTTGAATTTGAGTATATTTCTTAGGAAAAATTATTTTTATATATTATTAGTTAGTAAATTCAAATAGCTTCATGTTTGATTCTTATTGTTTTTTTATGGACTTCTACAATTTCTTATCAAAATTTAGTTTAGTTCTATAGTTTTTAATTTGAGTACATATCTTAAGAAATATATTTTAAAAAATTTAGTAGTCAATTATTTTTAAATAATTGCAAATATAGCTGTCATTGTTTTATATTAACTTCTATAATATTTTCTTAATTGATGTTAGTTTAGGTTGGAGTGGAGGTTGTGCGAGAAAAGATGTGTTTCTATGCAGTTTTTATATCAAAACTTTTTGGAAAAGGAAAATAAAATATTGTTCTAGTAGAAACATAGTTTAATTTTCTTCACGTGGTGATATCAACATACCTTGACTCTGTGAATTTTAATGATAAACTTTTTAAACGAAGAAAATGAGCTGTCAATTAGTTTTAGGACACCCTTGACAGATATTAATTAAACTTTATCACCATGTAAAGAAAATTACATTTTATATTGGATAAATATTATTTTTATTTTGGCCAAAGAGTTTTGGTAAAATAAACTTTCCTTTTCTCGCGTAAGCTATATCTCCATCTTAATTTATTAAATTTGAATTTTGAGCTTATTTTTTAAGTGAAATTATATTATTTTAGTCGTTATACGTGCAGTTATTTAATTTATAATAACTGTCAGTATGTTTTATGGACTTATATGATTTATTATTAATGTTATATTTATTTTGCAACTTTGAATTGAACTCTCTCTCTTTCTTTCTTTCTTCTCTTTCTTCTCTTTATTTCTCTCTCTTTCTTTCTCTCTCTTCTTTTCTTTCTCTCTCTTTCTCTCTCTCTCTCTCTTTCTTTCTCTCTCTCTCTCTCTCTCTCTCTCTATATTATATATATATATATACATATATACAAACAAAGTTATTATTTGGATTTTACTTGATTGTTATAATTTAATAACTGCATGTAACTAAAGCAACTAGCTTGTATACCAGCGATTTCCAACTTTTTTTCAACTCACGGCATACTGAACAAAGCGATAAAATGGTCAAGGCACACACTAAATTTATTTAAGGTGAGATTTTATCGTTAACAACAATTACAGTATTAATCATCTGTCTAAAAGTTTTACAGCTAAACATTATAATAATGGTGTTATTTAAAAAAATAATTTTGATCATGGATTAAATAGGTTACTTTTACTTCTCAAATATTTTTCTAGCTTCTTTTTCTATCTTTACCCAAACTCTCGCGGCACGCCGCTTGAAAAATCTTGATTTATCCTTTAAAAAGATGATTATAATTTGAATTTCTAATTTATCATGTATATTTACTATATTTTCTAAATAGTTTCATGCTCGAATATAAGTAAAGAGTGTAAAAAGTTAGCCACGATTTTCTTGGAATATGTAATGCACATTTACTAAGTACATATTAATTTACCTCGTTAATTAAATGTGTTTGCTTAGGTAAATACGTCTGATATGAAACTCCTTGACCTAAATATGAAATATTAAATAAAATATTTTGAGTACCCTCAGGATAACAACCCAGCTACCTCAGGCTAAGGAACAACAAGTATAGACGTAAGAACTATTCCATTTTGTGAGTAGGCCTTAAAATTAACAGAACCATAATATTTTATTCAAAAATTTATCATAAAAATAATAAAATCATGAGGTTGTATATACAAATCAAATGTAGGAGCTACAAGTGTTTTGATGGAAACAAACAACATTCTTATATAATTTATTTAAACGTATAATATAATATTTTAATAATTATTCTGTCATAATCTACCATATTTGTAAAGTTTAAATAATACTATTTCAGGATTTATTAACAAACAAAAAGTAGCTTTAAATATTTAGAGATAAATGTCGAATTTGTCTATTTAAAGGAATACACAATAAAAAATCTTGTTACAATTTAAATAAACTATAAAGATTTGTCAAAATTTGGTACAATATTAAACGGGAAAATTAATTTAATCAACTTAGACACACACTTAGTCTTCCTCTAAAACATGATTTATATATTTTAAATGATAATCAATTCCTTTCTACAATGATGACCGAAATTATAAACAACCAATTTTCATAGAATACTGATATACCTTGAATATGATAAAAAAAAAGAGTTAAGTTTCTTAAATGTTCAAATGTAAAGCATAAAATATTTTGGAAAATGGCAATTTATTTGAATATACATTTATTATGATCTACAATTCTTTTAATCAGATAATTAATTTTGCTATCACATATTTTTTTATTTGGGGTATTTAACATGCACTTTCTGAACCAACTGATTATTTCATCACATGATAATTTATACAAGCAAGAGTGAAAGGGCCTACCAATTTTACCAGAAAATGTATTTTCACATAATATTTTCAATATGGCGGTGGTGACCTGGTGGTCTAGGGGTAAGGTGTCAGACTTCTGTGTTAGGGGTCTGGGGTTAAATCCTGGTTCCCGGCAATGATTTATCGGCTTGACAAACTCTCCCTTCACCTATGATGAGACGTGTATTAATCACAACTTATGAATGTGTGAAATGCCAGGCCTCCACCGTGGTTTGGATCCCACGTTAAACTGCAGGTCCTCCATTTCATCTCACAATCATCCTACCACTACACATTAGCGTAATTTCGTATAACTCGAACAACTAATAAGACGCGATGCTAATAATATTAATTATAATAAATAATAATTTCAATTTCCTTTAGTATAGTGCTGGCCAACAGTCGTAGGACCTATAACAGGCCAACACTGAAAAGTACACAAGTACCATACAGATACATATAATTTCATGAGAAAATAAGATAAACAATAATAGATAAATAATTATATATACTCATAAATAATTATAAAAAAATTGTAAATAATAATGATAAGAATAAAAAATAGCAATACTAATAATAATATGGAGGCTTATAAATAGAAAGAAGAGATTTCCATATTCAATATGACGATATTTAAAATATATGATATTTATAGATATAATATTGGTCACCTAGTAGCCTAAAGACAAAGTAAATTGTAACAAACATTTAGTAAAGACCTCTTAAATATGATTTTAAATTCAATATTGGTTTCAAATAAATAAATACCATATAATAATTTAATCTGAGAGGTTAATTTTGAAAAATTATCAACGAATAGTTTTAAATCGAAAGAGAATTTTGACTACGTGATTGTAAGCCTGCTTAATTGCAGCGCTTAACGTATCTGAGCAGTCAAGGTGGTATCATAAGTACCAATACAGACAAAACATGCCAATTTATAGTCCGCGAAAGTCATCACGTGATCCCAGAGATGTTTAGAGGGTAATTCAAGGGAGAACAGAGATGGGTAAAGGAAAAAGAACATGGCACATGCATGGAACCGATAGAAACTGGTGCTCTCCCAGTGGTTCTATTCGTGGAACACTCTTGAAGCTCCTGCTGGAGTCTCGAAGCATCCATAGCGCTCTACCAGGGTCTCGAGGCATCCATAGAGCTCTATCGTGGTCTCGAGGTATCCATAGAGCTCTACCAGGGTCTCGAGGCATCCATAGTGCTCTACCGGGGTCTCGAGGTATCTGTGACGTGGAACTTATGACGTAATCTGACATGACACCCACTCTGGACCTGACCAGCACTTTCTTTAGTCAAACGAGAACAAGGACGTCTTTACCTCCCCACCGAAGAAAGTTGTGCTTACGGACTTTTACAACTTAAAATAAATCCGTTGACACCGGATTGGTTTTAACCATTAATATCGGGCCATGAGGCGAGCACTTTACCCAAGACCAGCGAGTTCGACGATTATCTTATCAAAGTTTACAAATTTTCAGTAGAATATTTTCAATGTATAATTATAATTTACGTTAACAGGTTAAGTTGTCTCTGTTAAAGCAGAGCTTCCAATGGCATAAAAAATGTGTCTTAAGTCTCCAGAAAAAGGTATCTGGTTATAGATTTGCAAAAATATCAGAAAATAGTCGCTGAACTTAATCTGGTCTCCATTCGAACCCTTTGACTTAAAGCAAGAAAGTTGCCTTAACTGATTTTTTCGCCTGTTTGCTTCTTGTAGCTCTATATAGTAGGTACTTATACTCCTATCTCCCAAAAAAGAACTTTTAAGAGAACATTAAAGGTAAAGTTAACGTAAAGTAATTTAAATTGATGGGAGGTCACTATAATTATATTAAGAGCTTTGAAAATTATGCACTAAAGAGCACATTAGTTTGTCGTATCGATGGTTTAAAGTAGAGTGAGTTATTTCTTGAAATCCCGTATGGTTTTCAACTTACACTTACCTACTCTTATGGCATTAAGAACTCTAAAGCTCACACTTACAAAAGTACGCCACCTATCCCTCCCTATCTTTAACTAGTTCTACCCAGTCCACTTCATTACACCCTACCTCTTTCAGATCCATTCTAATGTTATTCTCCCATCTGTGCCTAGTTCTTTCCAATCTTATCATCTTATAGATATTCAATTATACACTATTTGGAGAGCGATTCATGTTACTCATGGCAAGGAAGAGGACATTACAGTTGCAAAATTACGATGCTTAGTTACCGGGCCAAGTCCAAGAGTACCGGGCATGTTCCATCCCGGCACTATATATGCAAGAAAAGCCCAGATAACATGGGAGGAGAGGATCAAGGTGGGGGAACACGTCTGGATCACAAAAAGGGGGGGGGGGGGGAACGCGTAACAAACTTAGCTTCTACAACACTCTCCAAAGAACTGCAATATTCTGGGATAGATTAGACAGATATCTTCCTTCTTAAGTTCTTAGGAATGTTTTGTCTGTAGCGAACTCTAGCGGCTGACGTTTGAATTTTTGTGGGCTCGGTCAGTTGATCACGCGGCGCGGTTATGCTCGGTTGTCTTTCGTTGTCTCTCCGATCTGTTGTCCAGAGGCGCTGGAATGGTGAAATGGGGCAAGTTTGTTTATTTGTCCGACTCGTTTCATCTTCAATTGTAGCCAAATAATACATAAATATGAGGATATCCTGAACAGGAGATAGGTCTTGGTGGACAAAAAAAAATGTTGTTGTCTTGGGTGTCAACCAACATACCAGTTTACAAATAACATGCAGTTAAGGTCGAATTAGGTATCGGCTGACCTCCAAATATCGACTATTTATACGGCCCTTGATCTTGAGAGAACGTTGAACAATACCTATCTACTTGACGAACCAAGTACACCCCATCTACGTTAGGAGTGTAGGTAAGTGACAGCTATCAAAATTTACAGAACTACTGTTATGTATCCATTCACCAAACCACATAATCTACACGACCGTATGTTGATTTGTTATCACTTTTGGTCAATCAAAACTTTCACAACACACAATTTGTTTTTAATTATGTTTTTCTTTTAACGGTTTTTACATATTTCTGCTAGCTTTCAGCAACCATCACTCCTATGTTGAATGGACTTTAGTTCACTCAAGACTATTTCTCACCCTTATTCTAGAAGAATGGTGTGTTCAGTCCCCATTAAATGTAATCCCTCTTATTCAGTATTATTAATTAAAACAGATTAAATCCCTCAGAGTCAATAATGACAATATACCTAGCCATAAAAAGTAGCAAAGTGTCTAGCTCCCTAAAATCCAGGGGGATTTCCTCTGTGTTGAAAAGAAATTGCACCTTGGTCCTACATATTTTAGCCTCGATATCCATCTCTCCCCCTCCCTAACCAAAGAAGACATTAAGTGGCCAACACTGGAGCCGTATGAGGCCCTTTATGTATCCATTACTCCACCGTCCTAAACAAGGGTCGGTACGGTCACCATGAGCTCTCCTCCCCCTCTCCCTCTCTCCCCATCAAGCCCACCCGCTTGAACACGTCAACTTTTATTACTATCTTCAATCATTGCGACGAGCAAACAGAAGTGGCAGACTTGCTTACTAATGCATGAAGAGGTCCCAAAGTCGTCACATTTGCATACGGAAATTAAAATCCCAACCTTGTATGTATCTCGCTTTGGAAGTTTGCGGCGCTCTGTACTCTGCTCCTATGTATATAGTATGTTTTTGTAAGTTTGTCTAGCCCCCCCTCAACCTCCAAATACTCCCTTTACTCCTTTTTCTCCTCCCAACACCCCTATGAAGCCCCTATTTCTGGAGTGGCTGTGTATGGTAGCAATATGAGTGTAGTAATAGTAGTAATATTACTCTTGAAAGTAGCGGTGGTGGTGGCTTTATTGTATTCCAAGGGGGATGGTGGGGGAGGGAGGTGTCAAAGTATTTCAAGTGGAATACATGGATAAATGCTTATAATACATTTAACATGTTTTTTTTTTGTCTCTGGTGTGTATAAAAGGTGATAAAGAATAATTGTTTTTTCTTTTTGGTGAGTTTTATTTACTTCCCATTTTTTTATATAATATGTATTTTTGTAATGGGGAAATTCTATTATGATTGCACCAGAAAGAGACTTAGAAATAAAGATAGCTATGGCATGAAACAATGGTGGACCTTTCTCTTGTTTGTTGCGATAAGAAAAGAACAAGAAATTAAGGAGGAATATTATGTTAACCAAATAATAACACAACTTTTTAGAAAGAGTCAACAACTGTTAGTTAAGTCTTGTGAAGTCTAATTTTTCAACAATATTTCTAATTTGATTAACCAGATTAGTTCAATACTTAAATTGATAAAATATATATTAAATCCAATACATATTACTTTTTTAGTCATTTGCATATTTAAAAGATTTACACTAAATAACTACTGTAGCAAAAAACGGTTGTAAATGTTGTAAATTGAATATGGTAAACTTTGAAGATAATGTTTGGTTTGGAAAACAAATTTGTATTTTACCTTTGAAGGTAATATTAATATCGGTTATACATAGTATATACCTGAGGGGGTATTTCAAGCAAGCCTGATCTTGGATGAAGTAATTACAGTTAAATTACATGCACTCTTTTTATATCAAATGAAAATAAACTCAACATAAACATGATTGTGTTAGTGAGGAAGTTAATCTAGTATCCAAATACACTTTGAAGGGATTGAAACAAAGATTCACATGTTAGTTAAACATTCATTAACTAATTTAACATTTTAACGAATATTTATGCATATCTGGGCTATATCACTCGTAGCCCAGTTGGTGCGGAAATTATCCGGAACTTAGATACCGTTGCCCAGGAAACATTCAAATCGCACATTATTTCCGTGGAAGTTCTTTCTATGTCCTGATAGTATGAGATGATGATGATGATGATGGGGAATGTGAGGGTGTGGAACCAGTAGAATCTCTTAACCTAAAATAATTTTAACCAACCAAAGCCTGATGACAATGGGGATAATTCCCCTTTAGGTAAAAATACAAGTGGTACTAGCTGGGAATTGAACCTGGGTCTCCTGTGTTGGGGGTCAAATATGCTGAGCACTTGGGCCGGTTATTTTAAGAATATTTAAGTTTGATATTAAAGTAACTCTTGAATCACAAGCTATATTAAAATAGTGAAACATTAGATTTAAAATTTCTAGATTAATTTAAGGTTTCTATAGTAAATAATCGAAACAGACTGTTAAAATTATAAATTAATCTGAAATACTACTTCAAATTGTTACTATTAGTAATAAAAATTTATCATAAAAATATTCTAAAGAATATATTTTAAAATGCAGGCATTAAACTATAATTTCAAATTATTATAAATTCCCAAGATTTTTCCCGATTTTGAGACAGTTGCAATAACTTACCCGTTTCGGGGACGAACGATCTAAGACGTCACTCTCACAATAGACTGGACTGGCGATGACGGGAGATCAGGGCTTGAATCCCGTTTATTTAATTTGTAACCCACCTCGGTGGCGTAGTTGGCTAACGCGCTTGTCGTGTTGAGCTCGACTGCTGAGGACGGGGAGATCGAGGTTCGAACCTCGGTCGGGTGAACTGGGGGTGGTTTTTCCTAAATGGTTTTACACTCTCCCTCCACGCAAATGCGGGTTCACTTCCTCTAATCCATCTTTCCCAGTTCCTAATCCATTAGCGTAATTAGTACTTAAAGCGTATAACCCGAACGGGTAGTAAGACGTGGTGCTAAATATTACTATTTAATTACTCTCCACCCTCCCTCCCCTCAAATGTGGGTACACTTCTCCTAAATACAATCTTTTCATCTGAAACATATTAGTGTAATTAGTAAATACATATAAGTAACCCGAACGGATAGTGAGATGCTGTTGCAGCAAAAAAACTTCTTCTAAGAGCCTTATATTAGAGCTTGTTGGTGGAGAAACACGCTTACCTTTTATAGAAATCGTATTCCGACTTAATATTCATTTAACGTTCTCCTCCCTTTACCTTCTGTTCCCACGGCATGTTCTACAATCAAACTCAAAGAAGCAAGTAAGGCTATCTTATGTACATAAGCAGTGTAACGAGATTTCCTATGATGGGCCGGCTTCATTTGACCTAAATAGACAAGTTTTTACATAAACAGCAACAAATATTCTAAAGAAGAACTCTATTTAAGGCCCCATCGTGCATTCTTGTTTAGATGATTATTATTATATTCTAATTTTGTGTGCACTAGGGTTTCTATTTAAAGTTATTAGATAATAATCATTTGCTTTATGAATTCAAACTACCACTTTGATTAGAAATACAGCAAACAATTTTAAACTTAAATATAATATAAATCTTTGAAGGGTGTTAACTGTAACATTATTACAATAAAGATTTAATATTTATTTTCAAGTAAGTAGCTTATTTTTCTTAATATTAGTATAGTATATTTAACTAAAGGTTAGTTTGGTTCTGTATTTTATGGCTGAGGATTTTATGATTAGTAGAGATTATTATTATTATTATTTTATAACTAAACGTTCAGTGTAATGCAAATAGTAGCTTAAGACAGTCGCATGCTAGAGCACTGAAACCCGTTGCAGACGTTTAGAAATTCCGTATTATTTAAGAAGTCTTATTTTTTATATTTTTAAATATTGTTTTCTACAAAATGTAGGCGAAAATTATCAGTAGTTTCTAAAGATTTGAAAAACTTAAATTTTAAGTTTAAAGTTAAAATATATTCAGCGACGATCTAAGCAAAACTTTGTACTTGTAAGACTATTTTTTTTAGACTTGCGGCTGGTTTTTACGCATATGTACTAATTACACTAATGTATTAGAAATGAGGAAGGTTGAATTTATAGGAAGTATACCCGAATTAGCGTGGAGGAAGAAATATCATTTAGGAAAAAAAAAACACTTTCAGTATACCTCACCGGGATTTGACCCCCAATCTCCTTGTCACTGGCTGGCCGGTCTATTTCGAAAGTGACGTCTTAGATCATGCGCTCACTGAAAAGGATACTTGTGAGATTAAAGCATAAGGTTACAAACCTATATCTAGCTTTCTTTTCTCAAATAAAATCATGTTTTGATAGCGTTACAACAGAACAATTTAAGATAATGTGGGATTGATTTATAGGGTCATATGTAAGCTATAACTGGCCCCATGGTATAAGTGACCAGTGCATCTGGCTACAAACCTAGGGGTCCTGGACCCGATTACCAGCTGGGTACCGTGGGTAATTTTCCCGAAGGTGGAATTATCACATCGATAATCAGGGTTTGGTTAGCTAGTTTTAAGTTAGTTTTAAGAGTTTATATCGGTTTAACCCCGTCATACTATCACCATTTATTTATTTCATCTGGATACGGAAAGAGACACCACGAAAGGATGTACGATTCGTATATTCAAGCGCTCCCTGTGAAATGGTACATTAGTGCTGGCTATTATTTCCGCAAATTGAGCTACAGATTGGCGTATCCAAAACATACACACACACACACACACACACACACACACATACACACATACACACACATACATACACATACATACATACACATACACATACACACACACATATATATATATATATATGTATATATATAAAAAATGACATTACTAATTTTTTTTTAAACAATTCAAACTTAAAATTTAAAATTTGAACTCCTCAGAACTTTCACCTGCATTTGTACAATTAAAAAAAATCCACTTTCACTCTTATTTGCTTAATACTCTTAATACTCTTCCTCAGAAAATTCCTAATTAATTCAACTACTAAGATCACTCGTAAGTGATCCTTTCCACATTAAACTACACGCACAGCCCTAGTATTCTTTGCTAAACTTTCAAGTCTTTAATCATATGCACCACAAAATCAATCATCGTTCTAGAATCGCCCCTCTGTCATATATACAAGTGAATATCTTTGTGCTTAAACCTGGTGTTCGACACAAATAAACTGGTTTCCAAACAAAAGACTCATTACTCATTCTCATTTTCATTTATCTTGTCATCAGCCTACCTCTCTAACACTTTTTCGAATTCTTTCTTTGGGCACCCACCTATTCATCCATATACCCTTACACCTATTGTTTATTTACTCGTTTGATGTTACTTACAGCTAGTTACTTATTAAGAAATTCAGTCATGTAGCGCCATCCATTTCTTAGTTGCATAGTTGCGTGGCACGGACCGTAAAGAAGACTAGCTAATGCAACACGTGGATTGTAATGGGCGACATCTGTCGAAACACTTTTTATTGGTGCGCCTGACCATCCTCACTTGCGTTATCGGAAAGAATTAACAAGGGGACGAAGTAATTTATTGTTATCTTTAACGAATGTTGTCGTTTAATGTTCCTGTGTTCTTATCTGATGCCAGTCTATAAAATACAACATTTTGTGACCTACGAACACGACATTTCTTCAAGACAAAAATGTGTCGAGGTTAAATATAAAAAGAAGAGTGAGATAGAAGAGGGTAAGAAAGTAGTAGCAATTTTTTTTAAAACATTTTTTTTTTCCTTTAGGAACCTCCTACTAACACTTTAACTAACCTTTAAAGAAGGTTGAGTTATGGTTGTTATCTTTCTCCAAAGTTTGGCCGCTTCCCTCCCTCTACCTCATCCTCCTCCACCCCACAGTCTTCTCAACTTTGACCCTCTAACTCACCTGTCTCCTTCAGAATAGTGTCGACATCTTGCAGTGCAGACAGGGAATTAAAAATGAAATACGGTTCGAATAAAATGAACAAACGAAATAAAAGGGGGAAGACATGTGTAATAAAATAGATGGTTTTTTTTTGTGTGTGGCCATTTTATAAAAGCACTCCATCGTCATACGACTTTTCTTTCCTGAAAGTCTTTGACTGTTTGACCAAATATGAGTGTCGGCTGATAGCGTTTTAATGGTTACTGTCATAGCAAATTTTCAGACAATGACAGGGATGGGTAGCCTACGGCCCAGAGAGGTTCTCGGTGCTGCTTTTTTCAAAAATATATTAATAAAGTAAGCTTCATAGTTTGTAAATTATATATTACATTCTCAAACGCTATGCATTTTAATTATGGGCAAAAAAAATCGCAATTTTTAAGTCATAATGTTAAGAGGACTACATGGTATAGCTCTGAAACGCATTAACTTACAGACATTTAGAAATCCCGCATTATTTAAGACGTTTTTTGATATTTCTAATTTTTTTTTTGACAAAATATAGGCAAAACTAACCAGTAGGTAGGTCTGACATGTTTTAAATGATAAATTTTGAGTTTAAAATGCTTTTAAAAAGTTCAACGATGATTTCTCCAAATATATGTACTTCTGTGATTAAAGCAAAAGGTTAGAACACCTACAGCTGCCTTCCTCTATAAAATAAAGTAATGTTTAAAGAGGGTCACAACATAACATTTTGAGGTAATTTTGGCGTGTTGTATAGGGTTTTATATTCTTTATCACACATTTAAAAAATTTAAGTATTAAATTCAACCTTTTTAATGTCAAAAATTTCGTCTAAAATCTGGTGAAAACCATATTTAAAAATATCAATCCACGTCACAAATAATCCGGGATTTCTAAACGTATGCAACGCTTCGCAGTGTTGACCCATGTCACACAATTAGAAAAAAAAAATCAACCGCTATTATCGATGGTTGTTATACTGTCGTATTATTAATTTGTCATTAATGATCACAAAGAACGCGCGGTACAACGTCAGCTTGATTTGAAAACATAGGTTTAGTTTCGTACTTGATTTTCTATATCGTGGTGCCATCGTGTGTATTGTCGTTTTATAACGAAATGAACGAGTGGACGTTTTTGTTTGATTTGTTCACTAATTTTATTGGAATTTTATTCCATAATCAAAACATTCCAGATATAAATACAATAACAATTTGTGACAAATAAATAAAACGTGCGCCCGTTTATAGGTTCCTAATAAAGATTAATTTATGTTTAGGTAGGTACCGTTTTATAATTTTGGCAAATTTTACTGAACTTTAAGTGTGTGACCTTATGAGGAACGTGTAACGCCCCCCTCCCATGTTTTATGAATCTCACAAGAGAGAGAGAGAAGAGAGGAGAGAATAATTTTGATTCACAAAGGAACGGGAAGTGAGTCAGCCTCTGTTGTTTTAAGCTAAGAACCGTGAATTATTATTTAAATGATAAATTTAATCATAAAAAAACTTTATACATATACATTCTTCAGAATAAGTACATATTGAAAACAAGCTCGTATTCTAGAAAATATATAGTCCCAGTAGAACCAACGATAAAATGAAAAGAAAAAAACCTGCCAACATAACGGTATTGTTAGATTGAATTGCTTCCTTTGTTTTGTTATTATTTAAAAATCCTCAATACAAAATGGAAGACATATTTTCGCAGAGAGAGATATTTAATCCACCACGCAAATGTTGGTACAAAGAGCATTGGAAATAACAAGCAATTAAACAGAGAGGGAAGTATCATGGATTCCATGTTGTCTGCCTCCCTTCATTCTGGGAAGAGCTTCATTATTAGTTCCATCAATTATACTGTGATATATATATATATTTAATAAACACGATAAATATAAGCATATATAGCTAAATATAGACCTCATACAATAAACTCGATCATTCAATCCTTCTTTTTGTGTATTTTGAAAACTATCTCACACAAACATAGCTTATTTTTCATTATTACAAGCTTAAAACTATTTGAAAAGGGAAATATGATTATTTTCGGGTGAAAATATAAATTTCAAAGTAATTAATATTCATGTTTTATTCATATTCAGATTAATCATATTAGTCACGAAACTTTTATCCCTGTAATTTTTTTTTACCTTGTATGATAAAAATAGTTCTTCTTAACAAAAAAAATATAATCCCACTGACAAGAACGCTTTCGTGTGCATGTATAAATATAATTAAATAACTAAGTCGTTTGATGTTGGAAATAGTAATAGATAGTTAAAAACACTTTGGTCTTGAAAAAAATGTCTAGAATGAAACAAACAAAAACGTTTATTCTTGAAAATAATTTTCCAATTTAATATTTGACTTAAGTTTTAATTTATATTTTCAATAATATAATTTTATTTAATAATGGCAATGATATTATATATTATTTTTTTAATACCTTTTCTACTCTTGTACAAACAAACATTATATATAATTTTTTAATAAAGAGTACTTACTGGCTTAGTCTAATTTTACCTGTCTGAACCATCCGTATATTTGCTAAAATAGTGTTGGAATGAGAAAAATAAATAGGTAAATTTTTTATCTATTTATGGTGGAAGAAGAGTGGAATTCTTTTTTAAAAACCACTCCATATACCCACTGGGTTGGAATCAGAGAACCCAACCTCCTCGTTACCGGCAACCACTTAAGACAAAACTGACGCCTTTATCTGCCTGCACACTGGTCCAGGCTGCGACTAAAAATGAGTTCCAACTGAAAGGATAAACCGGGTACTCTAACCCGCTTTGTTGGCCTCTTGGTCTAACACGCTACTCTTGCAGTTGAATGTACAGCCGATGATGGAGAGATTGAGGTTCGAATCTCGTTCGGATGTTCTGAGGTTTTTCCTCAAAATTGTTTTCCACTCTACCTCAACGCAAATTGGGGTACACTTCCTATTAATATAGCCTCACTAATCCGTAAACCTATTGCGTAATTAGTCATAAGCGTATATACCGAATGGGTAGTAAGACACTGTGCTATATATAAGAAAATGGTACTCGTGATGACATCTTACCAAATAGTTTCCAACTCTCCACCCATGCAAATATAGATATTTAGCCTATATATTCATCCTTCCTCATTCAAACAACTAGCGTAGCTAAATGTGTACAGTCCGCACGGGAAATATGACGCAATGAAAAATAAAGGCACGGTACACAGCACAGACTTTTTCTCTCTTTAATCTTAAAATAGAGATTCATAAAATACATAATTAGTTGTAGTAAGGAACAATATATATCCTATTAGATAAAAATAGATATCAAATTGAAAGATATGAATAAGATAGAAATTAGGTTATTGATATAAATTATATTGACAATATCAATTAAGTGTACTTTTCATAAAAAGTCAATGGACTGAGTGGCAAAGTTGTTGTTAAAATAGAGACATTTAATAAAAACTCGCAAGCTTTGTGGAACGAAATAATACACATTGTTGCAGAAACACTCCATAAAATGGCATACATAAAATATAATAGACAATGCTACCTAAAAATAAACCTCTCTGTTAAATCAATTTCAAATTTTAAAGCATATATATATGTTTGTTTATAGCTCAGAAACCATTGGTTTTATAAAAAATATTACAAAAGATATATTTTTATAGTACTAGAACTTTAAAATGATAAGTTATTTCGTATTTCAAATAGTTGTGGAGATATCAAAATTGGCAATTTACGCTTCTCTAAAGAACCATTTTAATGGGAAAACAATAATTTCCATTTTGTTTGTAAGCTTAAAGTCTAGAAATAAAATTTATTAAAAAATTGTTAAAGCGGATTTTGAGAAAATCAATTCCTTAATCATATTTTTGCCCTTCAGTAAACTACCCTTAATTTTGGGGTTATATATCTAATTGCCAAAACGCCTCTTATGAAAGCCTTAGAGACCCGATCGGTAAAATGGTATCGGCTCTGGGCTGCGATATAGACAAAAAGTCAAACAGATGGTATACAAAAAATAACGCTTTTATTTTTTGGGGGGGGGGGGGGGGGGGGACGAAACGTCGACATATATCAACATCTCGAGTTCAATCTTTTGACTATAACAACTCTCTTCTCTTCGAGGGGTCGATAGAAAGTAAAAATTAAATTAGTTTTCTTCAAGATTTGAAGCAGCAAAATATCAGGTACATATTTAATTTTTTATCATCATGTTCATACAATGTGATGTTAAAATTCATGAACAATGAATTTATATCAGTAAATTACTAGAATTGTTTAATATGATAGACATTATGGATTGCACGTAAGTATACATGAAGGGTCATGACGTCGGACCTTTTTAAACGTTCCATTCGTTATTTCGTCTAAAACATGCTGAATGTTAACTCCTTTCATTTAATCAGGTTGATTTGAATACACCGTGTTCTTTAAAAGTTCCCATTTAAAATAAATCATTACGGTTCCTTAAATATAAAAGGAAAGAAAATCAACGGGTTCCATTATTTGTGACTTTTATTATCAATGTGTTGCGTTTTTTTAAGAACATCCTGCATATTATAATTATTAACTATAATATGTCGTTCTATATATAGCAAGTGTATTTTTATCTTCTATATCATCGTCTCTTTAAAATATATCTTCATATTCCCACACATTTTCATGCTATTGGATCGTAACCTCTATTAATCTTGAATGGTTGCAAACTTTGCTTGGTTTTATAATGGTGCAGCTTAAAGATAGGGCTATAGTGTATATTTGCTGATGACAGAAAGACCGGGGTTCAAATCCCGGTTGTGTTTACTGAGGTGTTTTTTTTCCTAAATTGGTTCACGCTCTCCCTCAATTCAAATGTGGTCACTTACACTTCTAAACCTAACTCTCCTTATCCCTGCCACATTGGTGTAATTAGTACACATACACATAACCTGAACAGATATTGAGACGTGGTGCTATTTAAAAAAAAATAATCAAAAATCGCAAGATTGTAAGCTTTATTCGTAAACAGTGTGTAAACGCTTCGTCAGTTGTGTCTGCACCAACAACAGGTGCGCAGTACGATGCGCAGTAGCATTATTCCCGGCGTGTGGTTGAGTGGAAATGATGTATTGGGATGTTATGGCCCCTTCACACAGAGTGTCGGCTCGTGTTTCAACTTGTGGGTAATTAACTCATTAGGAGCCGTTATCAATTTCTGGCGTCAAATGCACCAAGTAAATGACTGGATTAATTCAGATTAGTGTACAGCGCCAACAGATGAACGGTGACAAGGGATGAATCTAATGATTCACAAATGTTCTGTCAGCCCTAAGTTGGGCGTTAACTTTCAGAGACGTGTCATAAATCATTATGATTATAAAATCTGGAAGTTTAAGATAAACCTTATGGAGAGGTCTAGGATTTTATCCCGACTACCGAATAAGCGAGTAAGTTATTTTTTCACACATTTTTGTTTTATCATTCTCTTTTCAGGTTGATTATAGTGCAGTTAACGAAATAACCTGCTTTTTAATCTGCCTTTATATGGACATTTCATTAACTTTCCAGGTGAATTATAGTGCAGTTTACAAGCCTCCAACTATACGGCTAATTAATATTTTTTAATTTGACTCTATATAGACTTTTAATCATATTTCCTGGTGAATTATAGTACATTTAACAAACATCCAAACATATAAATAATGCATCTTTTTTACTTTCAAATCTTCCAAAGTTATTTTTTACTTTTCTTCTCGGCCACAATACAATATCCACGCCAATTTAAATATTTGTTTATACATTACATTATATATTTATAAAATTAGACCACTATGTTTTACTTAATAATTTATAAAGATTCTATAGGGTGCTATGCACCTGGAAAACTGAGTGTATTGATAAAACACAGGGAATTTTTTTGTGTCCGGGAAATACTGGGGAAAAACCGGTAATTTCATATTAAAAAACTCGGTACATACGGAATATATTATGGGAATTTAATACCATAATTTGTCAGATTTATAAATTAGGCCTTTACATTTAAGAAACAAATAACTGAAGAAATAAGCACTATGGTTATTATAACAAATATTGTATTTCCACTTCCTCAATCTTTTCCTTGAAATAAGGTCTAAATGGCAACTACATACATTTGCTCATCAATGTCATACTATCCTGTTCTAAACATCAATGGCATGTCTTCACACTAGTCATTTGCTTTAAAAATGAAATTTTAGTTCTTTAAATTACTAATTTATCGAATACTACCCGTTTGTGCAGACCATTAACTCTAGCTAACGGAATGCCAGGCCTCCACCGTAGTTCGGATTCACGTTAAACTGTGTGTCCTTCATTTCATCTCACAATCACCCTACCATTACACATTAGCGTAAGTGCGTATACCTGAATGGTAGTAAGACTCGTGCTAATAATAATAATAATAATAATAATAATAATAATAATAATAATAAAACTCTAGCTAACGATAAAACAAATACCCCAGGATAACTACATAAAAAAAAGCCCAACCCCTGACTCGTTATTTTGAGATCATACACGTCTCAACCATAAACACGTTCATATATGCATTATATTGTGTTAAATATATAACGAATAAATATTGCAAGTTAGCTTGTATATTTTGAAATTTTATCTAACCTCTAATTTTCTCTCGATACTTCAGAGAGAAAATATTGTGATCGTCAAAAAATTTGAACTCGAGTTATTGATAAATTGCGATGTTTCAGGACCGACTGAAACAATAAAAGTGGTTGGGTTAGAGCAGAAATTATTTTTTCTGTTTTGCTAAAGCTTGGTATCTAGGGCTTTCCTAATGTCCTGCCAAGGGGTTTTTGGAATTAGATATTTAATCTTAAATTTAAGGGTATTTTACTGAAGGGAATTAAGAGAAAAAAATCAATTTTCCCGTAATGACCTCTAAAGATTTTAATTAAATTTGTTGCATTTGCGTGTAGGAAAAGGGTGAAACTATTTAGGAAAAATAACTCGCAGTACACCCGGTCGAGATTAGTAAACTGACTTCCATCTATGACATGTGGTAATACAGCTATAATGCTTAGTTTATACCTCCTAATACTTTTTGGTTCAGTTACTATTATTTTTACTTACCTTAATGCAAACACACATTTTTTTTTTGTCCTTGCTGTAGGAACTTATTCTTTAGCAACTATTATTTGTGTTTTCACACACTTTTAAATATACAGGGCTAATCAGATCTTCATCTAAAAATGTCGTAGATGGTTTTAGGGGGTGACAAGAAAAGTTTTTCCAACAATGAATTTAGGGTCAGCGACGACAAATGGCGGTGCTAAAAGACGCCAATGTTGGCGCTGTATGCGCCTGGGAGTTAGGCAACTCATCAATCTTCAGCACATACCAGGTGGAGTGTGGTGTAAACTATGGCTAGTAACAGTCGTTGAATCTTATTGACGGCGGGTGCCCCTAGATAATTGCTGATTGTTTCGAAGATATTATTGTTTACCCTGACAAGGACTGATATTGAAAGCTTAAAGGCATCTAGACTGAGGACTTGGATTCACTTCTATTGGTTTGTGTGGCGTGCTGCGTGTATTGCCTACCGCCCAGGTGCATACAGAGTCAACCTTAACGTCTCGTAGCGCCGCCATTTGGCGTCACCGACCCTAAGTTCGTTACTTGGAAATACTTAAATTGTCACCCCCTAAATTTTGTATAATTTTTTTTACCAGGATATCTGAATAACTTGGTACATTCTTACACTACCCTGATTCAGAATAATCTCACACATCCATTTTTCCTACGCAATTTACACAAACGTTTTTGGATGTAGCGTATATTACAAATTAGCTGGAAAGTTGATTTAGATTTGAATGCTAAAGTTTTACTTAAATTATATTCATTCACTGCATTCACTGCTGTCTCTAATTTTTATCATTACTGACCAGATCTGCTGTATTATGAAAGTGTAAGAATAATCAATTATTATTCTATGATTATCATTTCTACCAGATTACACTTTGTGGAAATACTTTTATTTATAACAGCTTAGAAGCATTATCAATATTGTTTTTCTAAGAATGCCTTCAAATACAATCTAATTTTTATAGGAAGAGCCTTGTTTGACATCAAGAAAAGTTACTAGATCTACTTTCGCGTATTCGTATCCACACGTTAAGTAATGTTGTCTGCAGCTGTCTATTTTGATAAATACCTACATTAGTAGAAAATCACTAATAATATAGTTAGCTGTTACCATTGACTACTGCAAAAAAAAGTATATGCTTTTTAAAAAGGTTCTTCACATAATAATTGAACTGGTAATTAAAAAATAATACTAATATAATCGTAATATGCTATACATTTTGTCAGCAAAAATCTTTTTCTTCTAATATCCCAGACGGCTAATTAAACTACACGTGAACATAAAATAAATCTCCTTATTTATCTGATATTATTTATAAAATAATATAATATTAAGATGAAATATTCCACCGCTTAATTTTGCTGCTCAATTTCTCATAAGGACTTAAAAGAATCTAGTCCGAAAATCTCGACATATTGGCCACTTACTTCCAAAAGGTTCGCCAGCCTTCTTCAAAAGCAATTCATTTGTCTCCTGGTTGAAGGACGGATACCCCTCTCATACGACGAACCCAGTATGAAAATCGGATTTTGTAGCTCTGGGTCTTGGAAGCACTTAGGTTCAACTCTCTCACAGGCATAGTGATGACGTAGCATTTGTTTTTGCCACGGTCGATGATGACAACGCGACAAAGATCGCTATGAAGCGTGAGCGGAAGAGAGAAGTAACAAGGATTTCAGAAGAGAGCGAGGGAGAGAGAAGGAAAGAGGGGTGCAAGGGCGTGTCGGTAATTAGTGAACTTTCCCCTCCTCTCCCTCCGCGCTTTATCCTCGTCCCGACGCAACGCGCCCGATCGATGGCAGGTGAGGGCTTCCGTTTCCCCTCCCGCCATGCGTACTGTGTGCGTAACATTGCGTCGGCCTGCGTACGCATTGTGATTTATAAAGGCCATTTTATCTAGGAGGGAACATATTTTGTTTTTCAACAAAGCTTTTTTTTTTAAAAAAAAGGGAAAACAAAACAAACTATCTGCAGTATACCTTTGTGTTGGGATATATGAAAATGTATGGTTCTTTATGATTTGTGTCCTAATGGGCGCAAATGAATGCTATTTTTCAACTGTGATGATCGCGCATTTTTGACGTGTCTGTACATAACAAATGAGGTTATCTGAGGAAAGAAAAAATGCTATGACCACACCCATACTGTGGTATGTTGCAAATTATATCAGTTGAATGTGAAACCTCGCTGCGACAAAGAACTGGATAATATGAACCCTAAAATGATTGCGTATTGTTAACCTAAGTGGAGCTAATTTATATTAGGTTTTCAAAAGGATTCTAAACAAGTCGTACATTAACATTGCTAAAAACTATTTTTAAGTGTACCCGAATTATACCAAAATGTGAATAAATTGACTACTTTATTTTTGTCATTATGATATATATTTTGCATTCTATATTACAAACTACATAATTATTTTTCTAACACCGTGTATTACTACCCGTTCGAGTTATAGGCCTACGCTTTGCATAATTATTTTAAAGTATAGTTTAGTACGTTTTTGTAATGTCTTTAAGCACCTCGTCTTAGTACCCGTTCGGATTATACGTTTACTTACTAATTGCGTTAATGGTTTTAGGGATGAGGAAGGTAATATTTATAGGACCTGCCTCGGTGGCGTAGTTGGCTAACGCGCTAGTCGTGTTGAGCTCGACTGCTGAGGACGGGGAGATCGAGATTCGAATTTCGGTCGAGTGAACTGAGGGTGGTTTTTACTAAATGGTTTTCCACTCTCCCTCCACGCAAATGCGGGTTCACTTCCTCTAATTCAACTTTCCCAATTCCAATCCATTAGCGTAATTAGTACTTAAAACGTATAACCCGAATGGGTAGTAAGATGCGGTGCTAAATAATAAATAAAAATATATTTATAGGAAAATAATGGAAAATAATGAAACGCTTAGACTTGATCAAACCTATAAAAACACTCGTCGATGGAAGAATGCTCTAAACGCCTAACGTGTCACTCTCGCAATATACTAGATTGATAATGAACGGGAGATTGGGGCTCAAATTCTGGTTGTGTGTACAATTTTTTTTTCTAAATGGTCATCCAATCTACCTCAAAGCAAATGTGGTACATTTATTTTAAATTTTAGCCTTTCTCATCCCTACCACATTGGTGTAAATAGTGCATATGCTTATAATCCGTACGGGTAGTAGAATACGATTACTAGAAAATTCTTTAAAACAAAAAATAGTAATTATCTGTGCATAACGTCTAATTACTATCTGAATGGGCTACCCACATATTTAAACTAATGAGGAAGAGAATAGTAAGATATAACTTAGATAAAATGTCTCCACATTTGAATGTAAGGAGAGTGAGGAACCATTCATGAATATAATACATCTTAGTTCACCAGACCCCAACTTCAACCTGGACATTCCTTGAGCGGCGCTTTGGATCATGCAACCCACGATGTGGGTTTTAAAATATAAAGCTAAACACAAATATGAATAAATCATGTATATAATCTTCACAGTAGTTCATTTAAGTATACAAACTAATTTCTTGGTAAGGACTACATTCATAAACTATCAAGAATCTTAAGATCGAAAATAAGTAAAAGAAGGTACAATAAAAAAAGTAGGAAAATCACATTACACATATTTTCCAGAATAATATTAAAATATCAAATCCCATAAGAACCCCACTAACTACTTTGTTTTAACTAATTTAAATATTTCCTAGACCTCCTTTAATCATAGTAGAAAGTGTATTATACAAGTTTAATGATTGTCTAACAGATGGCAACACTAACGTAATTTGTATTAAAATTTGACTTCTCCCTTTTCTCATGTACCCTTCAAAAAGGATATACTTGGTTTTATTTTATTTGCGAGTATTTACAACATAATAATACCAGCATTTTAAATCGATTTCTATGTCCAGGTTAAATTTTTCAAATTTACGATGATGAAATACTTGATACGGCTACAACCGTAACTTAAATATCATTTCCGTCGTCCAAGATTTATTAGTCATGTGCAGTTAACTATACTACACTAGGAGCGTTTGATTATTTCCATTTAACACCATTCAAGTTAAAACAAAATTAGTTGTCGCATTATATTTGCATTGCATTTGTATATTTTTCAACGTAAATACCACATATTTTACTAACCGCACAAGAAAGTCTATAACACATAGAATATTAAGGCTGGTTTTTACTAAATGATTTACCCCTACTCCTCTGGTTTTATTTTTTTATATGATGTATTTAAATTGCAGTGTATAAACTGACTCATTCAGCTCGCGACTTAACACCCAGCCCCCGGCAGTTTATTTATAACCGTAAAAGAAGAAACCCACAATTCACCAATGATCCATTTTCTAGCCGTGCGGGAATCGAACCTGACCTTAGCTTAATAGGCAGACATGTTACTGACTGAGCTAATGTGTCAGACCAGTTATGTAGTTAAAATTTCAGATAGCCCAGACGAGTAGTAGGACGTGGCGCAACAAAAAATTTTAAAGTTGGTGAATATTAAAATATTACTGATATATTTTGTTACTCCGATGTATAATACTTACACTAGATTTAGGAGCGTAAACATTATAATTTGAATACAATAATTTATAGAATGTTTAACCATAATAATTCGCGAACCCCCGGAGAAAGAAAAACGGCCTATTTATCATACTTGGTCCTTTCCCTTCGCATATAAACATTATTAGTTTTAAAATTAGCTTAGAAATAGCTCTTGAAAGCACATTCTTTAAGTGCCATTCCCTACTCATCTTTGTTGAGAGTTATTGGCGAATCTTTTGTCCCCCCAAGAAGACAGAACGGTCGTGGTTGAATAAGGGCCATATTGAGTTGGCAATCATTCAAAAACATGCTTGAATGAGGTGGAGGGTTTTGGTGGTTTGTTTGGGGAGGTTACTTAGAAGAGGGGTGGAAATGAATTGGCACATTTTAGGCATGATTGAACTCGGGGAATCGAAGATATCATCGTAGACACTAGGACATTTCATTTTATCGTTTCAGCATGTCATAATTTGAAAAATGTTTTACATCAAGAGATTTTTCATATACTATTATAAACCTATCCAGTATATATGTACACTTATATAGTAGTCTATAGATATAATATACAATATGTATTATATTCAATTTAATCACACCACTAAATGAAAGTTTTCAATAATGTTGTATTTTTTAGCATCGCGTCTTACTATCCATTCGGGCTATACGTTTATATACTAATTACACTGATGTAAGTTTTGAGTAAATATCTACAATTTTAGAAAAAGGAACCAGAAAGTCCATGCGGCGCACCGTAACATTTATTTTAAAACTATGTTGCTGCAAGTTCAAGCAGCGATCAGCTAATAGTATCTGACACAGGACGATGACAGTAACTTTAAGTGAATATGTTATTCTCTTTGTAAGTTGATATCAAACGTAGAAAGTAAACAATTTCAAGTGTACTGGTTTATGACTTAACCCCAACCTCAATCTTCTCGACTAAAAACAAAGAAGTGTTATCAAAGTAATTTTTTATAAATTTTAAATTAACTTTGAATAATTAATTTGTTTGCACCTTTAATTGCATGAACAATCTGACCTCTAAGAAATATGTATAACAAACTCATTCCAGGGATCCAACCTTTATTCAAACAAAATATCATGGAAAAGGATATTCGATTTATTTTTCATTTTTTTTATCTTAGCCTGACGGCCTTACAACTATTTAATTCTTATTTTATCACCTTTTATCACTTCTCTGAACTATAAATAAAGTATTTTCATATTCCATAGGCTAATTATAAAAGTATGGCTACGTATTTTCCACGTGTATATTTATATCCATTCAATTTTGGTATTTTGGTTGCTATCGGATTTTCGAACAAGTCTACCGAAATTCCACCGTAAATATATATTTAAATTAATCAGGGAAACGATTCATCATTAGTTTATATAAATAAAAATAAAATTATAAATTACAAAATAATGTTTTATATAAACACACTCAAAGCTTTGCAACTTCCAACTAATATGTTAATGGTTCAACGTTTCTATAGAAATATGACACACAACAATCGAAAGAAACTTTTTCTAGATATTTGTGATTTTGAGACCTGTACCTAGTACGTGGATCCAAAAATCACACCATTGTGATTTGAACCACTAAAACCTAGTTTAATACCAGACGAACATTTATTATTAAGTTTATTAACATGAGAAGGTTAACGGCTGATGAAATATATATTTAACATAGATCTATTATCTATGCCAGCCACAATTTTACCAAAATTTAGAAGTGTCAACACAAACACGACCATGTAGAAAACTGCATATGTTTCCATATCAAGCTGTTGTATTTTCTTTAACATCGCTATGATATCGTACGTCACACCATCTTAAGGTTTTTGAAAAACATAAAAAAAAGAATACTCATTATAAATAGAAAGTAATTATGTTTATCTTGCATCCTTCCAAATTAACACTAATCTCATAAGTTTACTATAGTCTTATTAAGTTTATATCTAATTACAAAATATCCGCCTATTTACACAAATGAAATAAGTTTGAGGAGTGTTGAATTTAGATAAGATGTTCCCGGATTTTCCCAAAGGGAGAGTTGTAAGAGCATTTCGGATACAAATCAGTACGCTCAACCGGGATTCAAGCGACTACCCCCTCATACACGGAAAACTAGACAACACGAGATTGACGTCTTTGTTCACGTTTGTAGCGATGCGAGTTCTCAAAAGTGATAACTACAGAAAGTATCCTCTGGAATAAGATATATATATTTGACAGTAGTTCTAGAAGTATTTAGAACTCTTTGATTAATGTGAATAATTTTTTGCGAGATATAACACGCTGTGGGAGAGTAAAGAACACTTTAGAACGATTGTAAAGGCATCCTTTATCCAATCTTACACCACGGATGCTTTAGGTAGGAAATACAGTTTGAACTAGTAGTCGAATTTTGTCTTGTTTCTTTGTTTTTATATTTTATAAAAACAGATGAACTGAGACAGGTGAAATGCCTTACATTTTTTTATAAAAAAAATTACAAATCTATTAAACCGATCCTAATTTCACTGTTTTCACTGGATCCGATATTTTTCCTTATGAACAGAAATTTTGTCTGACAGTATCGGAAGATGTATGGTGCGCTCTGTTCAACATGGAGTTAAACAGAGGCCCACACACTGGCTTCGAAACGGCTTTTAGATGCCTTTCGACGTCTTTCAAGTCCTTAGACTTTTTTACTTGTCGGACGAAGGTACCTCAAGTTTCGTATCTCGACAAGACACCTTCCGACGGATTGAACTGCGCATGCGGCAGCATTAAGATAATATATAGTAAATGGCGGAAACCTGGCTTTCATTTGGAAGTGGTGGGAATAGACAAGACATCAATGCGTCTAAAGACAGAAAAATAGACCCCTCCACACACTGCAACCGACGAGACTCGACGTTTGTCTAAATACGTTTTGTCTTTAATCAAAAGTCTGATCCAATATGCGGTTAGACTTAGTGAGGGTAGAAATCCCATCTACTAGGGAAGTTCAGGAAGTGTCGTGGTTATCTGTTGCTCTCAGCACTGAATTTATTTGAGGGAGCACGAAAGGTTCTGCCAATGTCGCCGGAAATATATTTTCACATTTTACCCTCTAGATTTCATTTACATGTCACAATTGACATAAGACAGACCGATTTATTTCCCCTTCTAAGGAAGTTGTGCTACGAATTTTTATCGCTTAATAACATTCCTTCCAATCTCGGGCGGGTTTTAACCAACTAATATCAGGTCCTGAAGATAACACTTTAACCCAGGACCACCAAGTTTGACCAACCATTCCTTTTGCCTAGATATTGTTCCGATTACAAACCAGGGCGCACCCAAGTAAGAGATTACGAGTCGCTTCGTAAACACCTCCCGGTATTCAAACCAAGATCCCTATTGGACTTGTGGCTATCCCTCTAACCACTAATCCACGGGGACTGTCTATACTTATAGTTCAGCGTTGCCCTATTATAGATCCTTCTAGTAAAATTTGAGATGAAAAAAAACAACTAAGAGTGACAGGGTCCTTACTTCTTCCAGAGGGAAGGATCGTAATTATTATTTCCTCCCTCGCTTCCTTTCACGACTCCGGCCAGATCTCTAAAGCGGTATCTCTGAACAGTACATTGTGTGAAATACAGGAAGCAGTCAGACAGATGTGGGCATGAATGTAGACCATTGTGTTTCAAGGTTTTTGGCTACTGCCACTCAACATTTAATTCAGCTGTGTGGAATCGTATGGTACCCGGTGGTTGAATCATAGAACAATACGAAGGGAGGTGGTCCCAAAACTGCGGGCCAGGAAACTTTTTTTTTGAGGACCACGAAAGGTTATTGAAATGGGAAAATTGTATAAATATTTAAAAATAGAAAATCATAAATGGGAAAGTGTAAAAAATGATAAAAAAAAAAGGGAACACATTATACGGCTACGGGAATTGGGTTTCTTGTTCGTTTCCGGTCGTGGATGTCAACGCCGTAATAAACAAAAACTGGAAATAAGCGCACCAATCTTATACATCTCATTATGAGAAATATTTAAGTTTTTTGTAAAATTATATTCGATAGTAAATTTAAAAATATCATGGTAAGAATCTATTAAAATTTAAAAAAATACTTCACCCCCTCGTGTCCGTTAAAGTCTTACATAAATCGAGAAAGTTTTTTGTTCTGAAATTTGATTCGTGGTTCTTAAAGCGTTTCTTTGTGTCCTAGAAAATTTATTTATCAGTTACGGGCAGAAGAATCATGGCATCCAATATAAAATTCAAGGATTTCCGACATTCACATAGTGAATACATTATCGCAAACACATTTTAAGTTTGATTTCAATTCGATGTTTGTTAGGAAATCTTGAATAGGGTGTATTGTTAATTTTTTTTTAAATAAGATAGATTAGAAAAAAAATATCATTTCTTTAACGTTTTTATACAACAATAAAAAGTTTTGCTTTGTTGGAATCTTATTCAAGTATTCCAAAAGTGTCTTGCTTGGTTAATTTTTTTAAATATAATATTATTCAAAACTTTAAATGATGGTTATATAGGATCAAAATGCCATAATTGGGTACTATCAGTTTGAAAATAAATGACAAATATCTATACACCTCATCGGCGCCTTGATTAACTTTGATTTTTTTTTAGCATGCTATGGTGCAACTATTCGTAAGTGAAACGGATAACAGGCAAATATAAATTGACCTTTGAGGTCGTTTAAGATGTTGTAGTACACATTATAATTTTACCCGAATTCAAGGTTACAATATCGAGATTATTCTTAATATCACAATTCTTGTCATTTTAATATTTTTTACAAGCTCAATAAATAGTATTTTACAATTTCGAATTGCTTAACGCAAAACTATTTTAGGAATACAATTTTTTTTTATAAACAACATATTTGGTGTTTGTTAACCATTTTATTAACAATATTTGTTAATTAATACATTATTTTGCTGTGGTTTTAAATGTATGAGCAGTGTCAATTTACAAATTAAAAGGAACCGATTCAATTTTGTTATTATTATTAGCACCACGTCTTACTACCCATTCGGGTTATACGCACTTACGCTAATGTGTAATGGTATGGTGATTGTGAGATGAAATGAAGTACCTACAGTTTAACGTGGGATCCGAACCACGGTGGAGGCCTGGCATTCCCCACATTCACAAGATGTCTTATCAGGGTGAAGGAAGGGTTTGGTAATCAGATAAATCTGTGCCGGGACAGTGATTGAACCCCGGCCGCCAGCACAGAAGTCTGACACCTTACCCTAGACCACCAGGTCACCTCAATTTTGTTGTTGTTGAGGTTTTCGCCTTGGTTGTGACTTTTGTTTGTTGGAATGATCTATTAGGGCCTTGATTTTGATCTAATTAAAACTCGTTTTTCAGTTGCTATCTACTTTTATGTGTTGAGACAATGATAAAGCCCTAAAGTAATACAAATTAAACTATAAGTTTTTGACGTAGAAAAATCTGAATTCTTGTTTTCTCTACACATTCAGATGCTTCACAATCTATCGAATATGTTTCTATATCTTTATGATTCCAAACTCTACTTGTACTGAAAAATACAAGTCAACTGACTTAGAATAGTTCTAGTAAAAGGATTTCCATCAAATTATTAATTTTGTCATCCAAACGATGCAGATTATATTTTTCATAGTTTATTATTATTTAGCACCGCGTCTTACTACCCGTTCGGGTTATACGCTTACGTACTAATTACACTAATGGATTAGGAATTGGGAAGGTTGAATTAAAGGAAGTGAACCCGCATTTGCGTGGAGGGAGAGTGGAAAACCATTTAGGAAAAACACCCCCAGTTCACCCGACCGAGATTCGAACCTCGATCTCCCCGTCCTCAGCAGTCGGGCTCAACACGACAAGCGCGTTAGCCAACTACGCCACAGAGGCGGGTTTTTTCATAGTTAAATGTCATATATCACTTGACATAATGCTAATTTAAATAATATTTCGGACAATATAAAATGTCACATTTATTTAAAAGTGAGATATTACCTCTTATATTAAGAGATAATTATAGTACTAATATAATTAAGTGGTTATTCGAGCAAGTAAATTAACATGTTGGTTAAATATTATATTGCAGCTCCGTTACCGATATCTGATAGCAAACAATATAAATGAAAATAGAAACATTTTTAATTATATTTTAATTTTGTCGTTTCTCTTATGAAATATTCCTAGTAGTCCATATCAATTTCAATTTAATTGAGGCCAATAATTTTCATAACTATAAACCCTTTTTTAAAAATCAATCTGATAACTGAAAATATTTTTAACATTTTTGTTAAAATAAACACAGAAATTTAAATAAATCATCATTATAATTTTTTCAGGAAAAATAATTGAATATTAATTAATATTTGATCGTTTATTATAGTATTTATATTATATTTTTAAAGTTAAATAAGTTCACATATAAACTAAAATTATAGATTTTCACTAGTGCACACTCGGAGAAAGACATATAACCGAATCACTTAATTTATTTTTCTAGTAAATTTTTTCTTGTATTTATTATATTCGCTTCAAGAGCCGCTTTGAAGGCTGCGTTGTCCAACTCAAAGGCATCTGTTCTCAAAGAGGGTGACGCGAACTTCACTAAGGGTACCATGAAGTTCTCCATTTAATGTTGTGATAATTACAGTGTTGGTGTTTATAGGCGTGTTGACATAAATAGGTCATTAGCACCCATATACTAAAATTGTTAAAAATCACAGTAAAATCTCCATAGGGGTGGATATAAATAGTTATAATACAACTGCTTTAAACAGTAGATGTGATCACTATTTAAATAGACAACACAAACATATTAAATTGTACTAAAATGGTTAAAAATTAATCTCAATATGAGATATTAGTCAAGTGAGTCGCTATAGAATTCTAAATATTCGCCTGGCCTATAATACTGTGTAAACAAAGGACTTCATCCGCGCTGTCGCGTAGCAAAAGACGGTGGCCACCATTAAAATCAAGAGCTAGACGAACAAGGGCATAATTACGACACTCCACCAAAATGTGGTACGCACTAAGGGTCGCGGTTATGTTGTTGTTGATTGTAAAACATAATAAGTAATTTCATTCAATAATAATTTTAAAAAAATATAGAAAAACGTTTGAAATCCTCACGATATATTTTATTTTTCAGAAAATGTAATGGTTTACGATCATGGAGTTGAGTAATTTATGAAAAACTCAAAGCTTGCCGTTTCTTACAAATATTTTCAACTCGTGGAAGATAAACGCATATGTATTTCCTGTTAAACTGAGATAATGTATATGCGCATGTCTGCCGTAGTGCCGCCAACTTGCATGTTCAGTGTGCCTGCAAGGACTCACGGCAAATTATAATGTGCCGTGAACCAAAACTGTTTGAAAACCAATGGCCTCAGACGTCACTCTCGGAATAGACTAGATTGCTGATGACGTAGTGGTTGGTGCTCTAATCCCGGTCGGGGATTTTACTAAATGGTTTTCCACTCTACACGCAAACGGGGAAACATTTGCTCTAAAAATTCAACTTTGCTCATTCATAAAACATTTGTATAGTTTGTTTATATGCGTGTAGCCGAACGGGTTGTAAGAAGCTATGAAAAAACTCCTTAAAAAGTCCTTGTTTTGAACGTACTACCAATTATTAATACTTGCACAGGAACAAGGGTCTTAAATAATAATGAGTATTCGAGAAAGGTATGTACATATATATATGGATATCATGTTAAAATAAGCATCATTAATTTAATTTTAGTTGAAATTCTCAAACTAGCGCCCATAACTATTATATGATCTTATCATTAGCTTATTTTTTAAATCTTATGGACGCTTTACATTATTTAATTGGTTTCTTCCCTGTCACATTGAAATACGACACAAAAAATGAGATAATTTCTACAATATTGTCGATACAATCCTTAGAACATTAACATTTATCTTTATATTGATTTATTATTTAAATCTTCGTCAACATTTAGTAAGTCACCTACTTATATATGTTTTAATTTATTTAAATATATTTTAAAATTACGAATATAAATGGGAATTGATCCCGATCCCCATAATAACTGTCTTTATGTATATTTTAACATATATAATTAATATTTGAGAAATCGTGCTATCCATCCATAGGCCACTAAATGTTAGTTGAAATATATTGTACTGTAGTTTACATAATAAGTAGCTATTTATGCAGTTCCTTTGATATTTTTATTCATTCCCCTGAATAATTTGGTAATTTCTGGACACCCCTGGTTGTGTTATGCGACGTCATAAGCCCCACGTTCACATTCATTCTTATTGGCCCCTGAAATTCTCAGAGTAAAGGCTGTGATCGAGTTTATGGCCTCTCTTTTACAGTACTCTACAGCTGTGCATGTGTGTTTGTCTCGTGTGTGTTGTATACATATGTGTGTGTGTGTGTGTGTGTGTGTGTATATGTGAAGGGGAGTCACCATCATATATCCCATTCGAAATGGCTTCTTGAGGCAGAACGAATTGGAAGAGGTCGTCGTCTACATCCCATATGATTTCTTATGATGGCTTGACATGCAGACTTCATTCTGCAATGAACCAACAGGGAAGATAATTCACTGAAAATAATATTATTACGATGTAATGAAGTAGTATTTTTTAATTGGTCTTAGAGAGAATATTTCACTCATTTCCAATTTGTACTTAGTGCGTGGGCTACAAAAAGTTTTTATTTTACCACCGCGTTTTACCACCTATTTTCAAGTTCTTTTCTGAAATGACCCGCCTCGGTGGCGTAGTTAGCTAACGCGCTAGTTTCTTGTTGAGCTAATTTGCCGAGGACAGGGAGATCTAGATTCGAATCTCGCTAGGGTGAACTGAGGGAGGTTTTTCCTAAACGATTTTCCATTCTCCCTCCACAAAAATGCGGGTTCACTTCCTCCATATTCAACCTTACCAATTACTAACCCATTAGCGTAATTAGTACTATAGCGCATAACCCGAACGGGTAGTAAGATATGGTACTAATTTTTTTTTCTGAACTACATGCCTTTTTATAAGTTAAAATATTTAATCAAGTTGGGGATGTAAGGTACGCGATAAAAGTCCAGTGTCTTTGCAATTTTATAACCAAACTATTTTTGGACAAATAAATACAATATTTCTTCAGTATATAGATCTTCTATACTTATAAAATAACATGTCCTGACTGACTGACTGACTGACTGACTGACTGATTCATCATCGCCGAGCGCAAACTATCAAGGCTACAAGCATGAAATTCGGACTGTATATTCATTTTGTTATGTAGGCACCCACTAAGAAAGGATTTTAGAAAATTCCACCCCAAAGGGGTCAAAATAGGGGATGATAATATGTATGATAATATGTATGAAAGTCCGTCATTTTGAAAGTTACTTAAACAAAATTTTGTATTTCGGTTATTGACGTAAAACAAATAAATAAGTATTTCAGGAATTTTGGAAATTTTATTTAATAAGGGATGAAAAAGGGGGTGAAAGTTTGTATTGGACTTGAATTATTTTTGATCTGAGGTCAAGTTATGGTCATCAACGTAACGTAATATTTTAAATTAATCTGTAAATACATATGTATATTTTCGTATTTGTATATAATCAACTTCCACGCGAGCAAAGCCACGGGCAACAGCTATCTAGTGTAAAATAATTTTCTTCACATGGTGATATTAACAATTCTTGAATAGCTGTCATGAGCATAGCGATATTCAATGATGAACTTTTTAAAGGAAGATAAAAAGTTATCATTAAATTCCTGGACAACCTTGAAAGATATTCAAGAACTGTTGAGTTAATCACGTGAAGAAAATTAAACTTTATGTTTGTATTGAAGCACTATTTGATTTATTTTGTTTTCAAAAAATATTTTAATATAAAAATTACAAAAACACTTTGGCTTATCTACATCCCCACCTGATTTGGTACTAACGTTGAGCTGTTTGTGACCCCCATCACCTACAAGAAGTGAAAGGATACTTTGGAATCCTGACTAGGTCCAAATTTAATATTTACACGCAATGAAAAAAACAAATGAGCCAAAAGGAACTAGGCACACCATAAAAATGCTATATCTGATGACCAATAGAACGATTTATTTTAAAGCTTTAATCATAATATCGCTTACGAATATTTCATTAATTGTTTTCAGATGTGTCCTAAAATAATTCATTAAAACAAAATTGGTTCGATGCATCTAACTGCCTATTCAGACTAGCCGAAACTCATTTTAATGCGTGGATATAAGACGAGGAGGGTTTCGTTTAAGGAAATACATAACATCACTTGCCTGGAAAGAGAATAAAAAAGAAAAGTAAAATAACTATTAATAATTTTAAAAGCCTGTGCAACAGTTACGGTTTCAATAATTATTTATTACCTCCTGGGTCAGATATATACACATATTTTGTGAAGCATATAGAGACATTCATATTGATTTGAAGATAATATATATTTTAATTTATTATAAGTATTTAACCTGCACTTTATGGACTGACTGATACCAGCACACGAGAATTTCTATGAGCGAGAGTGAAATGTCCTAATAATTTTGCCGAGAAATTTAACTTCCAGAGTTCTTTTATATGCCACAATTGACACGGGACCGACGACTTTACTTCTCCTCCGAAAGAAGTTGTGCTACTTTTTTTACCGCTCATGAAAAATCCGTCGAACCAGGCTGAGTTTGAACCCACGGACATAGAGCTCTGAGGTGAGAAAGACCACAGAGGTTGACTCTAAGATAATAAATAATAATATTAATACAAATAGCAATTATGCTTCTACTAATAATAAACGTAGAAACACTAAAACCAAAGAAATTAAACGTACATTTATGAACTTAAATTGGTTTAAACTAGAATAGAGCACCCAACTTTAGCAACAAAAGTTTTACCATCATTTTAATGATATATATTTGAAGTTATCGAACAATAAACTTTAAAAAAATAAATAAAAAACATTCGGTCAAACATTTATATTATTTTATTGATAAGTATAAATATTATAAGTATGTTCCAGAAATGTAAATGTCAAAAGTATCACAAGTGTAATTTGTCTTTATTTACTTCTCTGCTCCCGATTCCGAGTTTACTATTTGTTTTTTGCTTATCGGAAACAAGTTTCCTTTTAAGAAGGCAAGAAATGAGAAAACAGAAGCAAAATTCTCGTTTGTTTTCTTCCTGGCGGCTGGAGAAAACACTGATATTGTTTTGTTTGTTCTTTTCAACTGTTTTTCCGATGTCAATAAAACTTTCATTCTTTTTTTGGGTGGGGGGGGGGGGGTAGAGAGGGTAGGGGAAGGGGGTTTCGTTGGTTTCATGTTTTCATGCTGGTCCACCTGGATGAAGTTTTATTTATGGCTTTCCCAATTCTAACAAAACCACACCTTTGCCTAGAAAATTGAATCTTTACTTGCTCCAATTCTTAACGGTCTGGTCTACCCGCATATTTACACAAATGGTGCAGGTAGGAGAATAGAAACTAAGATCATTCGACAATAAAAAAAAAATTACACTATCTTAATGTGTATAATTTTAAGCTACAAATAGTGATTCAATTATTTAAAATCATTACAGTTAACGTGTTAAAAAATGTAAAATTTGATATTTTATGCTTTTCCTTTATAATAGTTGAGGTTAGGTATCAAATGTATCGGACTGAAATTTAGTATAACTAGATATTAATATGATGTGCGTACAATAATAATATGTTTGATAATGGTGACGATAATAGTATAAATATGTATTATATTAATATCATACATATTTCACTGTGTACATATCATATTAATGTCTAGTTATAATATATCTCAGCCATATAATTTTTTTACCTTAATAATGATACGGCAAACGCATACATTAGCAAGTCTGACCCTTTGCAACTCGTGAACTGTAATGATTTGAAATCATTATATCACTATTTATAGCTTAAAATTATATACTAGTTAAGATAATGCAATACAAAATAAGTGTCGAATGACTTTTCTTAGAGGAGTATATAATATTTCATGAAACATCTTATATTAGCCGCAAAGTAATTGAAACATTACCTCCCCAAGACCATCAAACTATGCTTGACACCTTTGTGTGCCCATCGGTGTAGATAATGAAACATTTTCAAAATACTTATTGTTTGTTCACAGTAACAAAATACATACTAGTTTTTCCTATTTGTATATTTAATACAAAGCTTAGTAACTAACAACCTGGAGTTGGATCAGAAGGATAGTTTAAAGGAAGAACACCTTCTTTAACCTGGGGAGAGGATTAAAAATCAAATATTATAAAATCTATTTTGGAAATTAACAAATTTAAACTATAAATCTCCTCCTCACATAAAAACCTTTTTACCATATGATACTTTTTTTTTGCAGCCGTGTAAATTTAAGTTAGTGGTCGGTAACCTACGGCACCGCGGTTCGGATCCAGCCCACTGACTAATTTTATTTGGCCTTCAAAATATTTAGCAAACAAACAATAATTATTGTGTTCCTAATTAAACTAATAACTAATTTATATATTTCAAATTTTTGGCTTGATTTTTTTTAACCCATGCGGCCCGCCGATATCAAATGTTTTCTGAAACTTGGATTAAATAAAGAATAAATCCGATTTTATCCAAAATGGTGATGCATTTATAATCTTAGAATATAATTAAATTAACAAACTTTTGTTTATTCGCCCAATATTAACTGCACCAATGTTATCCAAATTATTCATTAGGTATCCAAATTCTTTTTAATAGTATCTCATGCATAATATGAAAGGTCATGACAGGTTTTGACATGTTTAGTTACTTATGATATTGAAAAAGCGTCGACAGTATTATTTTTCTAGAAAAACTATTAATGCTGTTTAATGAAATAATTTTTAAAACTAGCTGTAATTTATATAAAATTATTGGCAATTCTATTTATTAATATAAATTAACCGACTTCACCTTCATTTTATGAAGCTTAAACTTTTTATTTATTTGTGATAGTTGAACGTGGACACTAAAAACACATATTTTCAAGATGGCCCATTAGTTTAGTTATGACTATTAAAAGCACGATATTAATATTTTACTTATCAATAATTTCATAAAAAATTAGATGTAGATATAAAAAATCCATTAGAGATAGCAGTTTTCTAACTGAGGTACTTTAAAGTAAATAGCTATCTCATTAATGCATTAATAAATTAGATTGCATTACGTAAGTTCGGCAGTTTCCATGAATAACCCTCTTCTAATGTGACATTGACAGGCTTCGGTGGCCGCCTGATTTATGGCTTCACTCTCGAAATAGATTATACTGCTGATGGCAGAGGGATTGGGGTTCGAATCCCGGTTGGGTGTACTGAGGTTTTTTCCTAAATGGTTTTCCACTCTTCCTTCACGCAAATGTGGGTATACTTCCTCTAAATTCAAGCTTCCTTATTTATAATTCAATATTTTAATTAGTTCATATGCATATAACATGAACAGGCAGTGATACGTGCTGCTAAAAAAATAATTTTGAACTGGAGATCTAAATTTTAAAGTACAACATATTGGTAGAGGTATAATCTAATCTGAATATTAACTTGAAGTACTTTCACTTTTGGAGGTCGAGTTAACGATATGGCTAACCTATTGCAATCGTCTCATAAACCGTTGCGGAAACGCTAAAGTCTATAAAAGTTCAGGTCTCGAGTCTACAGCCGAGTCCTGAGAGAACACAAAACCCCCACACTTAAGAGAAACCTATTGTGAATGGAGGAGGAATTGCAAACTGCCAGAAACCCTCACTTTACTCTTTGCAAGAAAAATAACTAAGGGCATATATATTTTGCAAGAGTTCAACCTCCCCCTCTTTCAAGTCTCCCTTGCAACGTCCATTTCCTAGATATTTCATGAGCTTCACCTTCTTCTCTATTCCACACGAAACATTCTCCTAGAAGTAACCGCTGCTAGCGCCGTTACAAATTGCTTGTTCCCTCCCTGTACTTTTGGTTCCGTACAGTACATCTGCAGTGGTTTTCGAGAAGACATCTTGGATGTGGTGGAGTGGGGGGAAGAAGAACAAGGCCTTCGAACTCGGCCCGGTGCTTAAGTTTAATTCTTAGCTCTTCCAAGGTTTTGTTTGGCCAACAAATCCCACCCCCTTTTACAACCCACTCTGACATTCTACAGGCAACATTTCTCAACCTTAATTAACACCAACTAGGAATGACGTAGATGCGAGTGGACCTTCTTCTCAAGGATGTGGTACTTCACTTACATTCCTTCCAGTAGCTCTTTAGTCTTTTCCTTATATACCTTCCCTTTCTGGTCATAGCTCCCCTTCCTGTCTGTGATCCTCTTTGTTGTAATCTAACAAATTGTGGGCGTGGGGCTTTTCTTAGTCTGTTGGTCTGAAGAACGTCAAACAAAGCACGCTTTGGTCTATCTTTATGTTTCATTGACGTTTGGATATTTTCCAGTATAAACATATTTAATAATCATTAGATGTTTGAAAAATATTCATATCATGATAATGCATTGTAAATAGTTATTTATTTTCTCTCGATGATATTTGTATTATAGGTTACATACAACAAATAAGGCTATATTAATGGACATTAATTTCAAATACATTTCCCTGGCTAACATACAAAGCCGTTCAACATAAAATTTCGTACAACATTAATCTTCATCAATACAAATTTAATTTATATTAAGTAATTCTATAATTTATTTTAATATGGCTAACTACCATACATTTACACACACACACACACACACACACAACGTGTATATATATATATATATTGCAAAATGTCAGACTATTTGTTATGAACTTGCGTTAAAGGCATCCGCTTATGAAAGTACTAGACGCTTAATTTTGTGACGTTGTTTGTTTATTTTCAACCTCGTAGGCTGATACAATACAACTTTGTATATTTCCACTACCAATACTACTATAATTTTTGTACTAGCTTTGAAACATTACTGTTTTATTGTTCAAAGTGTAAACGAGCTGGTATATACTCGCCCTTTGATCCAGAATAGTTATTTATATCCTTAAAGGTGACCTGGTGGTCTAGGGGTAAGGTGTCAGACTTCTGTGCTGGCGACCGGGGTTCAATCCTCGGTCCCGGCACAGATTTATCTGATTTCCAAACCCTTCCTTCACCTTTGACAAGACATCTTGTGAATGTGGGGAATGCCAGGCCTCCACCGTGGTTCGGATTCCACGTTAAACTGTAGGTCCTTCATTTCATCTCACAATCACCCTACCACTACACATTAGCGTAAGTGCGTATAACCCGAACGGGTAGTAAGACGCGGTAATAATAATAATAATAATAATAATAATATATTATTATTATTATTATTATCATTAAAGGTAGTAACTTATATTAAGATTCTCTACCAGAAATTTACTAGACAAAAATTCTCCACTATTTTCGTTCATATAGTTAATATTAAGTAATCCGACACTTTAGCTCAGTCGATAGCATGTCTGTTTACTGAGCTAAGCGTCCCGAGTTCAATTCCCAGCTTGGCTTAAAATTTGTCACTGGTGGAATGTGTGATAAATTAACGGTTGGAGACGGGATGTTGTGCCTGTCCTAGTCTTAAGTTAGATTATAAGGAATATGAAACTATATATGACAGGCCTAACAAGCTGTTATCGGAAAATCTTTGTCTCGAATAAAAAACTGACCTGAACCATAGACTTGAAACAGTAATAGGTGTAAAGTAAAGATAATATTAAGGCAAACTTAACATCGTTGAATATTTATGAGAGATTTATATTTAAAAATTAGTGTATAGTAATTAATATAGTATATGTGAGCTGCTATAAAGCGTTTCGTAATATTCTCAGCACCTTGCAACTGTTGCGAATGATAGTTTAAATACAACTTGCTACGCATGATGTAATCAAGTCTTTTTCCTAACTATAAAATGGTTCTGTGTGATATGTACTATTTAAAATGTCTTTAAATGAATATTTACAACATATGCACATGCAAATTGGAGCACTGAACTCATTGCAGGGATCAGCTTTTTTTTTAAGTTGACTCTGTTTGTCATCAAGCAGATTTTGTCACAAGAAATAGTATTATCCCCATAGGGTTTATCAGCAATAGTTGAGATTATTAATAAATTATCATTAAAACAAAAATAAATCCACAGTCTACTTAGCTAATCAGCTCATACTTACGGGTAAAAATGATTATGAAATATACCAATAAAATATATATATATATATATATATATATATATATATATATATATATATATATATAAAGTTATGCTAAAGCTGTTTAATATGAAATAACAGAGTGAAAGTTTCCTTACCCATTGTTTTGAGTTTAAATTTTACATTGTCAAAAGCCGCACACGTCGTCAAAGGGTCTAAGTAAGTCCTTGCGAACATGTATCCCGCTAGAAAGTTTTCTTGACTTTTTTGCCATTTTCGCCGTCTAAATGTTTTTTTATTGCTTGCCGATATATATTTGTTTGATAATGTGTATTCGAAGATTGTATATGGTTCTTGTTACTACCAAATTTAATTTGGGTGAATATATTGTTTTGTGACTAGAGACGGAGGGGTGTAAGCGAGGTGTTGACAAGAAGTTTCTCAACAATTATTTGACCGGATTTAGGGCAAAACGTTTAAAAATATTTGCGGTAAAGTGCCAACCTCTGTGTCCAAACCAGGATCAGTTGATTGATGATAATTTTATGCAGCCATTATTCTGGCCCAGTGCTACGATACTTGCGAAAAATTCACGAAGATTACTATTCTTTCAGTGATTGAACCGAACAGTAAGATTTGATATTATTGCTCAGAACTTTTTTCCTCTCTTCATTTATTATGTTGAGAAATATTTGTTTGAATATTTTTAATCAAAATTTATTAGTCTGTTTTACCGGGATGATGTGACAGCTGTTTCTATTTTTTCTTTGTTGAGACAATTATCTTAATGTAAAGGGGAGAGCAAGTACCAATTTCTTAAACATTTCTCTTGTGATTTTATCAAATAATTACTGTATTTAAAGAGTAAGACAAAATATAGAAAGCCCTTTTTCATCAAGCCTAGTCTCATGAATCCGCAAAAAGTCGTTGAAAATGAGCTAATCTCACATTTTCACACATTTTTCCCCCCATTAATAGGACTCGGGATTGTTAAGGGAAAATAGACCTGTTGGAATCTTTTATCTTTATTTTGGCTTGAACCATATTTTGAGATAATGGATCGTGTAATTAAATATTGCGTTAAATCCGAACGTCTGCGCGGCAATTCATCGCTTAACAAAGCAGCCATCATAAGAATTAGATAACATTTTCCTTAATATAGACTAACAAGTTGTGAATGGCCACAGAATGACTGAATAAATAAAATATTTTCCCAGGAATAAAAAAAAAAGATTAGGCCTACAAATATTAATTTGTATCATCCCTAAATATTCATTGTTTCTTAAAAACAAATTAAATACTACTTTTCTTTATAAAACAATAACAATAAAATATAATTTTAATTATATATATATAATAATATATATATATATATAAATAAATATATATAATGCTACAATGCAATTTAGGCTATGTTTAATTTAAAAGCACAGTTTGGTTTCTTTAACAACAATTTGTTTGAACATTGTTCCAAACTATTTTAAAATGATTAATTTAAAAAATAGACCTACTGTGTTTACAAACACATGTTGATAAATATGTATGCGACCCTTGAAAGAAGCTTGTTAACTTTCACAAAAGGGTTATTCAAGGGTTCATAAGTAATAAATTTTAAAGTAATGCCAAACCCTTCAATATTGTTACACTGAGAATCAATTAAGATAATTAGTTTACAGCAATACGTCTTTCAATTTATGGCCTTTAACTAATAAGAAAAATATGATAATTATCAATTAATTTTTTACTTTGACTATGGTCTAACCCAACACTTCCCTTGCTTGTTTTTTTTTCAACTAGTATTATTCCAATTATTTAGGTTAGGGTTAAAAATTACCACATTTCTAACTGTTGAGATATTTTTGCTAGTTTAGAAACGTTAACCAATCTAATGAAGATGAGTAATTTTTACCTACAAGTAGGTGGTAGATCTCTAAAGATGTGATGAAATAATATATTGCTGAAAGCTACATATTCATTCCAAGCCACATAACTAAATAATTAATAGGTTGTTGAAAATGCCAATTTAGGTTTATTTATTTAAAGCCATTTCCAGGCATATGTTTATTCATAGCTTTCACTAACCGTTCAGTAAAATATATGCTACTATTAAAGGGTTTCATTTTCGTTAAAAAGTTGTTGAGATTTCTAAAAAAAGGTCTCAATGTGTATATTTGAACAAAAATTACAAATTGTCTGAGTACTTCAAAGGCTGCGTACTTAAATAGATATCCAATATAATAAGCTCTTGTATTCTGGAAAGTGTATTTTTTGTTAATATTTGCAATAGAATTTTGAAATATTTGTTTATTTAAAAAAATCATTAAATATACTGCACTGTTTAATTTAAATTATATATATCGTAGAATGATCAAAATGATGTAATAATAATTATTGACCTAATGTAAATGGGGGAAATTCAAAAGAAACAACTTCAATAAAAGTCAAAATGTTATGTTTATACACACACATGTTTTCTTATAAAGTAAATTTCCTCATCCTGATTTATATTTTATTCTTAGCCATAAATTAAACTTTTTATCTTTTGGATATATTTTTGAATATTTTTTTTTAACCCAACATACACCGTCAACAATGAAATAGCCTCAAAAGTCTACAACACAAACAAAATAATGTAAACCTGATAAATCCCTCTGACCATTGAAGTTTTTAAGCTCTAAAACAAAGATATGTATCAAAGTCATGGCGTCATATTTTGCGCGTAGCTTTTGTAGGTCTTGATAAAAGTTTTTAAATAGTTTGGGGTATTTAATGTGCACCTACCTGCTTTGGTAGCCACATGGTTTCAGGCGTCACTTTCGTAATGGACTAGACTTCGATAACAGGAATATCTAGGTTGGAATTTTGGTCGGGTGTACTCTAAATTCAACCTATCTCATCCCTACTCGTTAGCGTAATTATTTACACATCTGTGTATCCTGAACAGATGGTAATACGCGATGCTAAGAAAAAAATAACACAAAATAGTAATAATATAATAATAAAAATGGGGAGCTGGTGGTCTAGAGGTAAGGAGTTGGACTTCTGTTCTGAGGGTCCGGGGTCAATCCACGGTCCCAGCACAGATTTTTCTGATTTCCAAACTTTTCCTTCAGAAGAGAAGATTAAAGGTGTTTCCTAAGTGAAGTTTTGATTGATTTTTTGGTAATTAGTGGTGGGATCACTTTTTAACTCCGAAATATTGTTATTATTGCTGAAGTCCATAGTTTTGAAACGTAATCGATATGATTGATGAAAACAATGGTATTTCCTTTATCTGCTTTAACATTGATGATATTATCTCTTTTGAATTTATTATTAAGTTGCTTGAGGATAGCGTGTTCTTTTTGGTTTGTTTTGTTTTTATGATTATTTAAAATTACTTTTTGTATTTGGTTGGCAACAATATGCAAGCTTATCAAGTACATCTTGAAATTAGTAACTCAATCCACCCAATCATTTGGCAAAACATATCACTCCATTTTCAAGACAAAATCAATAATATATTAATCAGAAAACACCACTCTCTCAAGAATAAAATTGACAGTCTTATTAAGCATCAAAAACCCATCAAATAGTTTGAATATATAAAAAAGTGCAACTATCATATGAAATAGTCAAGGACTCGTCATACATGATAGAGAATAAATAAACAAATCACATGAATGACAATTATACTAAATATTTGATAAAAAGTTGTGACAAGGATTAATACAATTGCACTTTATTGAAGGAATAATTAAAGGTGATTGACAGTAAATAGATTTAGGCAGTTAGATTGTATAACATACCTTAGAGATAAACGATGAGAAAATTACATGCAAAATACGTTAAAAATTAATTACATATGGACACATTAAAAAGAATTTAAAAATCTAACATAACATAGATCATAGGTCAATAAGTTGATTATGATAAGAGTTTAATGTCTGCGTTGAAGGGGGTTTAATACTAGTGTAAACAACCGTATAAATTTATGTAATCACATATATGTTGTCAAGCAAGACTTTATAGTCAAGATGAATTAGATATATAAGTTGTTTTGTATATAGCCTATAATGTTACAAAAGAAGTGTAGACAAAAAAATAGTTGAAAGATGATGTTATACTGTTAACGAAATATTAATTAGTGTTTCATTGACTAGAGGTTTAACATACATTCAACTGTTTTACAAGTACGTTCTTGCAAATCTCATATTTATAAATGTTTTGAAATGAAATTTAATCAAAATCGTTTGAGCCGATTTTGAGATAATCGACTTTTTCTCTTTTTCCCTTCAGTAAACTACCCTTAATTTTAGGGTTAGAAATCCAATTCCAAAAACCGCTCGGGGCAACCCTATGAAAACCCTAGCTATCAAGTCTTAGCCCGATCGGTAAAATAGCTAAGGCTCTAGTCTGAGGTATAGACACAGACGGAAATTCAAAAAACATTTTTTCCTTTTTCGGGGGTCATGAAACGTTAAGATTTATCAAAGTATCGAGTTCAATATTTTTGACAATCATAATACTTTATCTACCTGTAAGATAGCGAGAAAGTAAAAATCAAAGTTATAAAATACTTCTGGAAAGCCAATCTCAGATTATTTTCCCGATTATATTCTACTTGAGTTATATTCATTCGAACCTTCAATGAGACTGTTTAAGTTACTCTACTACTTTCGATTCAAGGACTCCCCCCCCCCCCCCCAGAGGTTCTAAATGTAAGGATATAATAAGTGTTGACTAGCCCCTAAGGGTGTTCAAGGTAAAATGATGCCAGATTCAGTTATAAAAGATGAGATTATTCTATCTAAATTTCTTGGAAGATTCTACTCTTTCATTTGGTGAAGATGTTTAATTTTTCAAATTTATTATTTTACTAACTGTATGTTTAAATATAAATTTTAAGTTGACTATACCGCAATTGAAGTAAACAGATATATAATATCTATAAATATAATACGCCAAACTAAAGAAGCATTATTAAACCTGATAATATATATTATATAAATTAATCTTATACTTCACTGATTCGAAATTTTCTTTAACATACTATTTAATTTATTACTGTCTACGGCCATTTGAACACTTATAAAAGTTATAAATTTAAGAACTGTTCAACCCTAATTACATACATACGTACGCATGTAATACACACAAATACATACACACATACACACACGCACGCACAAATTCACACACATACACACATATTGCATAATTACGCCGTTTCCTTATGGGTAATACACGAAACCGTGCATAACCGTGCGAAAACCTAAAAAACAACTCTGAACTAAATCCCATTCTCACTAACTTTCTCTACACTTCCCCTAGTCTTGCATACTTCATTCGCTTCAACTACATACATTCACCCAGCCTTATATGCTCTTTTATTCTTAAAACTCTTATGTTTCTCTTTTCACACATTCGTCTACAACATTTATTCACGTCTTACATGGCCTATTTCTTCTTTTTGATCCACACACTTTACTGTCCTAGATTAGCTTCTTCACTTGATCCACACTAATCTTCTCAATATATATCCCCAAAATAACTTAAGACGCTTCTTTCACATTGACTATTTGAATTTTCTTTAAAATCTCATGCACTCCTTCAGCACCCATTCATTACTAACTCTTTCTTTCCATACGAGTTATTCTTCATACATTTATTAGATATCTTATTCCAACCGCATTAATCTTGCTATTGCGTTTCTCCTGACAAACCCACGCTTCACATCCATAAAATGATTTTGGTATTAGCATACGTTTATATACTGCCATCTTTGCTTCTTTCGATATACTTCATTCTGTGCAATAGTCCACATACATCCAACTACTCCACGAGTTGCATTCGCCCGTTTGTTTATTTCACCATCTATTCTTCCATTTTTACAGAAAATTCATTCTGCTCAGTTACACATCATTCACTTGTTCCAACAGTTTTCCAATTATACTAAGCTGACGATCTTTTCCTGATTTGCACTTATCACGGTTATTTATAATTTTATATTATTTATTATTTATTATTATTATCACCACGTCTTACTACCCGTTCGGGTTATACGCACTTACGCTAATGTGTAATGGTAGGGTGATTGTGAGATGAAATGAAGGAACTACAGTTTAACGTGGAATCCGAACCACGGTGGAGGCCTGGCATTCCCCACATTCACAAGATGTCTTGTCAGAGGTGAAGGAAGGGTTTGGAATCAGATAAATCTGTGCCGGGACCGAGGATTGAACCCCGGCCGCCAGCACAGAAGTCTGACTGACACCTTACCCCTAGACCACCAGGTCACCAAATTATATTTTATTCAGGTACTATGGAATAAGTATGATTTAATCACCCGGGTCAGTGGGTATGCGTAGTAAATATCAATCTAGTGTAAAATATGATTTCCTGGTAATGTAAATCATTGCTCAAGTCTCAGCTGAATATAATGAGGGTGTTTTTTCATAAATAGTTTCCAATTATATATCTCTACAAAAATATGGGAACATTTCTTCTAAATTTTACCTCGTGGATGCCTCCTCATTGGTGAGACTAAATTTAGATAGCCTATACAGCTATTAAGACGCAATGAACACAATGATAGTAGTTATATTAATAATAATAATAATAAATAATATGGAGAATTTTGGTAAAAAGGTGTGTTAAGAAAAAAAAATCCCTATAAACATTGAAATACAATCCGCTATTTGTTTATTATTGTTATTATTTGATCGACTTTGATCAAAAGTAACCACAGCAAATCATTGAATTTGACTAGAGATTAGTTATCTACAGTAGTATATTTTAAAATTGTCAAGCACAAAATATATTCTTATTATACTCTTACTACACTTAAGGAAATGTATGAAAAGAAATTCCTGGGGTAATTTCTCAAAAAAACTAGTGACTTGTTAGTTTATTTGTTTGAATGTGAGGAATGCCAGGCCGCCACCGTGGTTCGGATTCCACGTTAAACTGTAGGTCCCTCATTTCATCTCACAATCACCCTACCATTACACATTAGCGTAAGTGCGTATAACCCGAACGGGTAGTAAGACGCGGTGCTAATAATAATAATAATAGTTATTTTTATCTTCTACGAACGTAATTTACAATTTCAATACCTTATATGAGGTATTTTCTGTTGGCGTCAGATATGTTCATTGTTTGGTAATATGTAAAAATATTACAAGTATGTAGCAAAAGGGGAGGGTTAGGGTCCCCAGGGGTTGTTTTATGGACCACGGGACCAGGGACATATCGGCTGTAGAGTTGAATTCTGAAAAAAAAAAAAAAAAAAAAAAAAGCGCTCAGGTCATTTCTTATTCATGGACTGTGAAACCACGTAGCCCAGGTATGCTCAAGGGTATTCGGGAGTTACGGGAGGGGTTTGTTAATAAATAAAACACTATTTCTGAAGTATGGCTGACTTCACTCATTATTTTAAAAGGTTAACGCTGAAGGGCTACAAAATTCGCTCTCCCCTCAACCCTTTCAGTTTTAATTTATTTCTTATCTTTTTTTTTTTTGTTTGCCTGAATGCCACCATTGTGGACAAAATATATTATATATACATGCAAGGGTATACAAGTGTAAAATTTATACTTAAACATAAAAATATGTTGTGGAATGTTCATTAAACCTACAAATAATGTTCAATAATAATAGTTCACACTTTGAACCTATTGATTCTATAAGTAGATACTTCTGCATTATTCTCTCTAGTAACTAAATTTAATTATGTTTACTTTACATGAAACTATTGGTAATTGATATAACATTTAATTGATTAACTAGATCTAAAATATTTAATGAATGCAAGTCATTACATCAATCATAATGAAAACATTGGTTCGGAGGAAATGTAACTAGCATTTTTACCATTTTAATATTTAACTAACTTATAACATAGATTATTATAAATCGACAATATACTTTATTTGTTTGAATACAATTTATGATAATATGGGATAGTTTAATATACTTAGATAATCTATAATAAGCTGGATTAGTTTAAATTGATGAGCACCAAATTTAGTCTGCTTCAATTAATATTTATTATACTTATTTGGTTGTATACTATTTTGTTAATATGTAATACTTTAATATATTGTGATAATCTATAATAAGCTAGATTATTTTTAATTGATGAACACCAAATTTATTCAGCTCATTGATATTTATTAATATAAATATAATGGCAAAATTTGGCCAACTTCTATTGATATCTAATAATTTAAATATGCTGGCCAATTTTTAAATACACTTTGATTTCAATCTTATGATTCAAAGAATTATTCGATTACTATTAACATGTTAATTTTGATAAATTGTAGACAAAGGGGTAAGGATTTAAATGGATCATTTTCCATCAAACAGGGAAAGTAGTTACTTTCCAAAGATTTAGGCACATATCAAAAACAGATGTGAAAATGACTACTAGCCCTTATGGCGATCATTTTTATAAAGATGTTAGTATCACACAATCTGATTATATGGTAAAGTAGAGGTCTGGTATTTAATACAAGCTGGGTGTACTGATGAGGTTTTTCCTGAAAGGTTTATCACTCACTCCTCATGCAAATTCGTATACATTTTATCTTTATTTTATATTTCCAACCCGTATATCATTACAGCACCTATGCTGAGCATAAAAAAACAAAATATATACAAGGGGTTAGGAATGGGAGGAAAACTTGAAAGAAATGCACCAAGATTTTCATTGAGGGAAGATGGTTAAATGACATTGATAAATCTTATGCTGAAAATCCCCTTAATTGAACCCCTCTTAGATTCAAACCTCAAATCCTCGTCACTGGCAATCTAGATTATGGTGATCTTAACGCCATAGACCTTGTGGCCACCGATGGGGGGGTCTTTTTATGTGTTCTTTTCAGAGTAACCAAACGTGAGTCGAAGCTTTATGGAGCTTTCTGTACTTTACGCCCCCACCTCAAACACTTTTTTCTAACGACGTACGCATTTTTTTTTATCTTTACTCTCCGCTCATCCCCTTGTGTTTAAATGGTAATTAATGTTAACGGTTAGATGTTCTGGAGATACCTAAAAAAAAAGAAAAACAATAAAATTCAACGTCGGCTTTTATAAAACATACAAAAGGTTACGGTTTAGGTACTCACACCCCCCTTTTTTTGTGGCGAGAAAAAAAATTAAATGTAGTGCTACCTAACTCCCTTTATTTTTGGGGTTATCATGAAAACACAGCAGGAACTAATAACCAATAATTTCACAGTTTTTAAATCCTTTGATTCACTCATTCTTTGTATTTTTTTTTTCTTCTTTCTGAACCACACGCAACCTTGTTCTAGGTAAGAAAGCAGCATATTATTATCATACCTCAAGCTCTAACAAGCCGACACAATGCCTTGTCAGTAGAGTTTTCAACAGGTTTGTTGGAAAAAGATTTATTGGACGAGTAGTCTTACAAGGCGTGTGATGAAATCTCACACTAAACTACTATAACAGATAATACACAAACCTCAGGCCGGTACGAGGTTGGTTGAGTGTCAGTGTAATGTTGAAGTGGTGCGTATACATGAGGGAAATGTTGGCTGAGTGCTAGTGTAATGTTTGGGTGGTATGCAAGAACGAGGGTGAGTTTTTTAGAGTGCTTGGTGTGCCCTTACTCACCATTAAAGCTTTAGATACATTTAGATGCAATTTTTTTTGGACAAATGACTTAAGAACTTCTCATACATAACAAGCAAATTTCACAATTAAAACTAAGCCACCACTACACTAGCAATCAAATAAAACTCAATATTTTTGTTGAAATATATATGAATATAAATAAATATTATTAATAGGGCAATTTTACGTCAACGATAGAACTAACATACTATAATTATTTTCATTGTTCATTTAAAGTACTAGATTTTTTTTTACACTGCGTCTTGCTTCATATTAAACTAAGGATCATGGGACCGATTACTGACATGGCCCGTACCAATATATTTGTGTAAATAGGGGCCTCTACTATCATCCTTAGCACTGGTGGATGTGTATTTTCTATAACGAAGTTTATTTAAGAGCCATCTACTTATATTATTAGTCACATCAGAAAATGGACACTATACAGGTGTATCGTAATATATGGGACCAAGTTAAGAAATGAACAGGAGAAAAAAAGAAGACAAAATTAAATCAAAACCTGTGTCCAATTTAACCTTGTTTGTTAGTTATAGTCAAGTTTGTACTTTAGTAATACGAATCTGCTTAACATTATACACAGTATGTGCTCAAAATGGCCAACTTCGTTCTAAATGCAAGCATCGCATTGAAATGTATTTTTAAAGAATTCTATGACACGACGACTGCAGTTTTGTATTCAAGCCAAAGGTGGCCATTTTGAGAATTTATAATGTTAAGCAGCTCTAAATTGCTGGAGTACATATATGATTATTACTTGGAAACAAGGTCAAATGGAACAAATACTGATATCGACTTATTTCGTAGTTTTTATGTCTCCTGTACACTACTGAAGTGGGTCTCATATGCTACGCTATGGTGCACCCGTGTACCCTAAATAGCCGTACATCATACCATACATTACATATACATTTACATATACATATATATAGTGTACATAATCTCCCGTTCCCTTACGGAGTAGGTGACAAACTGTGCATATAGCTAAAAAAACAACTACTCGTACATAATCACTCCTCACTAACTTTGTCCTCACTTACCTATCTTTGCATACTCCTTCCGCTTCAACACCCATACACCGAGTCATACATTCTCTATTATTATTAAAACTCTTAATGTTTCTCTTTTGCACACATTCATCCACAACATTTACCACGTTTCACATGACACACCCCTTCTTTTTGATCCAAACACTTACCTTAATATATTTGCCTCGTCACTCAACCCACACTCATCCTCTTAACATGCCCAAACCAACATTAACATCGACCTATTATCGGATTCGCTTTCAAACTGCATTCATTCAGCGCTCATTCATTACTGACTCTGTCCAAAAGAGTTTTTCCACTTCATTTCTTAGATATCTCATCCAACTTCATTCACCTTGATCTGTGTTTCTCCAGACAAAAGCCAAGCCTCACAGCCATTAAACAATCTTGGCGTTAACACACTTTTATATACTGCCATATTATGACTCTTTCGATACTAATTTATTCTTTGAAACAATCCACATACATGTCACCGGCCTCTTGGTATAGTGATCAGAGCTCCTGGATGCTGATATAAAGATCCTGGATTTAGTTACCCAGTTGTTACTGGGGATTTTATTTTTCTAAAGGGGAATAATTATGTGGTCACCAGGGTTTGGTTAATTAAGCTTTAACTAGGTTGAAAGATAAGAGCCTCCAAAAAATGATGAATGATAAGTACATTCGGATGTTGCCTGGGCCAGGGTAAACTAGTACTGGATAATCTTCCCACAAACTGGTTACCAGTGATGTAGCCTAGAAAAGAAAATATATATTATAATTACTTAACTATTCTTTGGCATTGGAAACTAAAAAGGTTTGTGGCCAAATTTTTAAAAGTACGCCCAAGCTTGTTCTTATCCACTCCACCTACTACACCCTATTTCTTTCACTCCATTATAAATATACCTTCCATTTGTTTCTAGGCCTACTCACTGGTCTTTTTCCATCGGGTTTACCGGTCATTAGCTTGAACGTGGTTCTAGTTGATTCCATTCGCGCTGCATGTACTGCTCACCTTAATCTGCTACACTAAGAATGTCTAGGAATGAGTTCAGGGTATTTTATATAGCATCGCGTCTTACTACCTACCAGTTAGGGTTATACGCTCAGTGTATGTTACTCAATCGTATGTAACCTCTTCTCTCCATTATCTTATTCTCACTTTGGATCAAACGAAAAGACCTCGTAGTTCTAATAAATGTATGAAACGGTATAATTGAATGACCTTCGATGACTTCACAGATCTAATATTAAGATAAATTGTGAGAAACATTGTTACAGCTTTCATCAAACAAATAGTCAGTATTTAATATAATCACCACAAATAATCAATCATAAGATAAATTAACACTTTTTTTTTATGGGCTGTAAGCTTCGGAACTTTCCTTCTCATAATAAATACTTTTTAAAGTTGGTGGCGCCCTTAAATTCATCTTATTGGCTTGCATTTATTCTTAGGCAATTAATAAATAAAAGTTGATCTTTTCATTTAAATCCACTTTAAATGACTTATTACTCATGAAACATTGATTTTGAAGGATAAAAAAAAAAACAGACTCAACGAACTTGAGCGTATTGGAATATCTTCGATGTGCGGTGGGCTCTGCAATAATATGAGGTAAGTGCTATTATGCTACATGTGGAGTCTTGTCTGAAAGCTCAGATCCTTTTCTTGCCAAATCAGGAGCAATAGAAGAATTCAGGATGTAAAGACCGTTATGGAAAATACAAACGGGTGTTTTTACGGCTAGCAGTGATAATATAAATATTTAGCACCGCGTCTTAATACCCGTTCGGTATATAAGCCTTAGTACTTATTCCGCTAATGGGTTAGGAATTAAAAGTTTAAATGTAGAGGAAATGAACCCGAATTTGCGCGAAAAGAGTGGAAACCATCTAAGTAAAACCACCCTCAGTTCACCCGAGTGAGATTCTAACCTCAATCTCTCCGTCCTCAGTAATATAGATCAACACAAAACTGCGATTAGCTAACTACGCCACCGGGGCGGATGATAATATACTATTTTGTAAAAAAAAATATTTAACGCCTTGTCTTGCTAACAGTTTGGGCTATCCGCTTATGTACTAATTACACTAATGATTTTTAGGGATTAGGAAGTTTATATTTTAAGGAAGTGTACCCGCATTTGCCTGGAGTAAGGTTGTAAAATAATTTTAGAAAAAACACTCTCAGTACACCTGACCGAGATTCGAACCTTGATATCCCCATCATCGGCAGTCTTACTCTACTGCGAGAGTAAAGCGTTAGACTATGCGGCCACCAAAGAGGGTTTTTACCAACGTTATTGCATAGGTATTGCTAATACATTCAAAGTGAAGTTGCAGATCATATGAAAACGTGGCCTTAGTAACCATTCAGTTAAGGTTTTTTTCTACTAAAAATCCTATATTATTTTCCGGCCCCGTTAGTTTTGCGTTCCGTACTCAAGCGCTATATTCGGTGACTTGGAAATAATTTTCACGTATTCCTTCTCTATTTTCTTATTTCTGTCACTCTAGTTCGTATTATTTCCACATATGACTTGCTAACGTATTAATAGTAGGAAAGCTACCTTGTTGGTATTTTTTTTTGTGGTCGGTACTTTTGTTGCGATATTTAAAAAAATATTCTTAAAAATAACGTAAAAGAACTTAGTTACTTCCAGGATATTATAACAAACATTTATCACTAATCAGATTTTCTTGTGTTTTGTGCTAATGACTCTTGCCCTTAAGTTAAGGGTAATATTTACTTAAGGAACAAAAGGAAAAAGATATACATACTACACTGTCAAAACCACTTTTCAGTTTCAAGAGGCTATGCATTTTCGACATTTATCAAAATCTCAAGCTCTAGATTTTTGACGATCACAATACTCCTTTCTCCGAGGATCGAGAGAAACTGAAGATTGAAATTTCTGTGGTACGCCAAAGTGGTGATAAAAACATAGATCTAGCCTTTTTCAAACAAAAATGGTAAATTTTTAATGGGGTAACCACTAAACAATTTAAGTTGATTGAGAATTGTGTTGTGCTATAATAGATTTATAGTTACCATTCTCATAAAAAATACTGCACTATGAAAGTATTTATTTGTATCTTCAAGTAGGTGTTTCCCTTAACATCTTTTTGTGTAATTAATAACATGGGTGTTGTACTAAAGGCCAATAATGAATATTGTTCATCAACCTTTAGTATTGTTCTTAGTGATTGTGTTTTATTTAGTCCTTGTGGATATTCCAACGAGGCTTTTAGAATGCATGGTGTAAATGGCTGTTAGTTTACTATAATCAGGAGGTCTTAGGTTCAAGTAGCCCACGTGTGTTGAAAGACTGAAACAAACAATCAATGAAAAAAAATACACGATAATTTATAATCAATTGAAATTTTAGGCTGGATAAAATGAACTCTGCAAATGTATTATTTATATAATTATCAGGATTATGAAATGTATAAGTTGCAGTAGGGATTAGAACTTTCTTCATACTTGTCTTATTAAACGTATGCTATAGTAACACTATAATTAAAGGCTTCAGACGATAATTTTTGTTTCCATGCAATTACGTTTGTCTGGAGTAGCTGTAGACAAATTGAACAGTGGGCCCTTTTTCTCTAACGCGTACAGATGGAATAACATACCGCTTTTTCAGAGCAAACTATTTAATACTGTTTTAACTAACCTTTCAAATTTACCTATTATATTAATTGGGTTGATAATCTCTAAAACCTGCTTCTGTGGCCGCATTGTATAAGGCGTTAATTTTCTAACAGACTGGGCTCCCAAAGATGGGCAGACTGAGGTTAAAATCCCAGTAAAGTGTACTAGGGGTAGTTTTCCCTAAACGGGTTTCCTCTCTCTCCACACAAATTTGGATACACCTCCTATAATTAAACCTCCATCATCCCTTATTAGCGTAATACATATATAATATGTATATTATCCGACCAGGTAGTAGGATTTGATGCTCTGTAAGTTGCGCTCAACGTTAATGCATTTTTTTTTCAAAACAGAATCAAAAACATAAAGTAACTTAAAATACATACTACAATATCATAAAATTAAATAAGTATTGAAGGTAAAATGGAAACTGAGGTTGTATAATAACATTTCCGTCTCCAATTTCACTCGCCGTGTGTTTGTATCATAATGAACTGTTGAACTTGTTAATGGAATGACGCAGACAGAGTCTTCCCTTACTAATTGCCATCTAATGTTAAATTTAAACGTCTCGTGTGGGAAAAGGTGGGGAGGGCTGGCGTTTCACCCCATGTTTCCAAGGATGATAGTAAACTGTTTGATTTTCACAGGCAGCGGAACTTGCGAATGGATGTTTGACAAGGTAATTATAACAGAGCACGTTTGAGAAGGGAGAAAGGACTAGGAATATTCTGCCTCTGGGAATGGACTAGTGAATATTGTAACACGGTCGGATCGGGGTAACAGGGCACAAGGTCTTCAGTTTATAAACAACACGAACAGATACTGGAGTAAAATAAGCAATGAAAGAATAATTGGGATTCTGTTGGGATCAAGATTAATAACACTGTCTCCTCGGTCCCGGCACAGATTTATCTGATTGCCAAACCCTTCCTTCACCTCTGACAAGACATCTTGTGAATGTGGAGAATGCCAGGCCTCCACCGTGGTTCGGATTCCACGTTAAACTGTAGGCCCTCCATTTCATCTCACAATCACCCTACCATTACACATTAGCGTAAGTGCGTACAACCCGAACGGGTAGTAAGACGCGGTGCTGCTAATAATAATAATAATATTAATTTTTTTTATAATAATGCTATTCAACGTGTACTTTCTGACCCGAGTGATTATACCAGTACAAAACTTAAAAAAAAAACTTCTTGGCGTCATTCCACAAGCGATTTATACCGACCATACGGAAACCGTATGTTGGAAACGATAGTGCCAATATTTGCAGTTAGAGGGTATCATGTCGTCAGCATAACAAAACCTGCGGCCATTAGTTTCAGTTTTCTAGACCGTAGCCGCTACTTACTTATTTAAATCTTTCCTCATTTGTCCTCACGAGGTTTAGATTGATCCCGTTTCAGACCCACAGCCTTACAGAAAATCTGGAAGCTTTGGGAATTGAACCCGGGACCTCTAGATATGTAATAATATTTAGCACCGCGTCTTACTACCCATTCGGGTTATACGCTTTAAGTACTAATTACGCTAATGGATTAGGAATTGGGAAGGTTGAATTAGAGGAAGTGAACCCGCATTTGCATGGAGGGAGAGTGGAAAACCATTTAGGAAAACCACCCCCAGATCACCCGACCGAGATTCGAACCTCGATCTCCCAGTCCTTGGCGGTCGAGCTCAACACGACAAGCGCGTTAGCCAACTACGCCACCGAGGTGGGTCTAGATATGTAGATAGGCTCTCTGATCACTAGGGCACAGAAGCGGTTGCACGACTTTTAAACCAATTTAAATCCTTATCAGACATAACACCCAACCCTCGACCGTTAATTCACTACTGTGAAAGGGGACTGATTACATTTTTTGGTCATGCCAGGGATTCCTATCTCTGTAGGAAGACATCCTACCAACCAAGCTTACTTTAGTACACCCAGCCAAATTTAGACCAAAAAACTTCCCATGATTGGTAAACCAGAAAATATCAACTTATGTTTAGTCTGCATGTCAATCATCGTAGTCTGAACGCGAAACAATGTTCCTCAATGTTGCCAACGATCTGTTTCCCATGTTGGCCTACAGTTGGGAAACAATTGGCCAACTATTTTTCCAAGTGCGTACTAAGCTTTAGTGTTAAATAAAAACAAAAATCCAATAACAGTTCTTGGATTTTTGTTTTTATTTAACACTAAAGCTTAGTACGCACTTGGAAAAATTGTTGGCCAATTGTTTCCCAACTGTAGGCCAACATAGGAAACAGATCGTTGGCAAACATTGGAGGAACATTGTTTCGCGTTCAGACTACGATGATGGAACATTTGTTTCTCGTACAGAGTTCAGTTGAGTGAAAGATGTCTGTTGAGGAGGATGCTGCTATGGCTTGTGTTTTTATCTAGTTATGAGCTGTTCAAGAAGACAGAGAAGAAGAAAACTGTTGTGGGTTCGTAAAGTACTTCAAAATTGTTTGTACTATGCAAATAAACTTCTGACAGAACTGAAGTTAGAGGATGGAACTGGTCTTAGGAACTTCATTCGCATGTCTCCTACAGATTTTGATGTTATTTTACAAATGGTTGGTCCCAGGATAGTGAAAAGTGACAAACGATTTAGATCAGCAATATCACCTACTATCCCACGTTGCTGGTTGTCGGAAATGTTGGACAACATTATTTCTTGTTACCTATTTGAAATGGATTACTAGAAACGTGTTTTCCCCGCTGGGAAACACAGGCAACTTGAAAAAATGTTGCCCAAAAGTTGGGGAACATTTAGCCTACTGTTTCTAAAACAAGGGCAACATGTTGGCTAACAATGTTAAGGGGAAATGTTTCCTATTGTGTATTAAGCTTAAGGAATTTTTTTTAGCACTCGTTGGAGGTAACGCCTATATAATATGTGTTAGGGATTAGAAATGTTGAATTTAAAGGAATTGCACACCAGAATTGCTTGGGAGGAATAGTGGAAAATCATTAATTAAAAAGCACTCTCGGTACACCCTACCGGGTTTAAATCCCAATCTTCCCATCATCGACCATCTAGTCTAATGCAAGAGTAGTGCCTTGTACCAGCTTTGATAGCTGCATAGTCTAATATAAGAGATTGGAAACGTTGATTCAGAGGACATGCACCCACATTAGCGTGAGAAAGGGTTTGTGAAAAAACCATGATTTTAAAGTATTCCTATTGCACCTAAATGACTCACTGTAAGTCCATTTGTTGAAAATGGATGTTTCAGACTATATAGCCACTTGTGTGGGCTCCAAATCAAGAGTTAAATTAATTTAAATTCTATTAACAGAATAATAAAAAATATTGAACAAATATATGTTAAATTATAAAATCTATCTAGTTATTTACGAATAAGACTTAAGTTATGTTTAGCACAAGGACAACACAATGAAATTTAGAGACAGAAAAATGATTGGTCTATTTTAGGGTAGTATTGATATAAAGGGGTATTTAACTCATAATTAATTCAAACACTTACGTATATACCACCTAAATAGCTACCGCTTTATATCAGGATTAATTATTTTTAGCACCTTTTTATACTACTCGTCAGGTTTATGTACTAATTACGCTAATGAGTTAAGGATAGTGAAATATGCATTTAGAGGAAATGTACCAGCATTTTCGTGGAGAGAGCGTGGAAAATCATTTGGGGAAAACCACCTTTAATATACCTGACTGGTATTCGAGTTCTGATCTCCCTGTAATCGGCAGTCTAGTCTTACACGAGAGTGACGTCTTAGATAATGTGGACACCGAAGATCAAGGATAAATTGATAATCCTTGATAATCGCACTTGTAAGTTGTAACCAAATGGAAAAAGGTGTCAAGCTCCATAACGGTTTAGATTTCCTGTAACAAGACGGTCTATCTCGTTTTTTTTTGGTCATTATTTTCTTTTTTGATTATGGTATTACTGACTGGAGGGACATGACATCCAGTCCGGTCGCCTATGTGTAGACTATTGGCCGCTCTGGTGGCACAGAACGTTGCTAAGGGTACACCCATGTAGGTTGTCTACACGTACCCACAATGAGATGATGTGATAACAGTGATTATGGAGGTGTGAGCCAGTGGGAGTCTTAAATATAACTTAAGCCTAATTTACCAACCCCTGGTGACCGTTGGGATAATTCCCCTTGAGAATAATATAACCAAGATACTAACCGGGAATCAAACCCGTTACCCTTAGTTTTGTAGCCAGGTGCATTGACCACTTTCCATGGGGCTGGATCTCAGACAGGTGTAGGAGCATGGGTTGGGAGGGGGGCAGGGGGTTAGTCTTCCACACGTAATTTCCATGCACCAGCTGTAAAATTGTCCAAATCTCATTGATTCTATATATACTGTCACATTACGTCAATAGAAGAAAATATAATATAACTAGTCCAATAAGATTGTTCACGTGAGTCATTTTGAGATCTTGTTCGAAACACAGTATAGAAACGTTAGACTTGGGTACTTTTTATTACATTTCCTAGATTGGTGGGATATCTTATGGAGGGTGTAAATAGTTGACCTTTAACTCTTTAGAAGGAGCGTAGATGGAAGTGCTTAACAATCTCCAACGATGCCTCAATTAGTCCTTTCTTATGGTCCGCACACACTACCAATGTTTCCGTACTTAATTCAGTACTTAACTCAGAACATATGAACTATAACTAATTATCGTGGTTACTATTGGTAAAACAAGTGTTTACCATTAAAACTTGTGCGTAATTTGATAGATGCGGAGGTAGTTTTTAAACTTTTAAAGTACAAACGCTTCCGAAAAAGCGATATTGAGTTGTCTTAAATGAGCAAATTGAAGAGTTTATTTTTATCACCACATTTTACTACCTTTTTCAGTTATACGCACATATGATAATTACTCTAATGTTGGTAGGGATGAGGAAGAAAGCATTCAGAGTAAATCTGCTTGAATTTCCTTGGAAGGAGAATGGGAAACCATTTAGGAAAAAACATCCTCAGTAGACCCGACCGGTATTCAAGCCCCAATATCCCCGTGATCAGCAGGCCAGTCTAACGCGAGTCGAATGTTTCGGTTGTGAACGCTATAATTAAAAGTTATGTATTTAATCTATATGCGCATTATGTTTTATGCACTATTCGTTGTTGGTTATACTTTATGTGTGAATCTAAGCCTATCCTGACACTATCAACAAAAAAATGATGTAAACAATGAGGGTGTAAATGTGCGCCGTCTATTTCATGATAGCTGACATCATTATTTATTCTCTACTGAATTGAGTAAGGAACATTGCCTGAGGCATGAGGCCTATAGCTTTCTGTAACTTATTTCTTTGTTCATGATCCCTCTCTTTCTATCTTCTATGTGTTATACACCTCGTTGGTGGAGTTGGGTTGGATGGGTCCCGCGAGATTGTGAACATGAAAACGTGAATCGGAAAAGGACGAAGATCCCCCCCCCCCCCTCTTAAGGAATGAAGAAAGAAGAGAAAGTTCGGCCGCACCGCACAGTCAATAACTTATCGGCGAATTTTCTGGGAATATTTTATACATCCCACACTTTCTTACCCCCTTTCCACCCCCACCCACCCCCCCAACCCCTTACTTTTCCTTCTTTAAACTCTCTACCAAACTCACTATCGGGTATCTCTCTCTTTTTCACACACACATAATGCCTCGAATCTTCTCTGTCTAGGCGGAAAGATGACGGCTGTCACTAGAAAGAAAGTGGGTGGTGTTGGAACAAAACGGTTTATTATATATATATTTTTTTCTCTTCGTTGTGAAAAATAAACGATAGGTGAAAATGAAATTGATTTTTTCCATTTCTATATTTTGTTCAATTTTCTTACCTTTAATTTTGGTCATTTTGTTGCTACACAGATGATTCTCATACATGTAATTATTGTTTAATATTTTGTCTTGTTTGTAGTTAAAAATTAAGTGTTGATTTAATATTTACATGGGATAGACACCTTTTAAATGGTAATTTTAGATTTTATAAAATTACATTTTTATAGTTTTGTTACAGTACGATCCTAAGTTATTTTAATTTTAATGTTATATTATGAAAGTAAGTACTCTAACATTTAAAAAGTTTCGAGGTAATACATATACCTATGCATTACAATAAATTAAATAAAACTTCTATTAATATCGGGAGGTGAATACGTATTAATTGTTCTAGATATGAAAAATATTGAACAATTCAATCAGGCTTTTTGTATAAGTTTTTATGTGTACAATCATTACTTTGAAATAAGGAATGTATTCACACCAAACTTAGATAATTCATTTCATATCTAATTTTATATAAATTTATCATGTCATCATGAATAATCCAAACTAAAAAGCTACTCTACATAACTCATTCACTAGTCAACAAATATTTTAATTTAATCGTGTGAGTAATGGCTCCTAACAAAGTAACATACACTATTTATACGCAATTTTCTATTCTGTATCGACCCTCGTAGAGTATAAAAAAAATTCTAACCATATTTAAAGGTGCTGAGACAAAATTAAAGAATATATGCCTAATGCACCAAGGAAATTAGGTAGAGGTTCATCATGGCCAAGGAAGCCTTCAACAATAATAGGTCGCTGCTGAACAACAAGTTTAGTTTGAAACTGAAGAAGAAATTGATGAAATGCTACATTTGGAGCATCGCACTGTTCGTAGCAGGAACGTGGATTCTCAGGGATATGGAAAAAAAATAATACTAGGAGAAATTAAAAATGTGTTAATGGAGAATACTTGAGAAGATCAGGTGAATATAAGGGATGCTAAATGAAGAAGTCCTAGGAAGAGTGGGCGTGAAGAGAACCATTTTGGATGTGATTCCTCGGTACAAAGCAAACTAATCGAACACTTCCATAGAAGGAACTTTCCTAAGCAAGACGTCATAGAAGGAAAGGTTGAGAAAAAGAGGAGTGTAAAAAGGAGGAGGATTCAAATATTGAATGACTTGAAGGAAATGAGAAAATTCTGTGATCTGAAAGAGGAGACAGAAGACAGGGCACATTGGCGATCTAAATCGACTGACAGAAGGAATGAACCTTTGGTAAGACATAAAACGTAATAATGATGATGTTAATGTATGTATATATTTATCCTAAGAGATATTAAAATAGGGAATAGGGAGAAAACGAGAAGGGGAAGGAGCTTAATGTGAATAAAATAGTTATACATTTTATAATTTTAAACAGCTATATAGGGACACATTTTCCGATTTAAATTATCTTAGATTTGATTCATGAGCTGTCTATTAAAACAAAAGTAAATAAATATGATTTGGTTCGCAATCGCTAAATTACTTCAGTTGATTAACTTAATAATAAATTTTTCATATGTAATAAAATAAAATAACTTTATACAGTTAAAATTAGCCATTTGTTGCTACTCGCCATATTGACCAATAAACTATTCAACCGAATCTGTTTTTTTATTTGGACTGCGTCTTACTACTCGTCCGGACTATTCGCATTTAATTACAATTTAACTAGACTAATTATTTAGGAATAAAGGCTATTAAAAGAAGTATGTTTGTATTACCCCCTCGGTGACGTAGTTAGCTAACACGCTAGTTACGTGTCGAGCTAGAGAATCTCTTTCGGGTGAACTGGGGGTGGTTTTTCCTAAATAGTTTTCTATTCTTCCTCTACGAAAATGCAGGTTTACTTATTCTCTATTCAACCTTCCCAATTCCTAATCCATTAGTGTAATTAGTACTTAAGCGTATAACCCGAACGGGTAGTAAGACGCGGTGCTAAGTATTATTATTATTTATTATTATTGTTAAATCTGTAGTCGAGAGACATTGGGAAATCACGTTTGAAAACCTATACCTCAATACACCAAGCCTTGATTCGAACCTCAACCTCCCCGTTATCGGTAAAACAGAGATAACGAGATTGAGAAGAAACTGAAAAATGCCTTAACCCTCAAATGCGTTGCATAAACACTTTGTTTCAAAAATAAAATAGATACATATTTTTTGGTAATTATGAGATTTTAACAGAAAGTGTTGGTGCAATCCACATGTCTAAAAATGTCAACATAACAATTTTACCAAATTTGTGGGCTACTACATTTTGCAGTGTTATGAAAGTCCACGTGCCCACTATTTTACGCAATCAATGGAACAGTTAAAATAGGTTATACCTTTTAGGATAAGTTTTTTTTTAAAATAAAAGTTGCATTATTATAGTTATTTCTCAAGCATCCACTTTACCTTAGTTATCTCACCACCGATTAACTGGGTATATTAGATACAAAATAAGCTCGAATTATAAAACGTAAAGGATTGCGTTTTTATACATTCTTCAATTGAAAGCGGAACGAGTCAGATAAGTCTATTAGTTTTTTTTTAAATTTTGTAGTAACTAATTTTAAATCGTGTTTTATTTTCTTAAATAAAAATTATGGTTTTAATTATTTTATATAATGTTTATTTTAAATCAAAATAGAGAGAACCCTGTCACCATGTGACATAAGCTTCGGCTATATTACCTGTAGTATAATTTTCTTAGTAAGCTCTTTGTAGAAAATACGAATGTAGCTTTTATTGCAGTAAAAATTGATAACACTTTCACTAAGTTACCGTATATTAGAAGTTTTTTCTTTTAGGTAGGTAAAGTGACAGCTACAGATCACATGACCTGACGTATTAATACGTAAACGTAGATCTAGTAGCTTGTTTTACTTTTATATAAGGTTCTTCCTGTGAAAATTGGACTGTACTTAAGTAAGGTACTATCCAGAAGGGTGAAATGGGATCTTCACTTTTTATTCTAGTTTGTAACTTCCATATCATAGGAGAATGTCAAAGTTAAATAAAAAAAAAGTATAAGTTTCTTCTGGCGTGTCCAGGGACATGAAGTGAGATATTCTATTCCTAGGTTAGATCTTGAGAGTCCGATCCATCAGTTGTCATTGGAGCCTGAGGAGTAAGTGTGAGAAGGACGACTTATAGGGGCGAGAAGGAAAGAGAGGGTAAGATGGCGGGGCGGAGTGACTCTCCAAGGTGATCCATCACACCCGGGTGAGAGAGGAACGAGGTCCTCAGAGGTCGACTCTTCGCGTACCTTCTTTTCTACGAATTTGAACCACTTTCATCCGACTCCTGTCCCTTGCCGCGGCTCTGTCAATAAAACTACTCACTTAAATAAAGTCACCTTTGTTTTTTGTTGTGGTGATGGTTGTTGTTTTTCTTGATATTGGGGTTCTTGGAATATACTATTGATGGATCTTTACGACATTGATACTTCAAATAATTAATAATAATAATAATAAATAATAATGATAATATTTAGCACGTGTCTTACTACCCGTTCAGGTTATACGCTTTAAGTACTAATTACGCTAATGGATTAGGAATTGGAAAGGTTGAATTAGAGGAAGTGAACCGCATTTGCGTGGAGGGTAGAGTGGAAAACCGTTTAGGAAACACCACCCTCAGTTCACCCGACCGAGATTCGAACCTTGATCTCCCCGTCTTCAGCAATCGAGCTAAACATGACAAGCGCGTTAGCCAACTACGCCACCGAGGCGGGTGATACTTCAAAGTTTATGTCGAATTGTATTGTATCATAATAATTTGTAATGCTATAATACAGTCCAATTTTCATTAGAAGAGCCTCTTACAAAAATAAAAACTTTTTGTGACCAACATTGATAACACTAATACTTTAGTAAAATGTTATCTGGTAATATATGAAGGTAAGAAAAAGGGGGAAATCCTAATTTTTATCTCAAATCGAGTTTGTACTTCCATCTGTTAAACAATCACGAGAGCTTTCTTTCTCAAGCCCTTTTTTTATTATGGTTAAAAGAGGTATCTGTCCCTTTAAATAATTTTTTTTAAATCGTTATTTGTTGGGGGTCTTTATGAGGTTTGAGATATTAAAAGTTGCTCTCCTTGAACATGTGTGTAATGTGATTTTCCCTCTTTTCTTCCTGTCTACTTCATATACCAAAAGTGACACCTGTATATCACAAACCTGAAGAATGATACGTAAAAGTAGCGTTAATAGATTTTATAGCTATGAAAATTTGACTCGGATAATAATCGGAATTGCAATCTAAAATTATATTAGATATATCAAAAGGTTTTTTTTCCCACATTTGACTACCTGTCCGGGCTATACGCATTAATTACTTTAATTGATTAAGAAAATTAAAATAGAGAAAAATATAACATTTTTTAGAAGGAGATTGGAAAAATATTTAGGGGAAAAAATTGTTTAAACTCAACCGGGACTCAAACCTTGACCTTCTCATGAAAATAAAATTGAGCTATCTGAGATTGACATTTAAGTCCGCTCTTCCACCGGTGCAGTTGTAATACATTTTGATGAGGGAAGGAACAAGTCATTTACCATATAATTAATTTTAAATAAGTGCTTGTAATAGAGCAAAACGTGAATAATACACTTAAAACTGGTAAAAAAAAATGTATTCTCAACCCAAATATCAAGATGAGTTTTGTAACCGATCATACTAATAATTTGTCAAGAAGTCAGTTGATTTAGACAATACTTGAAATCAAGAGATTAAACCGTCACCGCCCTTTATCCAAAATGATAACATATCTGCAACCTTTTGTGCAATTTTGTCTTTGGAAAATGGTTTTTTAATAGAAAAGTCATAATATAAATGAATACATATATATTTAAATTTCCTATTTCTCTCTAAAGTTTCATATATATTTATTCATACAATTACTGATTATTTTAATTTGTTTATGGGTAAAGTACTTAAACTATCAAATAGTAGGATGAAGCTTATCCATTATCAAAAATTTGTTCTGGTAGCAAAGTTAACTCATACTGTTACATATTTTCAAGTTTTCTAAAAATACCTCCAAGGGATGGGCATTTACTAGAATCAGATTTAAAAGAATCATAAAAAAAGAGGTAAAGTCAAAAATAGAATCCAAAATGGCACTAAGCTGGTCTAATATTATAATTGCCTACTTTATTTATTAACAATTTTTTTAACTATTTTTCATTAGTATTGAAAATTCTCATTCCCTCTAAGTGAAACATAAAGATAATAGATACTAAGCTATCACTTTCAGCATATTACCAATAACAGGTAGGAGACAGATGATCACAGTTTGGTTTCATTTATTTTCCAAACGTGTTAACCTAATGTGTCCCTGTACTCTTCATCCATCACTTTGCTATGTCGTCAGTAGAGAGGAACACACACACACAAACACACGTTACAAACAGCGATAAAGAGAAAACGATGTGGATGGAAAGGAATAAAAAAAAAAGAGAGAAAACTTTCGCTGAAAATGAAATTGGAAAGCTTTTTGGTGGGGCGGTTGTCGTGGGGATTGTAAGATAAACTGTGTATTTTGTTTCTTTCACGATAATGGACATATTCATCCTGCATTTTCGTATATGTTGTGTTGTTGTCATGTTATACTAAAATAGAACCGGCTTGTTGAAATATATATACGAGAAAGGTAAAAGGTATGTAGGATGGAGACATATGTGTCGGGGATAACATTAGTAAGCCTACGGATCAAACCTGTTGCAGGACGCGTAGTATATACCAAAATAACAGTGATAATAATAATAATAATAATAAAACTCTTGCGTTTTATATATTCTCTTCTACATTCTAAATTTGGAGCTGTGAATTGAAATAATATTACTATAATTATTCGAAACGGTGGATTCACGGACTATATTCAAGGCTCATAATGTCGGATTTATCGGCGATGGGTGTTCAGGTTCGAATCCTGACCTATGTTTATTAAGAGTAATTTTTCCCTTTAAGTTTTCCCTAGTTCCTTATAAGCAAATACATCGCCTCTAGAATTTTATCTTCTTCATTCTTAAAACGTTAACCGTGTGCAAATACGGGTAGTAAGACGTACTGGAAACTAAATTTATTTAAAACATATAAATATATACATACATACATACATACATACATACATACACATCACATACACATACACATACACATCTACATACACATCACATACACACTACATACAATACATACACGCATACATACACGCATACATAAGCATACAATCATACATACATACATACTCATACACTCATACATAACTAATCATGCCATTCCCTTACGGATCAAATGCCAATCAACTCTGTGTACAATCGGCTAAAAATCATAAATTTTCGCCAAAACTATTGCACGTGAATCTTTTATGATTAAAAATTGATGGAGATAAAGAGTCAATAGACGTTCCTAATATTGAAAATTGTTGAAATATTATATGTAATATGAACAAAAACTAAGTTGAAAAGGCAATTTTTGACCATTTCAGAATGGTTTTACAGTTGAGCACTGTGCACAAATCGTCATTCGCTCGTATTAGGATCATACTGTAGCTATTAACTAAAAACGTTGTCTCTTAGTCCTTTATCGTCACCACGGATAATTTCGAGTAATCACTCAAATACGAATGCACTGCATACATTTCTGGTATATCGTTGGTCTTTTCTTTTCCCCTTTTACTTCCATATCTCGCGCGCCCTCTTAATCCATCCTCACTAACTTTCTCCACACTTCTATACCCTTGCATACTCCCTTCACTAAACAACATAAATCCATACACCGAGTCATACATGCTCTTTTATTCTTAAAACTCTTAATGTTTCTATCTTATCAAATTAAAAAGATTAATATTATTTTGAATTAATGTATTTGATGATAAGACTGACTAAGCCCTGATTTTTATAGGAAGCCCGCTTTCGGCCACCAATATTGATTGAAAGTCACTATAGTTTGGGGTTCTAGAAATATGTTTTATTTGCTTTATTAAACATACAGTTAATCCAAAAAGTTATCAAAAGCTTCCAATAATACTTCCTTATGTTATTACTGTATAGTTTATCTTTACATTATTTTAACCAATCGTATTAAGAATGTAAATAAAATTGTAATTTTTCTTTCCTCCATTGTAGTTACATGAATTTCAAATTTTCAAATAACGGGCATTCTATAAAAATCAGACTGTATAAAAAAAATCTATGGATATCTTCTGTAAAATATTAATGTTGAAATATCATATAAATCAACATCTATACAAGTCAGCTGAGTGTCCACGATCAGAGTCAGGTATGATGATCACTCTTCTAAGCCTATTCAGGATATTTTATGGGTTACGATAAGTAAATATTGTAAGCATATCGAACACTGAAAGGGTCAACAGCTACGCTGCACTAAAAAAAACCTTTTGGTGTTTGGGGCTTAAAACTACATTCAACAAACCGTCATACAAATATGGAAGTCGTTGATTTACGTACTTAGCACAACTATTACTTAGTAATTATGCCTATACAAGAGAACTGTCCAGGGATCATCATTGTGCCATTGGTGGTCTGTTGAAATTACAATTAGGGTAATCCCAGGTGAAAATAGCTCCAGTGCTGTCAAATGGCCTATAAATTACCAAAAAAACAAACAAACAGGACTAAAACTGCAAACTTGGCATGACCTCCAAACAACGGAGCATTCCCTTCAATAAATCAATGCCACCACAACAAACAAACGTGATTCTCGATGAATCCGATATTTCGCACAACGTCAAAGGTTACCGTTGTTTGTTGAAAACATTTGGTTGGCATGGTATTGGCAATGTGTCTATACATATAATAGTACAAAGGGTTGGCAAACTTTTGAAACTGAAATTTCCGGGAGCAACCCCGTTTTGGTATTTGGTTGTTACTAAATCATGCGGTATGTTGCACATTCTTTTGAATGGAAAAGCTCGGCAAAACTAAATTCAATGAATTATTTTAAATTCTCAACAACGTGGGGACGAAAACGCCAAATATTTGTTGTAATTTAATAAGCTGTGCCTAATCTAGGGATTAAAATTACACAGTACTACACGAATAACAGTAATAGAGAAAATTTAATAAATTTATTTATGGTTTTTATATGATGTTATAAAATATTTGACTTTGCTATAAGTGTTTTTAAATCTTTGTACAACTAATAAAATGTTCACTTTCCAAAGTTATTTTTAAAATGAGTTGTTAAAGATATAAAATAAAAATCCCACCAAACAGAATTCATATAAAACCAATTTATTCAAACCTATTTTTAAAACTAAAAAGAGTACAGTTAACTATCAATTTCATTTTATTTTATTGGCGCAGGTCCTAATAACTCCAAATATATTTTTAGTTTTGTGAACTGCTGTTTGTAAATTTAAAATAAATAAATAGGCACTTTCATTCGAAAACATTTATTACATATACATATAAATAATTAGAAACCTACTTTACTAAGTTAATTCCTGAATACACATCGGTAAAAATTGGTCATGGCCTATTTATTCCATTTAAAGTAGCTAATTTTTAGAATAAGCACTTTCAAACATATACAAATAAATAAATGGCATACCCTTCGTCTTGTAGCACAATGGATGAAAATGTTAAGTAAAATGTTCTCATCAAATTTGCTCCAAAAGGCCAAGATTTTGGAAATTACTAATAAAATAAAATATTTAACACACATATTTTATATACTTATCGAAATAGACGTTCTACTAATGAATTTGTCTTACAATAAGATTGAAGATTTTAATTAGAGTACAAATTATAAAAATGTGTATACTTAGGCTATACGTTTTCAAATAATAAGTACCCATTTAAACGACTGAGCTAACACGCGAATGTTTTCAAAATACAAATTTAATTAAAATACCCCTTTTCCTCAACATCTCCTATCCCATAAAACCTAAAAAAAAATCTTGATTAGAAAAGGTTTGTGGTGTCTGGTCTAAGAGATCTGGAAGAGCTAGTTGGGAAGTTTGATGGTCAGAGGCGATGGGAAATCGCTGTTTGGTGGTTAGTCCTTCAACCCTAAACCCCGAATCGTATGTTTCGTTTCTCAAACTAGAGGTGCTAGGGACGGGACGTGGCAGGAGAAACTAAGGCTACGACCAGACGAGCAGTAAATGTTGTTTTTGGTAAGACGACAAATAACGATCATTATAAAAAATAAAGAAAATCGTAGCACATGAACAGACTGGAACATAAAATGTAACTTTAAGTTGTAGCCAGCTGTAGCTGATTTAAACACCTTCATTAGGTAATAAAGACCTGAAGATGACTGTTCGTCGTTAATTTTGGCTGACAATGTGGTCAAACATAGAAAAAAAGATGTACTTAGCTACTGCACTTAAAAGTTTTCTTCTTAATCATCTACTTATTCATTAATATGACTTCCTAGTAAAATAAAATCAATTTGTATTACACAGTTATACATTTTATATTCAACTTTTTTTTTCAAATTTTTCTACATTATATAAAATAAATCTTTCAATCACTTACATTATTTAAATATTTAATTTCCTTTATGGCATTACATGTTTCAATTTAGTAGCCATTCACATTATTAGTATTTTGTTTTAATTGTTCTTTCGTAGCAATTTTTAATATCTCATTAATTTTTTGTATACTTTTGTACTTGAACTGTTCTACACTTTGGTTGTTTTATCATATTTCATAATAACTGAGGATATTAGTATATGTATACCTTTTTGACTACTTGCTGTGGCGCATCATTGCAAAGCAACAATTAATGGTTTATTTTTTATTTTAAATTAAATCATTCTTAGATTTATACTAACATAAATTTCTATTATAATATCGTTTCAAGTAAACTATTTTATAAAACATTTAAATGAATTAAGACATATCTAATGTTTTTGCAACACTAAACAAACTGCATTAAAATTAAATTAAATATCAAAATCTATATGCAGGCATAATTCAAAGTAAGTTAACAGAGTAGAAACGGCTTTATAAGTAATTTTATCAGGCTTATAGATATATAGAGCATTCTTAGCCCATTCACTAGGTTTAACAGTATTTATGTAACTATATATAGCTTTTTTATAGGATATTTTTAGTTTATACATCTGCACAAAAGAAAATATCGTCTGTTTCGGAGAAAAAAATTGAAAAATCAATAAGAATTAAATTACTCACTTTCACTTATTATAGAAGCTAATATAGTGACCCACGCAAGAAACTTCAAACTAATATAGTAGGCTAGAACATACGCACAAATAATCACAGGAAATTTTACGTTTAGTCTAATAATATAACCTCCCAAACTAAAGGATGCAAGAACTCAACACAAAGAGAAAGGCAAAATCCTTTGCAAGATAATGAAAAAAGTTGATGTATCTAACAAACTTCCACAGGACAGTAAAAGAACACAATTGCGCATTCCACTAACCATTGTTTCAAAAAGAAAAATACAGACTGGGAACGGCATTAGATGCAGAGACTAAATTCGGGCCACATTCAGTATGGTGTGTTATTGGGCACAGTGATGACTGTTAGCAGTCACTTTACATCTGAGCTATGTTATACATTTTTTTTGCTAACTGAATGATTTTAACTAAACTGGCACGAAGAATTAAAATAAAATGACTGAAATAAATTTGAACGCAGTATGCATGTCGATAAACTGGTGAGACTACTCTTGAGTAATTCTCGTGTTAAAAGATCTCCCCCTAAACTGCCGCATCGAGGACGCCTTAACGTTTGAAGGAAACTTCTCGGTGATATCTAGAAACCATCGTCTTCCTTGGAGTAGACTGTGAAACAGATTATCTGATAACGTGACCCAGTAATCACCACGCTCCTTCCCCAAACTTGGCCTTATTTGAAATAATGACGCCGTCTCTACACCCTCCTTCGTTTGAATGTAAAGTCTGTGTACTGTGTGACTGTGTGAGTTTGCTTTCAGTCGGTACGTGCAAGTTTTACCAAACAACTTCACTCCATTACTCGGGGATGATAAATGGCGTGTCTTTGCTAGCTTAAAATTGAGGTATACAAAACGTTCTCGAGTTGTGAATACGTTCGCTTAGCTTGTTTGTAAAGTTTTTGAGTTATGACGCAGCCAAAGTGTTTAGACTACCGCTCTGAACTGCTTTGTGTGAAGTGTTTCCTCGAATGTTCAGGGGAATGCATGCCTGCACACTACTACTGGCTATCTTTAAATATTAAGATGGACGCCGGGTTTGCATCAGTTGAATGCATGTAATTGAATTAAAGTTTGGCTATTTATTATAATTTATTGTGTGATGCATACCTATTCTCTGTGGTGAAACTATCAAACTTAAAAAGAGATAAATCAAACAACTAATACATTTACACTCCATGTATGTTAGATACATACATATGTGTGTGTATACATACTTTAAAATAAGAGTAATTAATTGATTCATTTAGTGGCAGGAGGAATAAGAATTGTAATTTGAATGAAGTAAACCTAGATTAGCCCAAACAGGTGTATACCCGGACTAAACATCAAGCCCATTTTGTCTGAATTTCAGGTGACAGATGTCCATGTTTGAGTCCCAACCAAACGTCCTGAGATCTTTTTTTTTCATTTGAACTCCAAGAAAATCTGTATGAATATCATCTAACAATTTTTTTTCTTCATTCCTACCCTCTAGTGTTGTTAAAATTAATGATAAAAGCTCTTACAGGGATCCCTGTTAGTTGAGACACTTCCTGTGACACGAGCGCGTTGAGTTGAAAGATTACAGTTTTTTCTTCGAATGGCCTTAATTTATTAGTTCACTGTAACAACATTCCAGGTAGAATATTATGGTAATTTTAGTATAGTAATGTCTTTATCCAGCGGATATTAAAAATAAACTTTACTATTATATTTTAGCATGAAAAATCAACCGAAAATTTTATTTTAAATACATTGATTTCACTCGAGAGCTCAAAGATGGATATACTTATACTTGATGATTGAAGGCGGGGGGGATTGAAAATGTACATAGATGCCTTTTATTTACTACATTATAGGAGTCAAAATGATCTCAAATTAATATTACTTTTCATAAAACGGAAATCAATAGTCTATTAAATGTTTTTTCTTTCAACTAAGTATCTATATTCATAAAATGTGTTCGTTATAGCGTTGCGCGTTATCCATCGCACGCAGAGGTCTGAAATTTAAAAAATTTAGTAACCCTATGCCTAAACATGTGTGCCCTGAGGCCGGAATTTTAAAATTTGGATTTTATTTTTTTAAATTAATTGAAAACTGTGTCGGAAGAAATAGAAGATTTTTTCTGTTTGATTTGAAACAAATAAATGCGTGGCCACCACAGGAAACGTCGGGTAGTTATGCTAGTATAAAATATAAAGAAAATGTAAATACTAACATTTATGGTATAAATAAATAAAAAACATATCACGTGATATTTTTTAAATGTTTGAATCAAAAATTTACCATTTTATTTGAGAATAATATGCTATATTTAAATGCATGGATTATTCTAGGAATTATTTGGCTTAAGGTCTTCAAAGGATTTAACTGATTTATATTATTTTATACCTAGCATGTAAGTTCTCTTTGTTATCATATATATGTTACATATATGAAATACATAAAAGTAGTAAGGATTAAAACCAATTCATGTACAGCTATAGAGCTAACACTTCAAAAGAATGTGTTCCTATGTTCATTTTTTGATAAATTATTTTATGGTAAACAATGTTTATTTAATTTATCTCTTAATCCTATCTTTGGAATATACATTATATAGTCGGCCCTGGCTTATGCGAGGATTAATATTCACATAAAACGGAAGCTTGATATGTAAGACTATAGAGAGATGGTTAAATTTAAAATGAAGGCTTATCTTCTTTTATAATTTTTATTTATCTCCACATTTAATAAAACTGTAAATTTGTCTGTAAATTCGATTTAATCACGTTTGTTTAAATAAGCTCCAAAAGTACTCATAGAATTGAGATGGTACTTCTGCTGTTGTACTGCTTCTATTTAAGAATAAAGGGTAAGCTATTTACATACCATCACGTTTAATCATCGGTGAGCAAAGCAGTGTCGAGAAAAATTATTGTGGCTACATTTTATTGTTTAAATTTGTAATAATTCAAACATATTAACTTTTAATATATTAAATTATTTGTAAGTCTCCTTGGTATTGTGGGGTTTGGTAATATTAACAAGCCATAAACGTATAATTGTTTTTTGTCTTACTTGATCGCCAAATCAACAGCACTCCAAAAAGTAATAATAATTAGAGAATAAACCAAAAGAGAAACTATATTTTGTGTTGGTTGTTTTATATTCACATTAATAGGCAAATCGTGATTCTTTGGCCAATAAAACTTACTAATAGGTAACGTAAACATATTTATGTGATTTTATATTACTTTTGCAACATAATTATTGGTCTAAGGCACTATTTTCGCAATATACTAGATTGCTGATGTCAGGGAGATCAGGGTTTGTCCCTGTCGAGTTTATTGAGGGGAATTTTCCTAAATGTTTCCCCACCACTACCTCTATGCAAATATGGGTGTACTCTATTTAATTCAACCTTATTCATTCCTAGATTATTAGTGTAGCTAAGTTGGCTAAGTAAGTAAGTAAGTAAGAACAAATTAATGACACTCGCTTCTGTAGCCGCATAGTCTAAGGCACCTCTATCGCAATAGACTTGACTGCCGATGATGGGGAAGATCGTGGTTTGCTCCCAGTTGGGTGTATTGTGGTGGTTTTCCTAAACTACTTCCCACTTTTCTCTCTCTCTCTCTCTCTCTCTCTCTCTTCTCTCTCTCTCTCTCTCTCTCTCTCTACGCAATTGAGGGTAAACTTCCTCTAAATTCAATCTTCACTATCCCTAACCCATCAGCGTAATTATTAGATAAGCGTATAACTCAAATGGGTGGTAGGACGTGGTTCTAAAAAAATTAATGACTGGGAAAGCGGGGAAAGGGATCCTTCCCCAAAATTTTCTATACTAATAGAATTAAATCTTTCTTGTATGGTAACAAATTAAAATATTTAAATACATGTAGAGACACAACCAAATAGTTTGAATATGTATGCTTTTTTAAAAAACTGTGGTGCTTTTAGTTATAAATATGTTCTGTAACAATATATATATTTAATTTACATTTACATATCTTATGATCGCTCTTAGGCAAATATTGAGTTCTATGGATTGCGTTCAATTGTGAACTCACTTTATTTACTGATTAATACCTCGTTTCAAAGATTATTTTAAAAATGTGTTGGTTAACATATTTGTTTTTGGATTGGAAATTATCAAAGAGCTCTGCTGGATGTTGAAAAAAACAATTCAATGGAGTTTTGATATCTGTTTGTATGTATGAATTATTAGAACACTTCTAAACATCGTAGAAATCTGAACTTTGGCATACCGATAGGTTTTGAGATAATGTTCTCTAGAAAAGTCCTAAGGTCGACAATTTACTATTCAAAATAATTGATCGAATATGAGCAAGATGATTGAAAATGAATAATTCTTTTTCTGTACAGTAAACTTTTACATTCCTATATAACTTTCATTTGTTTTAACTAAGTAAAAACAAATTATTTATGATATGTTATTCTCCTTTCTTTTTTAATTAGCACAAAATCTAGAGTAAAATTATTTTAGATAAAGAAGTTATAAGTTAATTTTTAAAACAAATTTCAGATTTTAACATATATTTAGATAATAATCTATATTTTGATATTGTGTTTTAGTCGGTCTACTTGTTACCTATTTTTAACACAATTTTAAACAATAGAGGATTAACATGTATAGATAATTGGGGCTACCTTTATCCTGTGATTAATTTGATGTACTACTCGTATAAAAGAACAAAGCTACTTTATAGACTCCCCAAGTTAAGAACGGCTACACCATCTAGAATTTTCTGCACATTCGAATCTTTGAGGTCTTTTCCTTTCCTTGTGAATAGTATAGACTATAATAAGCACACAAAACAATTAATTTTTAGAATGTTTGTTTGTCCATTTGTTTGTTTCCTGTAAACTAAAAAAGGTATTCATCAAATCGAGACGGGACCTCGTTTGTTGTACTCCTTATTTTTCAGAGAACCATGATACGATCTATAGCATACCGCTAGCTCATCAGCGAGCAAACTAGTGTCGAAAAAAATGGGCGTGACAAGTGGACATTCGTCGCGTTAAGTATTGCGGGTGAAACAGTCTCGTCATTTGGACTTTTCGAACGCTAGCGAACTGTTCTGCGCTATTCATTCTTTAGTGACTGGCGTTGTTTTTAGTTTTTAGTGATTGTTGTAGTGATTGCTGTTATTTTCTCGGCCGGGGTTCAATCCTCGGTCCCGGCAGAGATTTATCTGATTTCCAAACCCATCCTTCACCTCTGACAAGACATCTTTTGAATGGGGAATGCCAGGCCTCCACCGTGGTTCGGATTCCACGTTAAACTGTAGGTCCTTCATTTCATCTCACAATCACCCTACCATTACACATTAGCGTAAGTGCGTATAACCCGAACGGGTAGTAAGACGCGGTGCTAATAATAATAATGTTATTTTCTGGTTTAATGGAATGGTCTGATTAATCTGCAAATCTTTTAGAATATTTCCACTTCTGTGGGTTTGACGTTTCCGTAAAAAATCTGACACCCAAATTTTCCTCCGTTTCCTTTTTTTCTGCGCAATTTTTCCCATAACTACAAATGTACCTTCCAAACAAACTACTGCTAAATGGTCTTCACAATCCCTACCTTCTATTGATCACGAGTATTCACACTCCTGGGGTAGCTTCAAATGGGTGGATATTTTGCGAACATCACCGAATATAAGTGTTCTCTCCGGTGTAGACGCCATTCGAACAGCCCCGAACATCTCTGAATGGAACAGGAGTAAATTTTCGCCGAATGCGCGTTCGCTCGTATTCGTATTAACATTCAGTCCGGTGTAAATGTACCTTGTTTGGAACCTTATATGAGCAAGGGTCTGTAGAGGGAGGGAGGGGAGTCCGTGTTTCTTTTGAATCTTAGTATGCACATTGAACGCTGCTTTTGAAGTTTCATTCTTTTCTAGCATTTGAAGTTGTCGAATGTTTTGATGTATTGTTTATTGCGAGCGAAGCCGCGGGCAAACACAAGTGCTGATTATTTTTACATGGCCATCTTATGTTTAATATTTTAATGTCGGAATTTAAAAGAAATTTATAGTTAAAACAAGTATACATCCAGATAAGTAAGGCTTATATATTTTTATAAGAGTAATTAAAGGAAGTATATATTTTATGGGTTTCTATAATTCTAATTTATTTTTAACTAAGCACAAACATTATGTAATTTTTTTAATAGGGTATACAACAAAATTATTATACAATGAATAATTTAGCTATACGTGCAAGTATTTTGTGAGTGCAAGATTTGATTAATTCACATTTTATCAATAACATTAATCTTCCATTATTTGTGAAAATAATTATTGGCTTGACCTAGATGCGCCGAAGGAAAACTACGCCGAAACAAATAACAAGCTAGCATTCGCATACCATAACATGCATAGTAAAAATAAAAGCTCCATGTGTTTGGTGGTTTAGGTGCTCATTGTTTTAGATGGAATTTGAGGCTAGTAGATATGATGGCAGTCTAACCCCATATTTGTGGTATGTGTATATTAATTAATGTCAACCCCATTGAAATGGTTTGAACGAGGAAGTAGGGTCAATTCGACAACCTACAGACAGAAATATATTATATCCATTTAAATTCATTTGTGAAAATGGACCTATATTCTTCATTTTTATAGTTATTAAAGTAATTGAAAATACTTTAGTTGTGTTAATTTCTATTATAGAACGGAAAATTAAATTTAGCCTTTTTGGTTGAGATACAATACATGCAGGGTTTGGATTTATATAAATATGTCTCAAAGTAGTCAGAAAATGGTTCCAAATTAATGTTGTAGCTGTATTGATTAAAGCGTATAGCCCGGACGGGTAGTAAGACGCGGTGCTAAATATTATTATTGTATTGATTAAGTTCATATCAAGGCAACCACTTATTTAGTTGGAAATTAAATAATAATTCAACTACTAATGTGGAAATTAAATATGTTCTGGGGATCACAGTTTGGTATATATGCTTTTGTGACTCCAAGCCTCAAACTACAGTTTCATGTCCATTTGTGTCATTGGGGTACCCACTTCCAACGGTAGTGGGTAGTGTTATTGCGATTGAGGGGGGGGTGGGGTGGCTAAAGGGGCTATAGGGATCCCCCGGCAATTGTTATTGCTGTGGTATGCATGGCTTGCGTCGGACGAAATTAATCAAATCGTTATTACACTCATGAATTACCGGTATGTCTTCCAAACTATGACGGAATGTACGACTAGAATGCTAAGACTGAGTGGGGCATTGCCCCCCTCCCCCTTTGTCAACCTTTAACACCACCACCACCTCTTAACGTACATGTATTGTCACTAGATCAATGGGTAAGTGCGTTGTGAGGTTGAGCAGGTGTTCATTCAAGCTAGTGACCGCTTTCGGGTTCATATATAATGCTACCCGCTTCGGTGACCGCGTGGTCTGACGCGCAACTCTCGCAGTTGATTAGTCTGCCGATAACGAGGTGATCGTGGTTCAAATCTCGGTCGGGTGTACTTTGGGTGATTTTTCCAAAATTGTTTTTTACACTCTTCCTACACGCCAATGCGGGTACACTGCCTCTTAATTATAACCTTCCTAATCCTTAAAACCATTAGCGTAATTTGTATAGCGTATACTCCGAACGGGTAGTAAGACGCAGTGCTAAAATAAAATCTATAATGCTCACCTCGTAGGATGATCAATTATTCGCTTATCACGAGTCGCCGTTGTAATTTGGAATATATGTTTGTCTTGATTTGTGATTTAGATCATAGACTGGAAAATTACGTTCTGTAATCATATCTGAATCTACGAATAGTATTCAAATACTATTAATTTCTTAGGGCTACATTTCACTTAGGATTGTTTTTACTGAAATACTTAGACAACAATGTTAATTCTATATACCCGATTCAATGGACAAATGGTGTAAGGCATCACTGTCGTATTAGACTGGTTTGTTGGAAGACGGGGGGGATCGCAGATTGAATCCTGGCCGGATTTACTGAGGGTGATTTTATCTAAATGGTTTCCCAATCTTCTACCACTCAAAAGCGGTTAGCTTACCTCTACAATGCTTCTTTACTCATATCTAACCCATTAGAGTTATCATATGGGTATGCCTATAACCTGAACAGCTAATAAGGCAATGTAAAAAATATATAATTTTATAAAGGTATAATAGTGATTTTTGTGTAATTGTTAGTTCACATTTATTTAATTTTTTTATTTATTTCAAATGTATTTACTGCTAAAATAATAAAAATTACTAAAGATGTTTAAAAAATAAATATAATGATTTACATTATACAAAAAATACGGATTTCACATTTTAAATGTGGCTTAAATTATTCAACCTTTTTTTTCTTAGATCAAAACATTTTGTATTGCTTTAAAAAAAGTTTTTACAAACATAGGTTTCTTAAAATTTTAATGATAGTTTTTTTTTATCATTTACACATGTGTTCTTAATTAATTTTATTATAGGGACTAATAACTTTTCAACACTATACATCGTATACTTTGATTAGTGACGACAGTAAAAAATTTGGACTTAATGAAACATTTGTTACCTTATTGTATGTGACAGCATATGAGCGTTACAGGTTCAACTACGATAATTATTAAACAGCGAAATATTGTAACAACGTATACACATCGCGGAATGAATATCACATTGTGAAACTTCTCTCTTTTCCTTGACCATCCGTACATAAGCTTGTTATTACTGATTCGTAACAGCGAAGCCGAATTAACACATAAAAAATAATTGCGTCACAGTAGGAATTAAACCCCTAAATAAAAATAAAAGCTAAAAAATAAACAAGAGAAAAATTTAATCTTTTTTTTTTTTTCATCAGTGATGTTATGAATTTTCAATGTTTATGTTGTCAATCGTGTGTGACAGTACATAGGGGCTTGTGACTGTATAATAGGTCGTATCTCGCGATTCTCAACCTGCTGCCCGCTCGAATTAAACTGAATTTGCATCTAGTTGGTATTTGCTGTGTAGTGCTGACCACCCCAGGCATTCATGACTACCGGAACTAATACAGTGCAAGAACGTCCTAAATGCTGTCTCTGGTTGTCTTTAAAATCCTCCTCCCCCCCTACCACCTCTGTCTCGCTACCTGTTCGTTCGTGCTATATGTACATATATATTACTAAAGATCATAACCGGAACCATGGTATAGTGGTCAGCACACATGACTAGCAGCCTCGGGTTCCTAGTTCAATTCCCGCTTGGTATCATGGTTATCTTTACCAAAAGGGAAATCATCCCAAAGGTCACCAAGGTCTGGTTAATTAAGTTTAAGTTAGCATTATCTACTGGTTCCACACCCTCATCATCATCATCACATAATATTATTGGGACAGAAAAATTCTCCACGGAAAGAATGCATTCGGGCTTATCCTGGGCTAAGCCACTTAAGTACCGGCTAATGTTGCCACCAACTGGGCTTTGAGCGATCTATCCCAGACACGAATATATTTTTTTTATTAATATTCCACTAATGTATACGGGGTGTACCGTAACACGTGGGACTTAACCTCGGCAGTGGACAAGATACAAAAAAACAACGAAAAAAGTAAATATTAACATGCGCCCCATTTGACCAAGCCAAGTGAGTCGCTTAGACTGTTTGTATATCATACTTGATATCTCTCGACCTGTTGACTAGGTATTTTCTATGTGTTATTCTGGATATTCCAAACACCTGATAATTTTGAAAGAAAACAGCACATTCTACGACACGATGACTGAAGTCTTGCATTCAAACTGAAGGTGGTCATTTTTAGCACTTTTTTGCTATGGAAGGAAGCAATGCTATACAAAAAAGTATATATTAAAATCGATGCTTGGGGGAGTAATGATTATAATTACGGACATGAGCCTTATATCGATTATAATCAAATACATTGAAAAATGATACCTGGACTTGGGAATAGAACGCTGGACCTTGTGGGCCAAGTCTTTACCACTGAGCTATTCAGGGATCGTCCTGTGCTTGAGGTAATTCTCTCATATTTTAAGGCAGAGTCTCTGATGGATGTGTGAATTTAATCGGCTACTACGAACTATCATTGATATCACAAGCACCGGTGACTCGGTTGTGCTGCCAATAGCACAAAAATATTGTGCGTTCCAACCTATAATTATGTATATATGAAAGTTGAAGCTTGGGGGATGAATGACTATAGCTACAGAAATGAAACGCATATAGAATTTAATCTAATAAACTAAAATATGACACCTGGACTTGGGAATCGAACACGGTTCCTTTGGCTTAACGCGTCAAAGATCTACCACTGTCTTATACAGGGATCGTCATAATTTCCCAAGCTTCCCCTTTCATTGGTTTAGTTGGCAATTTATGTTTTTCAAAGTCAATACGACAGATAGTTGACTATTCAAAGTATTTGGCGCAAGATTATAATAATAATAATAATATTTAGCACCGCGTCTTACTACCCGTTCGAGTTATACGCTTTAAGTACTAATTACGCTAATGGGTTAGGAATTGGGAAGGTTGAATTAGAGGAAGTAAACTCGCATTTGCGTGGAGGGAGAGTGGTAAACCATTTAGGAAAAACCACCCCCAGTTCACCGACCGAGATTCGAACCTCGATCTCCCGTCCTAAGCAGTCGAGCTCAATACGACAAACGCGTTAGCCAACTACGCCACCGAGGCGGGTATTTAGCGGAAGAACAATCGTATTTGTCCCTTTACTCATTTCCACTCTAAATTATACTATGTACCTCCCAGGCGAAAGAAAAAAACTATTTATTTGATGTTATATAATAATATGGATCTATACTTCTTCTTTGTACTGTATGGTTAAATATAGAGTTCTTACAATACATCATATTTCATTTGATGTGTTAAATCCTTTTCAATATTATTATTTGTACAAGAGTATCATGTAATATTTTTGAAACAATATTCATATTTATTTGATAAGAAGTAATAAATATAAAATTATATCTTCTTTGTTATTATTTTATTACCTTAAACTCATTTGATATTAGCTATAGTCTACTACGGTGACATGTTTCGGTGTTATATAGGCCTATAGATGTTACACTACCTTCAGGTCTTATTTATTATAAAGATGATTTATTTTAAATACATGTTATCGGAAACTTGATGAAATGTTGTGGTATTATAATGTAAGAAACTTTATGTGGAATGTATCATTTTTTAATATTTTTAAGATCCTACATCCACTGCCTAAGCATGATCATCCATTAATAAACAAATACATTTTTATATCATTAATCATTAATTAAATATTACACATTATTTATTGAGTGACGCTTATACGCAAAGGTTATAAACTCTTACACTAGTTTAGGTTTAGGAGATAAATTTAATTAAGTGCAAATAATACTGCTTTGAGTTTAGCTAAAATAGTTATCGGTTCTTCGTTTGTATTCAAATTACATTTGAAATGTTTTCTAAACCAAAATTCTCAAGCTTTCACAGAACCTAAAGTTTTTTTAACTGTAGTAAAAATGTTTCTTGTTTCACTCTTTTCCCACCCTTAAGGGCTTCGCCACTCCAATAGAGGGTTAAAAGAAAAGGACATATTGGACGTCGGTTATTTGTAAATGCCACCAGAGCGATAAAAACAAGAGGAAAATAAGTTTTTACAAAAAGAGAAAGTTTCAACCCCGCAAGTGACAGGATAGCCAATAAACAAGAAAGTGAGGTCTAGCCACGTAAAGTACGTTACAATTAAAACAGTCAAATAATTATTCAAGGGCTATTAACATTTGATTTGAGATATTATTTTACTTAATATGGCCTCTGTTAATAGTTCTATTAATAAAATATGTTATGACGATGATAATTAAATATATTATCATTAGGTAACTTAACTGTTATTGTTTAAAATGATTTGAATGGCGTGAAAACCAATTTAATTAAAATTAGTTTGTGTCTTGGTGTTTCCTGTTTTAAGAGAATTAACACACATACAAAACGTAAAAAGGAGACCTCAAACTTTACACTTATAAAATACTTGTTTGAAGTATATTTTACTTACAGTACTAAATATATTTTTACCTTAGATCTATTTTATTTTCCTAATACAAAATATCATTTTTTAAAAATATCTATTTCCAAATTACTCAAAAACATTAATATTTTTTAAAATTATTTCTATAAATGAGTCATATTTTGAATTAACTACACACTGTAAAATAAGAAGATGACGGAATTTAAGTTAGTTAAAAACTTGTATTTTTTATTGTATGCTTGTTTTATGTACAAATGATTAAGATTGGTTCTCTTTATATTATTAAGTATTTACACTGTCTAACAAAATGGCCGTGATATCCACGTTTAATTAAAAATTAGGCTAGGAATGAGGAAGAAACATCTAGAGGGAATATGTAATGATTAGTGTAGAGAGAGTGGACACTATATAACCAAGAACTCGGTACACACAGCCGCTATTCACACCCCGGCCATCCCTCACATTGTATTATATTATATTATTATATTATATATACTACTATAAAGCCACATGGCTGATTCACTCACTGGCATTAATGTTTACCCACTTCCAGATGAGCTAGAAACTTAAATTGGACAAACTTAGCCTGTAACGAGGGAAATTCCAAAAGTAAAAAAAAAAAAAAAAAATCTTCAACCGAAAAAAAAATCAAAATGGTGGAGCAACATTAAAGTCGGTGCGGACCTTTCCTTGAAGGTCTCTTGTGGCTAAGTGGTAAAACGACTCTGGCATTACATTATTTTATATCCACTTGCAAAGAGAACTTACTGGGGGTTTGGGGACGGAACCCCCAAAGAGTAAGGCGAACTTAGGTATATAGGCTATTTGCACCAGTACTGGTGGCGCGACTCGTGATTACTTAAGTTATTGCAGGGAAAATATCAGTGGCATCAGGTTTACCACGATAAAATACTCGAAAATCCTAAAACATAACTTACCATTTCTCGTAAACTACTTAGACAATCACAGTTTTATCAGAATTTGTTATAAAAACCTTAAAAGACACGATGATTTTTTATATTCCCATTTTATTTCCATATTCCAATTGGTTTGCTTTGAAAAAAATGTTTTCTAATGAAATAATTATAATTAGGTTTTTAGTGCAGACATATTTTCACTCTGTGTAAAAGTTTTTTCCTAATTGTGATAGATGGGTAGTATAAGTGTAAGAAATAATCAAAATGAATGGAATTTTATTTTGATATAAGACTCATTACTCTAACACCAATTCTTTTCACAGTTTATGAGTTGTACGAGCATCGCATACGAGATAATAATAGTTTTTTCTTTGATTACTAATGTAAATATTGCGATTATTATCTTAGTGTCTCACATGTGTGTTAATGTATTTGAACATGACGTTTTCTCTGATCTAATACGGTAAGTATGTTATTCTAAAGATAAGTTTTATAGTCAATTTTCACTAAACGTTGTATTTATAGGCCAAAGAAACTTGTAATAAATTAACTCTACAAAAATACTTTAGTTGCTATATTTTAAAATAAAGTACGATTTATTAATATAAACTATATTATTAATTTTTATGTTCAATAGCTTTAAAAACCATAAGTGAACAACACAAGTGTCCCCAGCGGGGTTTAAACCTGCCTCTCAATATTGGTTTAGTTTTTACAAACACAAGCTGTGTCTTTGACCTGTAGAGTCAAGGGTGGATGCTATCTGTACGATTCTTGTCTGAACGATTAATTTCTCTCTCTTTCTGCGCCCCAATTTTCGGACCGGTGTTTTCTGCTCATTGAATATAATTTTTTGCTCTCTATTATGTTCACGTGTGGCAGTTTTTATCGGATGATTAATATAGGTTTTAACTCTAGGAATACTCATTCCCAAGATGCTCCTTGAGAGCCAAAGCAGATATATTTCCAGTGTATTAGGAGGGGAATGGTTTCTTGGAGGGGAGTAGTTTGATTATATTTACTCATTTGGAACTCACTTCAGCCTATGATCAATTTATAACGTACACGATTCACCTTAAGAGCAAAGATTCGCGGTTTCGTTATAATATTCACGACAACCCATTCTAGACAAATCGAGTGAATCTAACAGCCCCCTAACCCCTGGTGGTAAAACATAAGCTAATATCCCAATATCGGGCGCTACCCACCCTGCTTTTGTCGTGGCACTATAATCTCCTGATACGGAAATTGGTTTTGAAACCATCATCTACCAGACCACCGCCACCACTAAGCATATTGCGAAGCCTGACAAAAAAATATTTTATAATCGAACCACAACAGCTTAATATTCACCGCACGTGGTAAACTCTATCTGGCTAGGACTGCTGTTAACAGCCACGTTACAACTCTCTAAATAATAGTACTCTAAACAACTGCTACTGTTGTAGTAAATTATAATATTATATTTGTATTAATCTTTTAAATTAATCAGTTACACATTTTCCAAGTTTGAATATTTTAAACAAAATATAACTAACACTGTAGTTTTAAAACTATTTAAGTTAGCAAAGAATTACATTTATATCCATAGCACGATTGTAATATAGTCTTGTGTATAAAATATTCTGAACCTTATTAAAATCTAGTTTGCAACTTAAAATAAATATTGTTTGTTGGGCCTATATATTAAAAAAAACTAACATTGTAACTTTTTGTTATAAATATTCAATGAGAAGTTAGCATTTTTAGTTTATAAAATAGTGATAATTTAGAAATATTTTAAATAGTGAATAACTTTATTACATTTGTTAAAAAGAGTTTAAAATATATATATATTAATAGAAAATGAATTTATTATTTATCTATAGTTATATAAATTATCATATTATTGATAACTGTAACACATATTTTAAAACGTCCCACTTTTATTAACCTTTTTAATAGAATAAACTGTTTGGTTTCATTAAATTTATTTTATATAAATATTTATTAATTTATTTCTTAAAAAATATTTTAATTTTTAAATCATGACACTAAAGTTACTTGTTAGAAGCAGAGTCCTGACAAACATTTGTAGTCTTTCAAAAAGAGATAGCAAGTTACTGAATTATAAAATAAGGAGGTAAATGTAAAAATATCATTTACCACACATCGTATAACAAATTCGAATTTTTTAAATTAATGATATACAACAGTAAAAATACATCAGTATAAAGGTGTACAAAAAAAAACTTCACAAAGAAAACTTGATATTCTACAAACAGCAATACAGGAAACAAGATATTGTGTTAAATATAACAATACACCAGGCTTATTTTTCACGTTCATTATTGCACAGGCACAAAGCCTCATATGATATGTGTAATGTTGAATCAACTGGAGAGCACCAAGGGTGCTAATTTATTCATGCGGACTTGGATGGAGCTCTAAATTAGTCTGCATTATGTAACTAATCCTGTTAATACGGGGCCGGACCATATGCTCCGTGTTTCACGAACCCGCATACACCGACAACGGATACGTTTCTGGAAATGAGAGCGATATCCAGGAGTAGTGGCTGAAGCGATGTATAGACCACACTTAAATAGTCTTTGCCTACTTAGATTACGCTAATATGTTTTCAATATGTGATTTTCTAGGTACTGTATTAAAAAAAATTAGTCTGGGGCATCGCTTTAATATATATTTGTATGTATTAATTTTTACAGAATGTTATTATAAGGTGGGATGGAAGGGGACGCGAGAAAAGGCCAGCGTTTTTGTAGTTTTTTGTAAAAAAAAATATTGCACCATTACAAAAAAGGAGTTTACTTTTCTTCACATGTTGATATCAACAGTTCTTGAATATATATAATGAACATAGCTGCATTATCAAACAAACTTTTTAAATGAAGAGAAAAAATTGTCATTAAATTCCAGAACACCCTTGATAGATATTAAATAAATTTTGAGGTCATCATATGAAAAAAAAATTAAGTTCTATATTTGTACTGGAGCAATATTTAATTGTTTTGGCCAAAAAAATGTTTTGCCATAAAAACTGCAAAAACACTGGCTTTTTCTCGCGTCCTCTTTTATCCCAACCAAATATTTAAAATTTTAATTAAAAAAACGAAAATTTTAATCTTATTCGAGGTAATAAATTTTAATATATCCATTTATGTTTGAATATTTTTATCATTTTTTCTACACCGAGTGAAAAAATAATTTATAAAATGTGTGGCTATTTGGTCTGTTTATGTTCTTTCCTTGCGGTGTATTCACATTTACCCTAAGGAAAAACACATGAGTAAGAAGGTATCAGTCACAGGAAATCTACCCATAATTATCTATATGTAGAGTAGGAAAACATAAATAATATTAAACTCAGTACAACTAGTTAGGATTAAAACCTTGACCGCTTTGATCACTTTAAAATTAGATGAGATGAAACTGATGGACTAAACTGCGTGTCCACCATGTGGGTTCTTTGTTTGTACAGTATAGCATACATTTTGAACCAATACACCTATAGAGGTAAGATTAGTATAGGCTACCACAAACAACATCATGGTTATCTTCTGTTTATAATTTTTGTATTTATAGTCTGTGTTTGTTATCAGATTTTTACTATTTATGAAATATTTCACTAAACGTAATTTTCAAACTTAAATATACATTTACGTAGAAAAGTTATCAGCTATAGAGGGCAGATACATATTCAAACAGTCAAAATTCTGATTCATTAAATAATTTTGAGTGTAACTACATTTTTGTTTCAGCACTGATTCTTACTATCCATTCGGTTGTACAGTTATGTACTAATTACGCTAATTAATTGGTCAGGGATGAGGTTGGTTGAATTTAGAGGAAGTGTATCCGCATTTGCTTGGAGATGGAGAGAAATAGATAGTGGGAAACTATTTAGATAAAACCACCCTCAGTAAACCCGACCGGGATCGAACCACGATCTTCCCTTCATCGGCAGTCTAGTCTATAGTGAGAGTCGCGCCTTGGCTCATGGGACCACCGAACCGGGTTGCAATTACTATTGAATTAATTGTTATATTATATGGTAGTTAAAGTACTCCATTGGAGGGGATTTTAAATTGATTTTACTGCTGTAAATTAAATACGTTTTTAATAGGAAGAATCTTATGTGACAAGTACAAAAATTTACTAAATATAGTTTAATAAATTAACACCTTGATTTATGTACTCTAGAGCTGTCATTTTTGATATAAGCTATCAATAATTATAAAATATCACTAATAATATAGTCACAACTTTCAAATATTGACCTTAAGAAATTTGTTAGTTTTTTCTAAAGTTTTATTTTTACCAAAATCCCCCTAAAGCTAAAGTGCTGCATTAATGGTGCAAGATGAGCACTAAGCAAAAATAGAAAGGCGATTAACGATCGGCTATAAATCTAATAGCAATTAAAAAACTTTCAATGGTTGGGGATCGAAGGGGCTTATTAACAGAAAGGATTTATAGGTCCCATTGAATTGGCATTTAAATGATTTTTTTTTAAATATAAATATACATTTCTATTTTTGTAATTTTAAAATATAGTGTACATTCATTTTACTATTTTCGATCTGCAGAGGTAGGTAGCTCTTTGCCGAAGATTAAATCCCATCTACGTAATTGGTATTTTCTCATCAATAGCTCTCCAATTTCCCTCAAGTTGAATACTAATACATCTACTATGGTCATCCTCCTCATATCGCGTGCTTATATTATTACCCGCCACGGTGGCGTAGTTGGCTAACGCGCTTGTCGTGTTGAGCTCGACTGCTGAGGATGGGGAGATCGAGGTTCGAATCTCAGTCGGGTGAACTGGGCGGGGGGGGATCCTAAATGGTTTTCCACTCTCCCTCCACGCAAATGCGGGTTCACTTCCTCTAATTCAACCTTCCCAATTCCTAATCCATTAGCGTAATTAGTACTTAAAGCGTATAACCCGAACGGGTAGTAAGACGCGGTGCTAAGTATTATACTTATATTATTTGTTATAGTGTACACACAACAAGAAATGGTATAAAAACGTGCAAGGCAAAATATAAACATATTTTCGAATGTTTTAACTAATTTATTTAAACACAATGTAACATTAGGTGGCAGTGATGTCAATGGGAGCTTTTAATGCAGATGATATCCGCATGACCATTACAGACTCTGCCTTAAAATACGATTGAATAATGGCCCTGAACATCGGAAAATCCTTAGGTAGCTCAGGGGTAAAGCATTGGTGTGTTAAGCCAAAGGTCCCGGTTCTATCCCCATGTTCATGTGTAAATTTTCAATTTATTTGTTATATTTATTTAACTTATATAGTATTAAACTTAAAGCTGAAATTCTAATTAATAATATTACATTTCTAAATAAAAGAAAATAACTATCTTTGTCTGGCATAAAACCCATAATATACCTTTCCATTAATATTATTTTCATCTTTAGTAATTCGTAGTGTAGTAGTAGTAGTTCGTTATTGGTTTGAATACTCAAACAGTGGAAGTTTTATTTAAATTAAATCTAGATTTACTTAAGTTTTTTTAGTATAGTATCTTATTATTAAAATATAATTGTATGTACTTTACATGTATTCAATATTGTACATTGTCAATTCCAGTAATTAAATCATGGCGGATGAAACGTTCGTGTTAATTTATTTACGTTCCTATGGTTTCCTATTCTCGGCGACAAACCAGTAACAAATTAGAAAATATCATTAGTTCATTTTGTGTAGTAACTTTAAACAAATATCTACTGAACAGGGATTGGATTTTTCTTTTATAGAACGGTAAGGTTTAATGTTCACTATTGCAAACTCAAGAAAAAATAAATTTGTGACTAAATTAATCTAATATAAAATTGTCGTGTACTGTTCTGTAACATTCTCACTAATCATACATGAAATAGAAGATTCCATCTTTCCTACGAGTTGATAAAAGTTTTTCTGATACGATTTTGTTCCATATTAGCTTTATTCGCTTATTGGCCTACATAGCTTTTCTTTGACAGAATACTCGTTTACTGACGAATACAAACTTTATGGAAGTGTGAATTTAAATAATACGTGATGGAAACTACTGTGCATACATGCCTGACTGTATTAACACAATATTAATGGCAGTCGCAGTCTCATATTAGCATGCTCTGATGCACCTGAAGGGGAGCACGAGAGAAAATTCCAACACGTACCGTCCAATTGGTCACACCGTGTGGTTTCGGATTCTAAAACAAACGGATTCTCGTATTTCGCTAAGTTTCTGAAACAAAGAAAAAGTATTGTTAATATTGGTGAAAAAAAAAGTCTATTGGGAAACCGAATAAGGGTTCTTAGAGTTACGTGAGGAGACACTACTCTATGAAGGGCTGGGTGAAAGCTTCCCAAAACACTGACACTTCTCGCTTATCCGAGCATTGCTTTGGGACGTCGGTGGCACCCTTCGGGGTCGATGACGTAATTCCCAAGCCCCGGATAAGAGGATTGGTGGCGCCGGGGAGTCTGTCGTAGAAGTACTGCGCCAGCTTCTGGAAGTGGTCCTTGATGGTAGGCATATCCAGGTCACGATGCAGAGTCACATTCCGAACGTACCAAGGTACGTCCACAATAATCCTCAGACACCTGTTCTGGAATGCCTGCATCCTCCTCATATACGTGTTCGCCAGGTGGCCCCAAGAAGGACACGCATAGTCAAGGATCGGCCTGAGTAACTGCTTTTACAGCGTCAGACCGCTCCTTGTGGACAGGGTGTCACGCCTGTTAAGCAGTGAGCCTAGGATTCCCAGCCTTTGCCTCGCCTTATTAAGTCTCTCAGTGCATATCAATGGCGTACATACTATTTTATATAATTGTAAAAAATAATCGTGAAGCTTTTTTTTATTATATGTTCTTATTGAGATTAAATATTCCACCAGTCTTTGGCAGCGTGATAAAGCTTATAACAATTATTTATACCTTAAATATATAATTTATAAATTAATTAATCAATACATTTGATAAGTTTTAAATATATCACTTGTTCACCATCACAAGATTATGATATGAAAAACATCCAAATCTTACAATTAAAACTTAATTTAATGATGATTTTAAAGATGGATGATTAATTCAAAACTATGTTAGGTTTCCCGATAAAAATAGGCGATAATATTTTACTTTCTCGTCGCTACAACTCCCTGGTGATGTGATTTAAATTATAAACTAACTGCAACACACACATTTTAATATGTTGACAATTTAACTTGTTGGAATAGAGCTCATTTTGCTATATTCTTATTCGCTTTAGGTTAGTTTGGGACTAAAGCGTGGCGTAATAAAATTCAGGTGGTCTTTTGTCGAGAAAAAATAATTGAAACTATGATTTAAAAACTCTGCACCGTGAAACTGAAACCAAGATTGTTACTAATAATGTTTAAACATCAACATTAGTGGGAACGCAGAATAAACATCAATCTCGTCCACTATGGTTTTTCTATTACTTACAGTTCTGTTTTAGAATCTCATTTGAGCATACTGGGTGGGTTTTTTCTCTAAATGGTTTCATTCGTTTCCCTTCAAGCAAATGTGGGTTAATTTTCTATAATATTCGACCCTATGCTATGCTATCCTACTAGTAAATTTAAAAGCGATTAACTTTGATGAGTAGTAAGATTTGGTGCAAAAATAAAGTAAATTATTATTTAAATATTACCTTTCAAAATTCCTTTATTCCATTTTTATATATTCAAAGACATGAAACATGAATGAATTTATTTTGTTATTTAATGTTTTAATAAATCTTAAGCATACCGTTTAGTTCATTGTTCTACGATAGTTTAGGTTCCTACAAATTAAATACATTATTTAATTGGTTAAATAATAGTTATTCCACTTCTAGAGTAAAAGTGATTTGGCAAACTTGATTGCTCGCTAGGTACTATAAATATTTACGCATGGATATTATAACCAAGGGCACTTTAACTATTAGGTTAAGTTATATTATTCATAAATTACAATATCGAACTTAATTGATAATCTATATATATATACATATATATACATCTGTTCTAACAAATCAGATAATGGTCAGATATTATTTGGCTTGACTCGATACAATACTCACTTTCAACTTTTCTTAAACATTTAATTTATTATTTTTTAAATTTGATAAAAATATAATTTATGTGTCTAATATAAATTAATAATGTTCGCGCTCTTATGATAGTGACTTAAATAAATTATCTATCACCCGCTTTGCTTGACATGCAGATTTGATATAATGCTATTTTAGCTTGACTTGCTGATAACGGAGGGTTTGGGGTTCGAATCCTCACTGGGTGTACTGAGGAAGATGTATTCAATGATTATTTTCCACACTCCCTCCATTCAAATGCATCCATAAATTTCATCCTATATTAATACTAATAATATTCATCATTAGTAAAGCAATGTGGTAAAAATCTTTTAGAGAGCACAGTTGACATGATCTTGTTGAATGAATATAATTAATTAATCAATTTTAAATGACAAACTTAATGTTTTCACAAAAATACTTATTTTAGTATCAATAAATAGATTATGTGGAAGAGCATCAAATGTGATGTTAACATGATCCATATGTCCCGGGTTTGGTACCCAACGTTTCCGAAATGTACCTTTGAAGCAATGGGTCCAGAAAGTTGTCAAACTCAGCCTAGTGAAAACATATGAAAATCTACTTGAATACAGAAGTAGCAGCTCCGGTTTAGAAAACTAAGATTAACGGCCGGAAGGATCGTTGTGCTAACCACGAGACACACTTTATCCGCACAATGTTGGCACTATCACCTACCACTAACTGCGGCAGACGTTTGATCGGTATAGCTCACATGATTCTTTTTTGACATGATTATGTGTATTAATTTTTTCACTAGAATATTAAACATATTTGGTTAAGCTGTGAGTAAACTGAGTGTCTTAGGTTACTTTGTAACTCTTACCACAAGCTTCTGAATCGATTTAGTAGTTCACTAGACACTGGAATAAGTCCCACGCCCCCTTGTATCTGTTGAAATCAATTTAGTGGTTCCGATCCATTTAGTTTCCCAGTTCTTGTTTCGTACCTCTTCGAGCTTGTGTTACCACTAGAAGAAGTGGGAGAAGAGGAAGAAAGAAACGATGGGGAGACTGTGTGCACTGCCCACTGACCGTTCCAGGACTCTACACTGTTCCGAATATACTTTGATTCACTATGCCTATCTGTGACGTCACGGCAAGTCTAGTTATGATACTACGTGTTAATGTATTTACGTTTTATTCGGTGAGTTTTAAAGATATAACATTAAAGCAAAAAAAAAAAAAAAAAAAAAATTACATAGGCCTATACAATTCTTAATTAATGTAGTCTTAAATCGTTTTAAAATCATTTCAGTTTATTTATAAACGTGTTTTTTTGTTAATAATTAACATAGTCGGTTTATTATCGAAAATGGCATGTAGGTGTCTTCTTGCCAGTGTGGCAGGATATATCATTTAAACTAGGAAATTTTTAAGTAGTGGTTCTTTGTTAATACCACCATTAGGAATTGAAGTTGTGTGTGTGTGTGTGTGTGTGTCTGTATATGTGTATGTTTGTGGACCAAAGTCAGACCTCAGAACAAATCAGAACTCATTTGTTAGTAAATTTTTTCAGACGTTTATTAATTTTATTGTGTACATTAGGTTAGGTTGGTTAGGTTAGGTGTCAAATATTCAGTTACGCCACTGCTTAAACCAGTATTAAATACAGGCCCATCTAAATTTTCAAAGCTTTTGACATAATAATATGCCCATTAATTGTGTTTCTTTTTTCTTTTTAAAGATAGGATTAAAAAAACACTGGTGTTGATACGGTGAAGGCTGGGGTAAATAACTAAGGTGTGAGAGGTTGAATAAATTAGCACTAATATCCTATTCAACATTGAGATTATAGACTGATGTTGGTGTCAAAGAGATGCCGTTCTTTTGAGTGCTTGCCGATGCTGTACTAGAATCCTTCTTGCATAAAGACTAACAATATCCTGGACTAATGTTTTCCGCTTACACTCATAGAGTGAAATTCTCATTAATTTTAAAGTTAAAAAATACAAAAAACCTTAGAGCAACCATTATCAGGATTATAATATTTTATTGTTTCAATAATATCAGTATTTACTAGATTCCTTAAAGGCCACGGTCACGGCTACGGCCTTATAGTGGATGATAATAATCGGTAACTTATTAAAGCGATAATATATATTTAAAGTTATTAAAACGTTTAACAATATGTCATGAAGATGTCACTTTTGATAGGAGTCGGTGCCTATAAAATAATATTAATAATACACTCATTGTATGTCAATGTTGGCAGCATAGTATTATGTTTTAAATGCCCTAAAATTGCTATCATACCACGACACAACCATAGACTGAGTACAAAAACACTTTACCCTTTAATCTCAAAAATTCAACATAAATATTTAAGGTAATTACACAATGGACATAAGGTCTAGTAGAGCGTTCGTGTTGTTTAATATTTAACGAATTTACTCACGCAACTGCCACTGTGCCAGTCATCACTAGTTTTGTTCGAGCCAATTCTAAAATCATGAACACGTCACAGAAAACCAAACAACACAGTACAGATTGAGCCAGAGGAAACTCCCAAAGCCCCCAAACAGAGCAAATAACACAGCGAGTCAGGACAAACACTGGAACTGCAATGTACCCTGGTTAGATGGACACTTGCCACAGCAAAACTATTTGTCATTTCCCACATGACACACTCCAAAGTTCGAATCATGAAATTTGGATGTTGCGTTTGGATGCCAACTCCCTTGTTTACGAAGACATAAATAGAAGGTATTAATAATGTATCATGTCCTAGTAGGATCATGTATAACCTATCAGTCAACTTGGACCGATCATTTATGCCTAACCTAACTTTAGGTTGTTGATCAACAAGACATGATTCTGTTTGACTCTATTAACTGCCAATCAAACGTCACATAAAATAGGTAACACGGCCCGCTATCGATTCTATTTCCTACATATCACATAGTGCTCCATTGACGTTAAGGCAATGTGTAATAGAGTGCACAGTAGTTTGATGCCCTGAGGAAAACAGCGACGGAGGAAATGCTTTTGGCAAACGTTTTAATTTCTGTAAGGTAAATAATCAATCAGTGACGCGGGATTTTATTTTAAAGAAAGGGGGAGGTTTTAATTCGTGAACTGCATTCTATCTCAGGAGTAGGCCACTGGGATTTTGGCACCGACATTGAATTTGTGTCTCTTTTAATTTTTGTGTATGAAATGGTAATGCGATGTATTATTATTATTATTAGCACCGCGTCTTACTACCCGTTCGGGTTATACGCACTTACGCTAATGTGTAATGGTAGGGTGATTGTGAGATGAAATGAAGGACCTACAGTTTAACGTGGAATCCGAACCACGGTGGCGACCTGGCATTCCACACATTCACAAGATGTCTTGTCAGAGGTGTAGGAAGGGTTTGGAAATCGGATAAATCTGTGCCAGGACCGAGGATTGAACCCCGGCCGCCAGCACAGAAGTCTGACACCTTACCCCTAGACCACCAGGTCACCCAATGCGATGTACACACACAATTTTTGAAGTCTTTGATTTCAGTATATAGGTAATTTCTTCTAACAACGGTTGGGTTTAGCAGGGAAATTAAATGAGTGTGTATTGGAAAAGTAGGTTTTTCAATTATTAACAATGGGATTCCATGCATCATTATAAGGTGCGGCAGAAGGGAGCACAAGTATTTTTTTACAGTTTTTATAGAATTGACATTTTTTGGCCAAATAAATCAAATATCTCTCCAGTAGAAACATAGAGTTTAGTTTTCTGTACATGCTAATATCAACAGATCTTGAATATCTTTCAAAGGTGTTCTGGAATTTTGTCAAAACATTTTCTCTTTATTTAAAAAGTTTTGACCAAATTCCAAGAAATCTTCGATAGATATTCCAGATCTGTTGATATTAGCATGTGCAGAAACTCAACTTTATGTTGCTACTGGAGAGAGATTTGATTTATTTTGGCAAAAAAAGTCATGTAATAAAAATTGTAAAAAATACTTGCGCTCCCTTCTGCCACACCTTCAGTTCTTACCACAGTGACGATCAGAATGTTCGATTATAACGATCAGATTGTTCAAATAGTTTCAAAGAATACTATATATAAACTTTATTATTAATATAAAACTGAAGACTTGTATTAATTTGGGGATAGCCTCAAAATATACTTATATTTAAAAAATAAATAATTAATGTTGATAGCCGATATTGAACAGGTAATATTTTTATTTTAACTAGCACAGTTTCAATCATAGGAAAAAAAGTCAAACAATTTCAAACTTTAGCTACACTCATGCATTTGACTATTACCTTTAAATTACACCCATTTATATTCTATTTTATTTTGCAGGTACTTAGTACTATAATTTGAAGATATTTTGTATCAATTAATAGAAATAACCATTTAAAGAAGACAACGATATTTTTTTAAGGTTACATAAACAGAACGTGTGTCTACATTATTATTATTATTATTATTATTATTATTATTATTATTATTCTAAAAGATTGTTTAGATTTAACAACCAAGAAGGGGGTTTCCGGTGCACAACGCGTTTTAATCTCTTTGGCTTTGACGCCGGCTCCATTTAGAAGAAAACGCAAGTATTAAGGAAGTCGTAAGTGCGGTGTTTTTCCATTGTCTTTTGCAGTGAATTTTTATGATGGAGCAAGAAATGGTCTAAAAATTGTACACATAAGGTATAAACAATTTTACCTTCCAGTGTGACAAAGAAAACCATCCCCTTTTAATTATAATCCCTATTTACAATCATCCATACGTCACTATTCCAACAATATTACTACTTCTAAATGGTATCACCTCTTTGGCGTGTATTGGAAAGGTTCTTTTGTTTTGTTATTGGCGTGGTGTTGAAAAGAAGTGATATTAATGCCGGGATGTAAAAACTTTACAATCATTAGAAAAGAAGGAAAAAGAACTTGTTCCACTTCTTATTACCAGTTTAAGATTATGAAAGGATGTACAACAGGATCTTGATTACTACTTGAAGAGTTTGTGAGGACATGCATATCCTTCAGTAAACATAAAGAGATATGTACATATGATCGAGTTCTCGACTACAGATGGTCTAGGGTGAGAAGTTTCAATTTTCTTATATTATTGCGGGACTGAGGATGGTTTTAATAAAAAAAAGGTAAATAATAGGTGGCTGTGAGCAGTGTGGCTATTTTGTTTGACTCAAAGAAGTCTAATTGTGTTAAGGGTAAATAATAAACTTTCTGTGCCATAATTTTGTACGTGGTTGGACTTAGGTATATATGTTGGTTTTATTTTGCCTTTGAAAATGTAAGGAAAAAGGTTTTTTTTTATTTTGTTATCGAATGTTTTAAATTGGATTAAGATTGTGATATAATAATTATAGCTTTGACAACAAAACAAATGTTATATAAATATGTTAACCTAGATATGTGATTTACCGGAGCTCCGCAGGCAGGTTAAATATAAGTGCCTATCTAAACCCAGAGGTCCCGAGATTAAGTTTCCTCGTGCAACTGAGCTAGATGAAATTGAACTATTTTTTTTTACATACAACTGAAGGAGAAAAAAATATTTAATTAAAATAACAACTAATTTTTTTTTTCTTATTTTTTTTCTTATTTTTTTTTTTTTTCACAGTGGCGCCTTAACGCGGGGCTTTTCGATAAGGTTAGGATAGAGCAACCTAGTATTTTCAAATGTGGTTTAGGTTATGAGCCAGGAAGGGTATTTTCTTAGAAGTAGGGACAGAGGACAGTCTAAGATAAACATTAGGTATGAGGCTGAGGTTTTACCCACAATAATGGATGGACAATCAATTGATGTAGGGTTGGAGGATGATGCTGCTACCACGACACCACAGCAGGAAAAGGTAGTTAGGGATCAAGTAGTGGTTGAGGATTTGAGCGAAGACTCATCCCAAACTTATTTTGAGGGTCCGTCACCAGACGGGGACAAAATCCCTCCTTTCCCTATGGAAGTTCCCCATAGTACCCCTTCGTTGGACCTTATGGCAGTTGTTAATGGAGATGAGGGAAGGGCAGTTAGTCCTCGAGAGAAAGCTCGTTTCTACTCAGGAGGAAACCCGCAGTGAGATTATGCGTCACATCGGTTCATTAACGGTCAGTATGAGGGAAGAGTTTTCAGCGGCAATAGGCAAGACCAGGGCCGACTTTGAGGTTAGAGTTGAGGCCACTGAAGAGCGGTTCAGGCAGGAGCTGGCCAGTGTTAAGAAAGAGATCCTGGAGTCAAGGGATGAGCTTAGCCTGACCTTGGAGTCAAACCAAAGGTTGACGGCACAGAAGCAAGAACAGCAGGTCGCACAGCTAGAGGAAGGATTGAATAGACTAAGCCTAGAGGTGCGCACAGGAAACGAGAGTCAGACAAATACACTGGGGATTCTGAACTCTACTGTTGGCTCACTGAAGGACAAGAACCGGGATTTAGCCAAAGCCCAGGTGGTGTTGGATCAGTGGTTGACTGATACAGCCGAGGAGGTAAAAATGGTAAAGAACCAGCTTGAGGGATTGTCAGACCAGGTCAGGTTAGGAGGGCTGGGCGACTTAAGCCCATTTTCTTCATCTTTGTGTACCCTTTTAGGAGACCGGGCTCTTGGGGATAGATTTCCTAAATTCAATCGCAGGAGTGGGCAGGATCCCGTTAGCCACCTCAACACTCTGGAGGAACTTTTTGAAGGGCGTCGACTAAATGATAAGGAAAAAATAAGGTTAAGGGGCAGTTCCCTCACTGGTGACGCTTTGCCTTGGTGGTCGGTAGTGCGCGAAAGCATCACAGGCTGGGAGGAGTTTCGAACCCGATTCCTAGCCATGTTTTGGAGTGTGGAGATCCAGGGCCAAATGAGGCCTAAATTACATGCGTCAAGGTACCATGAGAACGGAGGTACTCTGGAGGGTTACCTTGCCGACATGTATAGTAAAAGTAGGAATTTCGAGTCGAACATCAGTGACTCTGAGTTGATATATATGGTCACGCATCAACTACCCATACGGTACCGCGAGATGTTGGTAGGGATTACCTACAACACTTTGGAGGAGTTTAGGGCCGGACTGCAGCGCTTGGACGCTTTGGAACAGGATAGGCGTAGGGACAAAGTAGGACAGTTTAGTTCCCCACTTCATAGGAGGCCGAACGTGGAACAGCGGGTAGGACCTACTCCACAGTTTCAACTGGGAGCACGTCCACAGGAAGCGTGGAGGAGAGATAGACGACATCGCGACCATTCAGGCCGTAGTTTAGATTGGGGTGCCCAGTCAGAGCACCACTATCCTGGTAGAGGTCGGGAAAACTCCCATCATAACCTTGAGGTAAGAGACAAAAGGTCAGTCAACGGACCTTTTCCCCAACCTAGGAACCACCCTTATGGGGACAACGACAGGGACTTTAGGTCTAGGAGTAACTCCCATACCCCATTTCAACCGTCCCAGACGAACCCTCAACATAGGGTACCAGCTAACATGGGTCCAGTCTATCAAGGGCAAGCAACCCGTGGTTCTAGTCATCATCCTCAACCAGTTGATGTAAATGTAATTGTCAAAGAGGGAAACTGTTGACCTGCGATGTAGGCAGCCCAGACCGGTCGCAGGTTCCACACACTCTGGGAGCATTTTTAGTATGTCAAGAAAAAGTTAACACCCTTGGTGTAGATCTTAGGGAAGAATTACTAAATGAAAAGGAAGAAATGGAGAGTCAAGAAATCCGACGTGCCCATAGCTTATGTTAGAAGTTGAAGGATTATCTTTGAGTTGTCTATTAGATTCAAGAGCACCATAGGACAAGATTGGTTAAATTCGCTGGCTGTTTGTTCTATACTTAAGGATGTAATTGTTGAATTTCTAAACTTCAGCAACAGAGTCATCGATGTGTTTGTCAGCCAGAAGAACGGAAGTAGCCAACTTTTGTACAAATAATTAAATAGTATCATCACTTGACTTCAAATTTGAGCATGGGAAGACAATATTGATATCAATATCTTAAAAAGGCGATTATAGACTTGTATTAGTAAAACATTCAGTTATTTTAAAAGCAAATTAAATGTTAACATTAAGGGCTGGTGAGCTACATGGCTCTACGAGTTGCCAGCATTGCATGGGTGGCGGCCTGGAAAGACACAACAATGTGGATTACAATTGATTATATCTAGAGCCGGCTACACAATTAAAACACTTAAAACTAAAAAAAAAAAAAGAAGAATTTAAAAACTCTAGGAAGGATTGGTGAAAAATTCTCAGCATCCAACAAATAACCTGCGGCATTATTTTTTTCAAGGTTGGAAGGTACACACCGTATTATACAAGTCAGGTATCAATCTAAGGAAAGATAAGAAAGGTGAAACTAAAGTGTGGAGAGATTTTTTTTTTGTATTGTGGAAAGGGTCATTTCTCCCACAATTATTACTTAAGAATTATAATGGCTAATTTCGACAATCAGTAATAGATTATTTGTTATTGTTAAAGTATCTACGTCAAAGAAGTTAAGAAATACCCCATGTGAAGAGAAGATGCACCCCGAAGACCTACACGATAAGAATGTGCCTACAAAATAAGAGAGAGAAAATCCTGTGAGTATTTAAAATATATGTATAATGGTTATAACCAGCGTCAACATTAAGGCTAGTCCCTCTGTGCCGGTACCTGTTAGACTGGGCAGACTTGTGATAGTCACATGAATATTAAAACTTGTGAAAGGGCAGGAACCCACACAACTTTTATTGGAAATGAATAGCATCGAGAATTATTAAATGTTTTATGGTGAAACTATGAAGGTTATTTATTTATTTTTTGTATATGTCAGAAGAAAATATAGTTAGAGGAAGAGAGAAGAGAGTGGGATTTTCTGAGAGTAAAGTAACATCACAACCAAAGTCATTCCTTATTCATGTATGGGAAGCAGACAAGTAACATAAAGAGGTCTAAGACGTTATAAGCATTTTCAGTTTAATTATAATGAAGTTATTTTAAGAAAAAGAAGTTAAATCCATGAACTTTATCTGCAATTGTTACCCTATGATAGGGCTTGTGTGTTTACAAGTATGTACTGTATACTTGAGATGTGTAGCCCCAACAGCTGAGAAGAGACGCACCGGAACTTTTGATTTCACCAATTAGTCGCCATAAGCAGGCCCCAGAAAGTGTGGTACCTGGTTTCCGTCATTACGCTCCTTGCAGTCAGGAACGAGGGAAATTATTTCCATTATCTTATAACAGACAACATTGTGTAAATGTCCTTTTTTATTATTTCGCTTAGTATTTATTTTAAAACACTCTATGAAGTTATAAATTATTCATACGTGTAGCACCTTATGATAAGTGCTTGATATTTATGTGAAAATGGCCCAGTATTTCCATGGTAGGCCTATACTTATGATAGGGAACTTTATAACATTTTGTATGTCTATTTCTAAACAACCTATAATTTCATTGAATAGTTATGTCAAACTACTATATTATTTAATATATTGTGTCATTATAGTCTATGTTTATCTCAGGGTTTGAAAAAGATTTTTTTCTTCATATAATCAACTAATGTTTGTAATTATTATTTTTAACTTGTTTAATTTTCTCATATGGTGTATGTAAATCACCTGGCAGAGGATTGTTATGATAATCTCACTTTAAGAAGTTGAAATTCATATTATGAGAGTCAGCATTCGCGACCAGTGGTGTAATAAGAAGCCTAGGGGGCTGTAGGTACCCAAACAGTTAGGGTGAGTTTAGTGGGTCAATTGAAGATGATTGGGGGCACAGTACATTTCAGGAAACACCAATTTGGCATGAGTTCACAAGTTGTTGTTTTTTTGTTTGGAACAATTGTCTCATAAGTTGCAAGAGGAGAGTCTCATATTGTAACACGACTATGTTTCTATCTAACCTATGCCATCCACTTAGCTATTTAATATTTAAGAATTTTGGTTTAGTTAAAGAGTGTGTAAACTAATAATTTTAATATGTCCAGTCTATTGCTAAATTGTGGTTTTGTTTCAATGTAATGAGGGTAGTTTTGTTTTGTGTTAGTAATTCAATTGTATGTAGGTCTAGAGAATGCTAACAGCTTATACTATATAAGGCAAGCATTAGCCATGTAACATATTTGTGTAAATGTTTGTAAAAAAAAAAGTTATGTAAAACCCAAGGTAGTAGACAAATGTTTCACCTGGAGGACAACTAGAGTGCCATTTTGAATTTGCTCAAATAGCTGGTGTAGTGCGGTTGAAACCCAGGAGCAGGTGTTTTAATTTGTCGCTTTGGTTGCGAGGACACCGACATAAGTCAAGTGCGCGTCTTCAAAACCTATAAACCAATATGTAAAGGGTTAAATGAATGTACATTTCCGAGCAACCTTACCTGCAAGGATCTCAACGGTGCCAAGTTTAGAAGAAAGGAAAAGTCGTTAGACAATGGACCTTAAATCCTACTAATTTAAGTGCACCAATGGCTGGTAATGTTCCAGTAGCAGTTTTCAATACTAAAACTAACTTCTGAAACATTAGGGGGCAAATCTGTGACAAAGAAAACCATCCCCTTTTAATTATAATCCCTATTTACAATCATCCATACGTCACTATTCCAACAATATTACTACTTCTAAATGGTATCACCTCTTTGGCGTGTATTGGAAAGGTTCTTTTGTTTTGTTATTGGCGTGGTGTTGAAAAGAAGTGATATTAATGCCGGGATGTAAAAACTTTACAATCATTAGAAAAGAAGGAAAAAGAACTTGTTCCACTTCTTATTACCAGTTTAAGATTATGAAAGGATGTACAACAGGATCTTGATTACTACTTGAAGAGTTTGTGAGGACATGCATATCCTTCAGTACACATAAAGAGATATGTACATATAATCGAGTTCTCGACTACAGATGGTCTAGGGTGAGAAGTTTCAATTTTCTTATATTATTGCGGGACTGAGGATGGTTTTAATAAAAAAAAGGTAAATAATAGGTGGCTGTGAGCAGTGTGGCTATTTTGTTTGACTCAAAGAAGTCTAATTGTGTTAAGGGTAAATAATAAACTTTCTGTGCCATAATTTTGTACGTGGTTGGACTTAGGTATATATGTTGGTTTTATTTTGCCTTTGAAAATGTAAGGAAAAAGGTTTTTTTTTTATTTTGTTATCGAATGTTTTAAATTGGATTAAGATTGTGATATAATAATTATAGCTTTGACAACAAAACAAATGTTATATAAATATGTTAACCTAGATATGTGATTTACCGGAGCTCCGCAGGCAGGTTAAATATAAGTGCCTATCTAAACCCAGAGGTCCCGAGATTAAGTTTCCTCGTGCAACTGAGCTAGATGAAATTGAACTTTTTTTTTTACATACAACAGTAGGAGAAATATATATTTAATTAAAATAACTAATTTTTTTTTTTTTTTTTTCACACCAGGGATATCTTACAGTCCTCAGTTGACATGGGACCAATGGCCTTTCCTACCAAAGGCAGTTGCGCTATGGATTTTTATCGCCCGGAAAAATCTCGTCCGCCCCAGGGAGAATTTGAACCCGTGTGGAGGTTTCATAGAGGCGGACTTTTTTTTTAGGAACTATAAGTTAATGAGATGCTTTTCTAGTGAGGGTTGATGTGAGGGTTTGTGGGGTTTATTTAGGAGTGAACTGTTTTTAGGAACTTCTAGCGAAGGAATTGCTCTGAAAGGTTTTATGGGGTAGAGGTGTTTTGAAGTTTAAAAAGTTGTTAAATGTTTTTAACAACTATTATTGAAGATCACCTCCACAAAATAAATAATTTATTTATAATAATATATATTATACATATATCTATGAATAAATTAAAAATATAATTTTAAATATTACCATGAACTCTCATTTGACTTTTTTAAGTCTTGAGGGGCTCTCCCCTCGCCGAGAACGAGGTCGGTTTCAAAAACTTATGTCTACCAAAATAAAGGATTAGTTTAGTAACTTTATTTCAATAATGCAATTGAAATGTTATATAACTTTAGATAACGTTTAAATTTAACTGTAAAATTTCTTTCTAAAATGGAATGTCTTATTGATTTAAAAATAAAATAAATAGTTTAGTATTTTAAGAAGACAATTGATAAGATTACGTCGGTGACCTGGTGGTCTAGGGGTAAGGTGTCAGACTTCTATGCTGGCGGCCGGGGTTCAATCCTCGGTCCCGGCACAGAATTATCTGATTGCCAAACCCTTCCTTCACCTCTGACAAGATATCTTGTGAATGTGGGGAATGCCAGGTCGCCACCGTGGTTCGGATTCCACGTTAAACTGTAGGTCCTTCATTTCATCTCACAATCACCCTACCATTACACATTAGCGTAAGTGCGTATAACCCGAACGGGTAGTAAGACGCGGTGCTAATAATAATAATAATAATAATAGATAAGATTACTATAAAATAATTATAAGTAGGCCTACTTGTGTTGTTATTATTATATCGAAAATATAAATTGGGTTTGTTTATTAAACCAAGTTATTACATGAGGGGGTGGGGGGGTTGTATTATTAAATTATTTGGTACTTACAGAAAAACTTTATCTCGATAGTTGCCAATTACGTTCAGTTCAGTTTTCTCAAATGTTTACATAGCTATTAATTTTATTACTAAAATCTATTTTAATTTATTGTCAAATATAAAAACAAATTAAAACTTATTTTATTAAATAATTGGTATTAAAAATACTTTATTTACTTTTCTATGTCAGCATTATTGCCTTGGGGAGATATTGATAACATTCACTCATCACCATTTCTTGTCACAATATAATACAAATAACTATGATTATAGATTTTAGGTTTGATGCATTACCTAATTATCGTGCATTCAAAATTGATTGTAAACTCCATACTTAGTGCGACTTTACTATTAAACTGTGTAAGCCCCCAATATCCATTTGATAAACCACAATGCGATAGTAATCGGTAAGTGTTTGTGTATTAGCTTTTAAGAGCAAGTTTAACACTTAATTAGAAGAAAACAATTTTATAGTAGAGTTCCTTCCCTACTGGCTTCCCAAGGCAACAATCCACAAGACCTAAATATCCAAATTATTCTCCCTTAGTTAAAATACTCTATAATTATCACATTCCTTGTATATTCCACCAAACAGATACGCAAGGCTCGCACTTTTCCATTCCAGCATATTTGAATTTTCGATGTGAACATTCCATTTCGTTTCGTTCCCTAAAACAAGTTGAGGAATTCCTTGTTTTATAGATTATTTGTTTCACTATACCGATGTTTAAATCTCCAACCGATAGGAAAATGTCCATTTACCATTGAACCTGTAAGTTTTATGTAGTAGAACAGAACACCCCCCTCTGCCCCCCACCTCCCACCATCTACTACCCTTTTCCATGTAAGAGAACAAGGTTATAATTATGAAGGGTTCGCTCTGTGGAGAATGTACGGTTGGCCGGACTGGTTAAGGCTGGGGAAGGGTGGGGGGGGGGGGGGGGGAATAAGAGGTGGGGGCCAAGAGAAGGGGAGACTGGAAAATAGGTTAAATCTCCGTGGCTAATTCAATTTTCATTATTAGTCACATACAAAAGGTTTGCTATCATACTCGGTTCCACTTTACTTAACTCGGGGCATTCCTGAACCTTGAAATTTATGATCTCTCTAGACCACATTGCTAGCGTTTGTGCATCTGGTATTGTTTGTTCTATTTGCTCTTTATTGTCTCACTTCCTTCACTGTGCCCCTCAAACAATTCAAATTACGAGTATAAAAACACACACTATACATAATTTAACAGTACTTTAACGATCCCAATGAAATCTCGGGTATGCATGTTTGGACTATTGGACATTTATCTGAATCCTGTGAAATCAGAAATGCAACCCTCATATATTTCTTTCCCTCTTTACCTCTATCCATCTCTATCTCTCTGTCTCTTTCTATCTGCCTCATTCTCTCTCTCTTTCTCTCATGTAACCACGGACGTGCTTCTACATTAATTAATACCTTTTCATATCGAAAGTACCACGTTTCAAAATTTTGCCGTGCGAAACGTAAAATTGGCCATTATTGCATCCAACACTTCCGATCCTTCTCTTCTTCTATCTGCCATTCTCGACGACTTATCTCATCAGCAGTAACGTTTGTATCTCGCATGGAAATTATCTTCAATCCTTACTACCGACTTTTCTGCTGAGGTAAGCTCTAATAAAACATTGTATTGGGATGTAATTTTTGATAAAAAAAACCCTTATGATATCAATTTAATAGATGGTTGACTCAATCTTTCAAATAGTGAGTTCCGTTGACCACTTTACAATTTTTTTTTCCAATCAGATTACAAAACTCGTTTATATTATTTAGTTACAATTTAAATATAATTATATGGAAATTATCATTGTTGTTTATTTTGTCGAGGTCTGCCTTTTTTTTAGGTGAGAGTAACGCTATCTGCTTTTGAGAGGGTTTTTTTTTGGAAATTGGAATTACTATAATATTAACTTAACATCATTTATGATCTTGGACGCTTATAACATCTGGCTGTCATTTGAGGAATTAATCTTCTCTAGCATAAGAAAGATGAGTTATTATTCTCCGCTGGAATTTTTGTGCGAGACTCAAAATTAATTTGACAGATGGTTTGTGTTTGTCTATCAAATTATAATATCAAGTTATTTTATCTCAATTTGTTTAATTGTTTTGCTAGTTATGTAATCTCGGCAACTTGTAAAAGTGATTTTAAAAAGAGAACATGATTTTTAATTAGTTTGTTTAATTTTTTGTTTGTTGACTCTAAAATTGTTTTGGAAAGTTTAAAGAATGATCCGATTTGGGGATCCTTGAATGATTTTTTTTGTATTTAATTGTAACTTTCATCCGCAAAAACTTCACTAAAAGTAAGGATTAATCTTTGAGGAAAGTTAAGTGCAAGTTTACAGGGAAGGTTTTGTTGAAATAACGGGAATAGAATTGTTACCAGAGTCTTAGATCACTATACTCCATAGAACGGACATTTTTGGATGAGATCAAATTCATTATCATCATCCAGTTCAGTATTTTAACAATTCATTATGATACTTAGAAATATTAAAAAGGGAAAATATTTTAATATCCTAGGCTAATTTTTGGTAAATTTTATCACCTATTGATGATATGATGCAAACATTAAATATGCAGAGTTCTTTTGAGACAGTTTTCTTTGATTTTTATCTTAGAACATCCCTATGGCTTTCAGGGTTTGAAGTGATGAACATGTATTTAAAGAATTGGGAATGCTGGAAAACAGTAGTTATAAGTAACTCCAATTTCCATGGGCTATCACAAATAGTACTGGTGTTCAACCTCCCAACATTATTTTAACATGTTATAATTATTTTTAATCCTGGTATTTGATCTAAAATAATATTTCTGTGTCATAATTAATAATTATTTTGTCGCCACAATTCAAGTGAGAGTATGATATTTTAGAGTATTGCCTAGAAATACTTTTATTAATTTTTTAACTAAAGGGGCATGCCTTACAAGGTAGGGTTTATTTAAGGTTATCATTTTCAACAATAAGTTAATTACAAGCACTCTAAAAATGTGTGTCATCTTTTATTTATTATACTCGTATTAATGTACATTGTATTTTGAAACTTGCATTCTTTGTATAGATAGTTTTAGTAGGTTTGATGTCCATATCAAAAGAAATAATAATCTCCAGGATTATATATAATCCAGTGTTGTAGGTGTCCAAATTTAGTTAAAACCTTAGATAAAGTCTAGATGTCCTGGGGAAAGAAGTTTTTCATCATACCGCCGAGCAGTTTGTGGGGATAAATTTATTTGATTGTTTTAAAAAATTGACCCACCTAAGGAAAGAAAAAAGGTTGGTAGTTGGCGCCCAATCAATTTAATCATTTATTATATTTTTAAAATTTAATTATATATATATACATACATACAATTTTTTAGAAATAAAAAACTCGCTAAAAATTTTATTTTTACCACAGTATTGAATAGAACCACATTGGCCATGTGTATTTTGATGCGTATAATGGTTTTGCGTGAGAAACCGACTTAGCAACATTTGGATTCGATCATTATTTTATTTGCCTTTGTGCTCCCAAAAATTAAGCATCGACTTTAAACTTTCTCAAAGTGTTCAGATACACTTTTGTTGTTGATATAAATGTGCTAGAGTTGAAAAATAAGTAATTATTTCTGTTTTTTTTTAATAATCGTTAATGTTTCGTATACAAATATAACATGGACTATAAATTATGAAATAAATGGTACGGTTCACTGCACATAATGTATCTTTATTTTATCTTAATATATATATTTATTAAAAACAAGTCAGACTTGGGAAACAAAATAATATACATTATTGCAGAAACACTCCATCAAAGAGGATATATTAAATAACAAACACTTTTACATGAACAATGAGAATAATGGAACAACACTGTTCATCAAAATATCATAACAATCAATTTATCATTTAAAAGCCCTGTATAACATTTGTTATATATTTTGTTTATAGCTCAGAAACTATTTGACTTACAAAATATATTTAAAATAAAAGATTTATTTTTAATAGTAATACAACTTTACAATAATCTATTATTTTATATAGTTGCAGAGATATTATCAAAATTGAAAATTTACTCTTTTGTAAAGGAACTTCAAAGTCAAATTAATGGGAAAATTAGAATTCCCATTGGTTTTGTAATGTTAAACAGCATCTAGATACTAATATTAATCAAAATCTTTATAGCGAATTTTAAGAAAATAGATTTTTTCCCTCTTATCCCTCCAGTAAACGACCCTTAATTTTAGGGCTAGATATTTAATTCTCAAATATCCTTGCGGTATCCTTACAACATACCTAGATACCAATATCTATCCCTATTGGTAAATAGTTTTCAGCTCTAGTCCGAGATACAGACAGAATGACGGTATCTCTAAAACCACTATTTCGATATGAAACGTCGACATTAATTTGTTTTATCAAAATTTCTAGATCGATTTATTTGACGATCACAATACATCTATCTTCAAGGGTCCGAAAAAAAGTAAAAATGATAACCTATATGATTAAAAGAATAAAAGTGTCCGATGTTTATTATATGTTTATTTGAATAAAAACTCGCTGCACTTTTAATGGGTTTTTTTCCCATTTTTTTGAAACTTATTTTTGTAGCACCCGCCTCGGTGGCGTAGTTGACTAACGCGCTTGTAGTGTTGAGCTCGACTGCCGAGGACGGGGAGATCGAGGTTCGAATCTCGGTCGGGTGAACTGCTGGGGGGGGGGGGTTCCTAAATGGTTTTCCACTCTCTCTCCCCCCATGCAAATGCGGGTTCACTTCCTCTAATTCAACCTTCCCAATTCCTAATCCATTAGCGTAATTAGTACTTAAAGTGTATAACCCGAACGGTTAGTAAGACGTGGTGCTAAATATTATTATTATTATTTTCGTAGCGAAAGTTTGTTTCGTGCAAATTTCACCTAAGAGTACTTTTAATATAATGTTATATTAAATTAAAAAGACACAATAGATACGGGAATTGAACTTGACATCTTAGGTTTTGCACCAATGTTTTACTGCTGAGTTATCATAGTTCTGATCGTATCCAGGGTCATCTTTCATTAGTTCCTGTATTGAACCTTGGTAAATGGTGAACGTGTCCGTCACTCACAATACACGGAAACCCAAATGTGATTGTTGCTGCAATCAAACTTGTCCGTGTTGTTATTTTTCACTTTTGATTGAATTTTATTCATCCATCAGGGCTGAGCCCTTCGGCAAAAAAACACCTAACAGTTTGTGATACATATGAATTATAAATATACTGTGCATCTGAGGAACATTTTTATAATTTAATTAATCATATAGTATATTAAAAGTTGCCATAATTATTTTACCAAATGTAAGGGGTACTAAACAACAAAATAATATTTATCATCTTTCCTCATATGTTCTTCAATTAAATTATAGGCTTATAAAATACTAGCAAAAGTAGGCTTAGGGGTATGTACTCCTTGGTCTGGCTCGGCCGTGCGAATTTCCCTTCGTTTGGATCTTAGGTTGAAGTATCGAGGGGTGAGGCGGATGGCTTTACTTGTCATTATTACTGTATTTTCACCATATTCCCTCCAGGCAATACCCTGGGCATGGTTTTGGATTCCCCTATTCGAACTGCATCTCCTGCCCGTTGTAATTACGAGACTTGATTATCCCAGATTGTGATCAGTACAGGGTATGTAACTTATCATTATGTAACCTCCTCCACTCTCCAGTAGCCTCATCCCTTTTTGGACCAAATAGCTTCCTAAGCACCTTGGTTTCAAACACCCTAATTTTTTTTCCCCTCATGTAAGGTAAGAGGTGATGTTTTACAGCCATAGATAGCAACAAGTAAATAAAATAACCACCATATTGTTATATATGTAGTAAGGAGTAAAATATATGTTGTAATTAAATTGGTTAAAATGTTCATTTAGATCTAATCTAATTAGTTATTGATATTTCGGAAAAGAGAATTAGTATATATTTATTTTTGGATAATGTTTGGTTGAAAAGTTATATTTATATTTATTTACTAGATAGCTGTTGCCCGCGGCTTTTCTCGCGTGGAAGTTGATTATATACAAATACGAAAATATACATATGTATTTACAAATTAATTTAAAATATTACGTTACGTTGATCACCATAACTTGACCTCAGATCAAAAATAATGCAAGTCCGATACAAACTTTCACCCCCTTTTTCATCCCTTATTAAATAAAATTTCCAAAATTCCTGAAACACGTATTTATTTGTTTTACGTCAATAATCGAAATACAAAATTTTGTTTATGTAACTTTCAAAATGACGGACTTTCATCCATATTATCATACATATTATCATCCCCTATTTTGACCCCTTTGGGGTGGAATTTTCTAAAATCCTTTCTTAGTGGGTGCCTACATAACAAAATGAATATACAGTCCGAATTTCATGCTTGTAGCCTTGATAGTTTGCGCTCGGCCATGATCAATCAGTCAGTCAGGACATGTTATTTTATAAGTATAGATTTATATTTAGCACCGCGTCTTACTACCCGTTCGGGTTATACGCTTTAAGTACTAATTACACTAATAGATTAGGAATTGGGAAGGTTGAATTAGAGGAAGTGAACCCTCATTTGCGTGGAGGGAGAGTGGAAAACCATTTAGGAAAAACCACCCCTAGTTCACCCGACCGAGATTCGAACCTCGATCTCCCAGTCCTCAGCAGTCAAGCTCAACACGACAGGCGCGTTCGCCAACCACGCCACCGAGGTGGGTGGTTGAAAAGTTAATATCCACATTGTTTTCGTGTGAATATAGTATAGTTTAGCTTAACTCCTACAAAGTTATTCTCAAGAATTTTTATTTTATTTTTCTACTCCATTCACATGGTCGTCCATAATGCCTTTGATGTCTTACGCTTATTACTAGCAGGTAGGGTGTGTTTGTTGCCTTTTGTGGTGTTTTATTGGCTAATTCAGTCATCCACCGAGAAAGGGTCCTAAGTGCCCATTGTCCCTTAACCTTCATCATAATGGTAAGACAACGCTCAAGTCAAATCATCTCCCCTTAACACCCCCGTCCCCTTTATCTCGCCTGTTTCATGGATATCACGACTTTCATGACAATGTGTAAGACAAATTCGGGGAACCCCATAAAAACTGTCTACTCCACGCCAAAAAGCTTTTATCGGAAAGTTACTCTTCAGTTGTTAAGTAGTTCTGAGATGTTAAGAGGACTTGAATCAAACTTTTGAAGCACTTAGGAGGAGAAGAAGGCTTACACTTTTCATACAAATAGGAAAAAACAAAAAACAAAAAAAACGTTGACGTCAATGTGAGAAGCGGGAGGACATTGATGTTTGTATATTTCTGTTTGATTCTCATAAATCACACGTATATGTTATGTTATTTTGTTGTTTGAATACTCTGTAAACTACTTATACTCCTCAAGTAAGAATCTAAAACGTAAAACAGGTCAAACTGAAGATATTCAAAATCATCGGGCTTGGCCAAACATTGTCAACAATGCTTAGGAAACTATGGTTAGATGCGACTCAGTCTAAGGAGTAATTTAGTTCTGATATTAAAAGAAAAACTCAAATTAAACGCTTGCGTTATGAGTGTTGCGTGTACTGTTCAATTCTCATAGGAAAAGCCTTATCTGGCGGCAAGAGAAGTTACTATATCTAGCTTCACGTTTTAATACGTCAGGTCATATGAACTGCAACTGTGAATTAAGATATATGTTTACCAATACCTCGTATTTATGGGAAAAGTAGAACTCGTCCCCCCCCCCCCACCACCACCATTAAAAAATAAAAATGCTAAGTAAATCATGTTAAGAATTATCTCATGTTCTTATCGTTATCAGTCTTAAGATTTACCTATGGATTCTAAGTTGAAATATTACTAGTAAATTCTCTTAGAATTTCTAAATGGAATTTCCCATAATGATAAATCCATACAGAAAGAAAAATATTATTCAAGGAGGCATTATATTTACAGAGAATAACCATTGTTCACGTCCTTAAAGACGTTAGTCTCGTAAAATAAATCGAAACTATTTAGTTATAATAACTTTTCCTAGTTGTCAGATATGTCTATTTGTAATATAATTCGGGTATAGGCTTGGTGACTTATTTTTAGATATAAGATATCCACCCGCAAGGAAATTGAGGTATGGATCCAGTAAATTTTTTCTAGATGTCAGTTTTTTTTTTTTTTTTTTTTCCAAATTGTGGTGTACATGTTACCTTCCAGACCCAATTTCCAGGACAAACTATGTGGATCGGACCAGGCCAAATTGATACATCCTGCCGTTTGTAGGATAAACCGATATAGCCAGATGTTTTTAGGCAGTAATAGTTTTCATTCTTCTTAACCCATACTATGAATCAACCTTGGACAGGTTTCATCATTCACAATTAGCGCGCAAATGCCAGCTAACCTAGCCTAACATAACCTAAACCTGGTTTGGCCTAATAAAATTGTAGGCTATACTAATTTATCCTATGAGCTGGGGAAAAAAATTTCAGGATCAACGAATTTAGACCAGGCTAAACTAAAACATCCTAAGGCACTTAGGTTGTATCAATTCGGCCTAGTTTGTCCTGGAATCGGGGTTGGACGGTAACACATATATATCTAATAATTATTTCTATCTTACAGATATGTCAATTCGTAAAACAAATTGGGGTTAAGCTTGCTATCTTCAAGGGAAAATGGAGAGTACAAAATAAAACATAATATAGGCCTATATAATAGATTATTGTTTAATCAAACGCAGCTGAATAACCTCAACATGGAAACCATGTTAAGGAAGACAAATGTGAAAGCGAGTCACATGAAACCGCGATGAATACTGGAAAAAATAAATCCCTGCAGCACCGCACAAGCTTTATGAGGATTACCGCCTCTAATACTTCAATGACTGAGAGTAATTGTAATGGAAATCTTTGTCTTTGCCGAGGGCGCAAGCAATAGACCCATTAAACTTGCGACTTGAACTGCAATTAAACTTGTGGGCAAGTGGCATGAGAACGTGAGGAAAATGGCGTTGGTTTATCTCTCTATCTAACCTCCGCGTGGAATTGTGGGATATGGGTTGAGTCTAAGTGTGGGAGGGGGTATGCAAGCTACAAAGAGTGGCGATCGTTTTGGAGTTAATGGCTGCTTTGGTGAGGTAAAATCTCAAATCAATGTCGTGAAAATGTGACGACGGTGCGGCGCCTAAATCAAAGGGAAGAACTTTGAGAGTTCACTACACAATAAAACGGAGGGAAATTTACCTTTACCTTCACAGTTTTATAGAAATATTTAGTTGAGGTATAGTTGACTACTGATGCTATGGGTGTTTCCAAAATTTCAGATTTATTTTAAAATGGAATTTGAGACACATTTTAAAAACTAGCGTAGAATGTGTATATATCTAATATAAAATACCTTGCAGAGTAACATTAAAGTTTTTAAAATAGGATACATCTTAGATTAAAGGTTTTAATACATATTATAAATTGTTCTTAAATATATTAAATTTATTTTGATTGTTTTTACACAAGCGTTACAAACGACGTGAATGCGTGAAAGGGCAGTGTTCTTAGAGTTTTAATAGCAAAACATTTGTTTGGCCAGTAAAAAAACCCAAAAAAACTTACCTTTTGTCTCGTTCCATATAAAGTACACACAACTTAATATAATATTAAACGTAAAGTAGGGTAACTTGGATAAAATTAATCCTCTTAACTTAGAGAGGGGTTGGAAAATTAACTGTAAGTCAGATGAGGATAGCAGCTACCAGTACACCTAGCTTTTATTTGAGCCCTGAACTTTTAGTCAACGGTGACTAAACGCAATGTTTGTACAACTCTATGGAAGACTCGACTACCTCCCTTGAGTCCTTTACTATAGAGGGTGGCCTGGTGGTCTAGGGGTAAGGTGTCAGACTTCTATGCTGGTGGCCGGGGTTCAAACCTCGGTCCCGGCACAGATTTATCTGATTACCAAACCCGTCCTTCACCTCTGACAAGACATCTTGTGGATGTGGGGAATGCCAGGCCTATACCGTGGTTCGGATTCCACGTTAAACTGTAGGTCCTTCATTTCATCTCACAATCACCCTACCATTACACATTAGCGTAAGTGCGTATAACCCGAACGTATAGTAAGACGCGGTGCTAATAATAATAATAATTTACTATAGAATAAATACTTTACGACGATTATCTCGGCAAAGTAATCTACTTGTTTTCATGGTTGCTAATCTACTTGGTTAAGTCCTTGTAAAAGTCAATTACATATAAAGGGGTCCTAGTTTGGCTACTCGCTGGTGATTGAAACATTTATTAGTTATGTACCCGCCTCGGTGGCGTAGTTGGCTAACGCGCTTGTCGTGTTGAGCTCGACTGCTGAGGACGGGGAGATCGAGGTTCGAATCTCGGTCGGGTGAACTGGGGGTGGTTTTTCTTAAATGGTTTTCCACTCTCCCTCCACGCAAATGCGGGTTCACTTCCTCTAATTCAACCTTCTCAATTCCTAATACATTAGCGTAATTAGTACTTAAAGCGTATAGCCCAAACGGGTAGTAAGACGTGGTGCTAGTTATTAGTCATGTATCTTTTCTAGTATTTATCTTCATCTTTTAAACAAAGTGATTACGGAAGGTGTGTCAGAAACACATGACCATTTTTGAAATATATAAAAAAAATTTGAAACAAAGTCAAATAATTTATTAACACAGATAAATGAATACGTGTTTCTATGAAGAATTTATGTATGGCATCCTTTTTTGATTACATCACTTTGTAAGTGACATCCATTTCATTCAATACACTCCCAGCCCGCTTTGGTAGCGGCGTGGTCTAAGGCGTCACTCTCACACTAGACTACCGATGTTGGGGATATCCTAGTTCGAATCCCGGTCAGGTAAAGTGAAGGTTTTTTTTTCCAAAATTGTTTTCCATTCTACCTCCATGTAAAAGCTAAAATATGTTCTATAAATTCAACCTTTCTTGTCTCTATCACAGCGTGATTAGTAGGCCTACATACACGTAGAAGCCGAACGGGTAGTAAGACGCGATGTTAAAATAAAAATACACTCCTACAGTCGGGTTGGTGAGGATGTCATAACACGGCCAAAGATATCGCTAGGGATTTCTTAAATACAATGCCGAATTTGTTATTTCAAATAAATAATATTGAGAGGACGTGTATTGTACACCATGCTTTAGACGTGGCTTTATATAAAGTAATCTGGGACTGTAAGATCGGACCAGTGAGTGCGCGTGCCAGTTGATATCACTGTTTGCAAACATCTGATCGAGCAGTGGCACCAACCTACGAATTAAATTCACCGTCTGGTGTTTCTGGCTCACTCTGTATATTCACGCTGCTTGATTGCTTGATTCTAAAACCGACACGACATATACTTATTTTAATTTTATTTCATACTAATACAACTTAACAATACTATTTAATTAAATAAACAATTTTCTTTACAAACTATTGGAGCATTGAAGGACCAAAGTAAAATATTTATCTACTATGCACCATGGATTTAATAGGCCCATAATCTAACAGAATTATAATAATAGTTCTACATATTATAAGTGTTTTAAGGCCAATAAAATGCGTACTTTGATATAATTTAAAATGTCTACTTAATGCGACCACTCCACCTTCTGAAATATCACATCACGATTAATTAAAGTTCGACATTTACCAAAGCTTGTTGCACTCTTTCACAATTTTACTAACACATCTTAAACTAGATTCAACGCAAATTTCTAATTAATCAACACAACCTGGTAATTTTAGTTTACCTAAAATAAATTATGACGTTAATAAGGACTATCCTCCTCAAAACTATTCGATTATTGGCACGAACAGTAAATTACACGTAACTTCCCGTGACCTTCCTAGTCTGGTCCGAAGCGTCAAGAACAATCCAGTATAATAGTCTCCTCCTCCTTCCCCCCACCCTTAAAGAAGCAGTCAATTTGCGTTAGGTTGCGGCGGTGGTGGCGGCGCGCTGCGGTTAGACACGGACATTACCAGAGGTGGGTATTATCCTGCATGGCTGACCACAGTCGCCGGAGCTCTAAAAGCCAGCCAGAGAGTCGTCCCGACCAATTACCATCTATAAATGCTCAAATTGCCGGGCCATAATAAATAGTTTTGTTGTGTTTTATGCCTTGTTTTAAGTCCCCTTGGGGGGCTACTGGTCGTCTAACTATGGAAACGAGGAGTTCCTAGGTGTGTGCTTGTGTGTGTGGGATTGAAGAGGTTAGAGGGGGGTAGGGGATGAAGAAGACTTGGAGAAGATAAGCGCGGGGGAGCTTGATGGATTGAAGAGGACGGTCTGCTGTAAAAACCTCGTGTGTGTATGTGTATGTGTATGTGTGGAGCAGTAGCTTTAGGGGATGGTCTCAGTGTACGGGGGTGTCAAGCTATCTCGTGGTTTCAAGTCGTTTCATGTCAGTCGTCCTCATCATTTTGGGTTTTTGCTTCACCTTAACGATTTGATTCCACCGACGGCGAATCTAGTACTGAGGTTATAACGACTTATGTTAAATAATTATACATACATGTATATGATTCACTTTTCAAGTCATTTAACTTCTATCTCAATATTGTAATTAAAATATTATTGTAGTGGAAACACTTTACCATCTTTAATTATATATTATATTACACAATTACATACTTACTTACTCTATGGCGTTGGTAACTCGAAAGATTATTGCCGAACTTACAGAAGTAAGTCTCCTATCCTTATATTGAACTAGTTCGGGCCCTGAACAAGGTTCTAGAATACCACATTAGCGCTACACCTTCGTCCCACCATAATATACGAGATTTTACTATAGTAACAATGTCTTTTGATGAGTACAAAATATATAAATCATATTATGTAATTTCATCCTCCACTTCCCAATAGTTATCGATTTTTGGACGATATATCTTAAAAGTCCCTTGATTTTAAAACATGCTTTTTTTGTCTTACCCGCCTCGGTGGCGTAGTTAGCTAACGCGCTAGTCGTGTTGAGCTAGACTGCCAATGACGGGGATATCGAGGCTTTAATCTTGGTCGTGTGAAATTGGGGTGGTTTTTCCTAAATAGTTTTCCACTCTCCCTCCATGCAAATGCGAGATCAATTTCTCTAAATTCAATCTTCCAAATTCCTAATCCATTAGCGTAATTAGTACTTAAGCGTCTAACCCGATTGGGTAGTAAGACACGGTGCTAAATAAAAATAAATATTTTTTTTTTCATGATGGGTAAAATATCACGTTTCACACCAATAGATAAAAATAATTTCTATAAATTTTTATTACTATAAATAAAATAGAGTATTTAAAGTTGACAAGTACTTGTATAAAATTATTTTCCAATAGTTAAAAATATTCTATGCCTTATATTTTAGCTAAATACCCAGCTATTCTTTCCTTATGCGTAGAAATATTTTATGTACATATTTTTATGATTGATATTTATATATGTGCTAAACCTAAATTAAATATCATGCATATGCACACACACACACACACACACACACACACAGACACACACAAACATGTATATGTAAATATTAAATAATCTTCCAAAGGCTTCAAATAAAAACAAACTGATATAAAAAATTCTAAAACGATTTAAAATGAAATCAGCTCAATGAAAATTTACTTTCCTTGACATATCTATATAATATATAGGTTATATATATTTTTTTACCTTTACAAATATTTATTTTGCACTTTCATTGGTAGGGTACTTCATTTAAATTGGGCTTGGAAACATAATGTCGAAAATGAAATGACTGTATTAACTGATAAGGGTTTAAATTATGTTTGGGTAAATTATAACGCGGTCGTAAATATATTTATTGGTTTTGTTTGAATTATGTTTATAGTAATTATATAAAATTATGCTAAATGTGTATATTTGATCCCTTGAGCGTAGAATAATACAATAAAGAAAACTATAAATCTTATTGGTTCATAGCTTATAAATGTTAGAAAGTGTGTGCATCGTTTTATACTAAAATATTTATTTTTAATGTGGTGCCTATAAATTTCACTTTTGTCAATAAAGCACTTTTCAGACATATAATTTATATTCATAATAACTATTGGGTACTATACTGTACTAGATAGCTGTTGCCCGCGGCTTTGATCGCGTGGAAGTTGATTATATACAAATACGAAAATATACATATGTATTTATAGATTAATTTAAAATATTACGTTACGTTGATGACCATAACTTTACCTCAGATCAAAAATAATGCAAGTCCGATACAAACTTTCACCCCCTTTTTCATCCCTTATTAAATAAAATTTCCAAAATTCCTGAAACACGTATTTATTTATTTTACGTCAATAACCGAAATACAAAATTTTGTTTATGTAACTTTCAAAATGACGGACTTTCATACATATTATCATACATATTATCATCCCTATTTTGACCCCTTTGGGTGGAATTTTCTAAAATCCTTTCTTAGTGGGTGCCTACATAACAAAATGAATATACAGTCCGAATTTCATGCTTGTAGCCTTGATAGTTTGCGCTCGGCGATGATGAATCAGTCAGTCAGTCAGTCAGTCAGGACATGTTATTTTATAAGTATAGATTCTTTCACTTTGGTATTTCCAAGATATTTATTCAAACTATTTGAACGTACACTCAATATGTATATTAACCTTTGTTTGTTTTTAAACAATTTAATTTTCATCGATAATACATTTTGGCATTTTTAAAATAATTTTTAAAACGCATCGTATCAACTGTTTACTATTTACTACCTTTCCTATTTTATTTACTCATATAAAATAATAAATTTTCAATAGTGAATGTGCAAGCTTATAATATTAATTGATTTGTAAAAAAACATTAGTAATCATTCTTTTTAAAAGTCCCCTTTATATGATATATCGTTTTTAAAATCAATGTCGTTATTTTATTCAATATTATTTAAGTTAATACAGAGAAAATAAAAGATAAAACGATAGAAATAAACATGAATAAATGGTGAAAATAAAATTAAAATATGTTTTCAGTTTTAAACTATAGTATTTTTAGAATCAATGATACGTTCCCAGCTCGTTTTTATCCTAGAAACGCTATTGTTATAATTAATAGCGTTTCAGCCACGGAAACACTTTCTATACAATGTAGACCCACTTTGTTAAGTAAGATAAAGCACTCTGGTATTCTTCCTTATGGTTACACACTTTACTACTCGGTGGGAGAGAAAAAAAAAGAGAGAAGAGGAAAAGAAAAGCTTTCTTGAATTCACACTTTTAAAATAATTACACGTTAAATTTGAAAATTATGCACAAAAAGATCTTGTGTATTATGAAGAGAAGAAAAATTCAATGGGAAAGGGGTTGAAGTTTTGGTGGATCCTGGTAACGTCAAGGGAATAGAAAAGGCCTATCTTTCTCTCTTCATTGCTTGATTTTTTTTTTATTTCTTGAAGTTGAAAGACAGTGGTATGGGAACGTGAGATAGGGGGAAGTTTTCTACTCCTGGTTTCTTAGGGTTGGGGGGTGAGGGTGGGGGGTAGGAGTGGAGTGGTACCATGGGAGGAAAGGGGGAGAATCCATCAAGTTGCATCACATGCTGCAATGTGCCAACTTAAGATGAAACCATCATCATCCGCTTCTTCTCCTTTTTCTCAGATTTTTTTTTTGATAAGGAAGAGAGCGATAATTGCTCTATTGCACATCCATTTCGCTCCCCCTTTACTCCCACTTCTCCCGTCAAATTTTTCTTCCTTCTTGCCTTTTCTTTTCTCAAGTTTGTCTCTTTGAACCATTTTCACTCCCGTGCTGCTATTCTTCTCATAACCGAGATGACGATAAAGCGCAGACTTGGTGACAGCTGCCAGTTGGTTTGGAAATTACTCCAATCGGATTAACCACCCTGTGAAATGTGAAAGGGTGTGTGAGAGATTGAGGAAAACATTGTGAGTTCTGAAGATCACAGTTATAATTGATGAGATAGGTCAGTAGATTGAGCAAATTTGACTCATTCGACTTTAAACATCACGGTAATAAGCAGGGAGGAGGACTAGAAACAACAAACAGGACGGTTTTACATTTAATGCCATCGTTTATGTTCACAAATGATGCGTTACGTGCACCCTCAGACTTGCTCATTAGAGCTTTTATGTTAGGATTTAATAAAAACAATCTTTTAAAATTGAATGGATAACTTTATTTTAGTTGTGGTAGGTAGCCCGAATCAAACCTGCTCACCGGGATATCTTCCGGTGGCTCAGTCCGTCCCTGGTATTAGGATAATATCCGTTAATGATGGTGCACACAGGCTACTAATTTTTAGATTTCAGACTTTTGAGTTTGATAGTTATCGCGTAAGGCTCATGAGAGACACACAGATACACAAACTATTAATTATATTAATATACATGTGTGCTCAGTGGTTATAACCAAATTAATGGAGGAAACACTTCTTAATTATGTATGATAGTTATACATCATTTAAGAAACAGTAATTATATTTATACCATATCTTATTGATCATAAAATTAAAATAATAATTGGTAGACAACCAATTGATTATAATTACACCTCCATCCTGTGTAGTGTTTCCATTTAACTTACTTACTCCATAACATACTGTTAAGTCTTAGTTTTAATTTGATTATAAATAGGTTTATTTCAAATTACGCTAATGATTTTAAAACGTAAATCTTAGCTTGTTTTACTTAAAAACTATTTGAGATAGTCCATAAATTTAGTAATATATTTGATTTATTCACTAGCGACTAGCATACTTTATCAAAAAATTGCCAATATTACATTATCTAGTTTAATTTATAGTCTATGTTGGTGATATTTACTAAAACATTAACGCATCCGCCATGGTCTACGAGAAAGAATAATTTGCTGTCATGACATATGGCTTAAAATACAATGGTATGTGTCTTTTCTGGAACAACTTCTCTATTCTATCTAAGCTTGTACTCCCTTTTGTTTACACCTGCAACCACCCTTTATCACGTTAACAAGAAAGAGGAGGAATAATACTACGAAACTTCTTATCTCAAGGTAAAGAGGAAAGCACATTGCTAATTCTTAAATATCATAATACTTTAGGTAGTAAGCATATAAAAAAGGTTAAATCTTGAGCCCTTTTCATTAAACCTAGTCCATAGCTTTGCAATTATAGTCGTTGAAAATGATCAAAAATCACATTCGCACGCATTTATTTCCAATAATAAAACTCAAACTATAGGGTTGTTAAGGGAAAATATTCCTATGGGAATCTTTCGACTCTATTCTGGCGTCAACCGTATTTTGAAACGACGCACCGTAGAATTAAATATTGTGTTAGAACTGTACGTCTGCGCGTTAATTTCACACTTACTTTAAAAGTTAATAAGCTTTATTTTTTCTTTAAATCATTGTTAATACTAGTTTGAATTTTGTCACCTTTTATTATAAATTGAATTGAAATTAAAGGCTATAATGACAAAGATGACTAATTATAAAGTAACAAACTACTCACTAACAGAATTGATCATAAAGTTGTTAAATTTGGAGAAACTAGATTAATATGTCTTCTTTATACTACTTAAATGAAAAGTACTTCAATTTCCTGTTTTAATCTACTATTTTACCTTAAATTATTGTTTATTATGCCGAAAAATACTAAGTCAATATCCACCATTTGTTCGGATTTGAACACATTTAACGTCCTTCTAATCCACCCAATTTCAATAATGGACTTTTAAATGTGTTAGCTTCTCCTCCGTAGAAGAGTTTACGCAAACAAACACATTTTCATTTAATGTTTTTACGAAAAACAAGGTTACGGTGAACTTTCTATTTATTTTAGCGAGTATTTTTACAGTTACCAGTGTTAGTGATGAATGTGTGACAATATATTATTACATGCCTTGATGGAACTGTTTTTACAGGGTGATTGGTGGTTGAATTGGCTTCACGCTATTGAAAGAATGAACGCAAAAAAATAAAAATCTACTAAAATATTTCAATCTCTCTTAAAACTATCTCAAGGCTAATTTATAACTATACATGATTAGTTTGTTATGTGTAGAGAATGTTGATGGAAGAACGTTAAAACATTAGTTTCTTTTTACGATGTCAATCCTAATAAATATATAATTGGTTATACAGATGAGATCTGGTTTCACTCACAGATAGTGTATAGTATATAGTGTATAATAAAGGTTATCCGAAAAAATACACTGATAAAAACTAATATTTAAAATCATTGTAACGTTAGTGCTTTTTTTAAATCAAAATTTACGTTGGTTTTGAAATACAACCATCTAGTTTTAAGATATAACTTCATATACATGAAGGAAATATTTCATTTTTAGGTAAATATAATGTTACAGCTTGGATCATAAATAAGTTAACTTTAACAAGTGAATGTCTCTGACACAATTGTTTGGTCACCAATACATGAATGCTGTAAATAAATTGTAAAAGCGGGGGAGTGATAAGGGGTGTACAGAAACACGAATCATCTTCAATAATTCCCAGCTGAGAAACTTACTACTAGTAAATCCCAGATTAGTTTTGCCCATAATCATTTCTCATTGAAACGTGTTTTATTATATTTCACAGGAAAAACAATTTTTTAGTTTTGATATTTATTTTAATAGCTAAATTAAATTTAAAAATAGGAATTTTAACATTGTGAAAGAGTGTGTTAATAGATTCTTTATTAATTAGCTACCAAACTAAAAGTGTAATGTATTCATACTTTTCTCTAAAATGCTTCTTTTGCGTCTTGCCACAGTAACGGGTTTACAAATCAACGTAAACATGGCTACCATGGTGTCCTTAAAGCCACGAGTATTATAGTTATTTGATACCAATACCATAGGTTTTTACTAAAAATCACAACTAAAAAATTTAATCCATATCCTACTATAGTAATTGGAATATTTAAACATGCATTCATGTCATGTTTTTTATAGTTTCAAATTGTTAACATGTATATGTTTACGGCAATATGTGTGAACCTGGCATTCTATGAAATTCCTAGGCCTTCTATATAGGCCTAATTCATAAGTGGTTTTAGCAAAGTATTAACTAAATTAGTTTTGTTGTTGTATTTCATACTTTTCGTAGAAAATTTATATTATAACCAGTAACTATATATTACCGAGAACAATAGCTTACCTAACCTACCTATCTACCCTATCTTAAAATAACTTAACTTGACCAACTTAAATACTAGGAATTAAGCGAACCTGCAAGTAAACAGCACAAGACTAACATTGAACTGAATAAAATAATTGATAACATATTCCGAGACTGCAAAAAGACCAACACGTAAAAATAAGGATAAAATACAACAGAAGATCTCATTTATTTTATACTTTGCTAAAATCACTCTGGCATTATATATAAAGCCTAGACATTTTATAGAACGCCTGGATATAACACATTGCCGGTGACATATATAAATATCAATACAAAGTAATATTATGAGAATGGAAATATAAACATTTACACCCGCACCTGGATCTGAACATAGTGTGTCCGGTTTAACGTACCCCATAGTCTACCTACCGACTGAGCCATCCAATATCTCCACAATCTCGTCATTTATACTAATATTATAAAGAGGAAAGATTAGATTTTGGTTTTTTTGTTTGTAATGGATAAACTCAACAACTACTGGACCGATTTTAAAAATTATTTCACCAATATAAAGCTACAATATCAGCGAGTAGCATAGGCTATATTTTATTTGAAAATTTAATTTATTCCTCATAAAAATGTCGATAGTATATTATATAGTCGTTGGCAAAAAAAATGTGTTGAAGGGAAAGTGGAGTTGGTGAAGGGGGTGGGAGGTAGGGGAGAGGAAAGAGGAATGAGATGAAAATAGGAGGGAGGATAAAAAGAGGGAGGGGGCTATACAGTGATGGTAAGACTGTATTTTCAAAAAAAAAAATTAAAAAAAAGTTTTGTTTTAATATTGATATGATGGATGATTTGAAGCTTTGTTTTACAGGATTCTCTACAATATTTTTTTACGGGGAAGGGTGTAATGTAACTGATTTGCCCCTGAAAAGTATGTGAAAGCATTGACAATAATATCGTCCTAATTTTATAAACGTATCTTATTTCATTTAAATTACATAGTATATTAAATGGCGCTTAAAGCACTTCTTCTTCTAAGAAGGCAAAAGCCACTGAACAGTGACGTCACGCACGTGACACCAGCCAAGTCAGTTTGACAATATATATTTTTCAAATAATAACTTCCTCTTCTCGATGGTTCGAAGAGAGATTTTAAAATGTAACTTGAGTCATTTTCCGGCTCTAGAAGCTTCGAGTAAGACCGAGATGTTTTTGTCTTGTATTTTGTTTTTTCTAAACTAAACCTTCTCGAAGCTTCCATGAGCAAGGAATATATACAAAAAATGGTGCAACTTAAAGGCAGTTGTCAGTTGGTGTCCAATACTGACAGAACTCACTTGGCGTCTAGTAACATCTGTCCGCGCTAGCCCGCGTATATTTTTCGACATGATCTATTTTCGCATTAATTAAACTGATTCAGCAATAAAAAACAGGTCAAAATGAAAAGTGTATTAATCATAATTCTTCAATAGGCGCCCATCGCGAAAACGTAAATCCAGAACGTTACAATTGGCTCCCAACTTAGGGGCACGAATTATCTCCCCGAGATACAGCACGAGATACAGCACGAATTATCTCCCCGAGATACAGCACGAGATACCTCCCCGAGATCGCCACGAAATACCTCCCCGAGGTAAGCAGTAGAGGACAACGCCGAAGACCGAGATAAGCAGTAAGCAACGCCGAGGACCAAGATAAGCAGTAAGCAACGCCGAGGACCGGGAATAGCAGCAGAGCAACACCGAGGACCGATGAAGGCAGTACGAGATACCTCCCCGAGATAAGCAGTAGAGGACAACGCCGAAGACCGAGATAAGCAGCAGAGCAACGCCGAGGACCGAGATAAGCAGGAAGCAGCACCGAGATAAAGCAGGAAGCAACGCCGAGGACCAAGATAAGCAGTAAGCAGCGTCGAGGACCGAGAGAAGCAGCTTACCATCACCAAAGGAGAAAAGGGGTGGAGACGAGTCTAAAGAAGATCACAGATAAGTCATCAACAGAAACTTAAATTAAATAGTGAAAAAAAATATTTATGTCATTTGTGCATTTTGGGGGTGGAACAGTAAAAAAATTTTTTAATTTAAATTAAGGGAACAATAATTAAAAAAATGGCAGATTCAAATGATAATAGTGACGCTAGTAGCTATTCTGAAGAGGTAGCTGAAAATAGACCTAGGAATCAGTTAGGTCTAGAACAATCAGATGAGGAAATAAGAGAAAGGGAACAGGACAATGAAGAGTCATTTGCAGAGGGAGAGAGAGAAGGAGATAGGACAGAAAAAGAAAGTAATATTATAGTAGATGAGGAAGAAAGAGAAAAGAATGGGAAACAAAATATGGAGCAACCTGTAGTAGATTTAAATCAAATTATGAAAATGTTACAGCAAATGGTAGCGAGTAATGAGGAAACTAGACAGGAAATAAAAGCAACTAATCGGGAAATAAAAAAAAGTAGCCAGGAAACTAAACACGAAATAATAGATGCAACTAAACAGGAAATAGATACAAGTAGACACGAAATTAATCAAATAATATATGCAAATACCCAGGCAATTAATCAGAAAATAGATACAAATCAGACTAAACTTGAACAATCAATAAAGAACTAAGTGCTAAAATAGAGTTAAGTAAGAAGGTTTGTGATCAGAGATTTGGTTATGTAGAGCAAAAAATAGACCAATTAGAGACGGTTCATCAAAACTTAGCAGTACAGTTAAATGAGGTAGACACAAAAGTGATAGAACAGGAAAAAGTAAAACAGATTTTGATTGAAAAGCATGAAAACTTAAGGAAAGGACAGTTCAAGTTAATGGAACAGATTTCAGCTAATAAAAATAAAATAGAAACAATAGAACTAGAAACGGTTAAAGGGTTAAAGGAAGTCGAAATTAAAGTTGGGAATCTGGACCTTCAGGTAGAACACAATGAAAAGGAAATAAATGAGGTAAAATCAGTACTTGATTCTCAGCAAGACACAAATAAAATTTTAATAAAAGAACAGATAGATGGGATCGTAAATAAGGCAGTAGAAAAACTAGATAAAAAACTTACCGATTTTGTGGTTGAAAATCAAACAAATCTAGGGGAATCTAGTAACTTACACGATACTACCAACTTATTTGCTAAGGGACTAAGAGAAACGTCATTAGCACTTATTCCAAAATTTAAAGGAAAGAGAGGAAACATTTCAGCAGTACAATATATAAATAAAGTAGAAAGAGTATTTAAAGGAGAAAGAATAAATGAAAAAGTCAAAATAGAGATATTTTTATCAGGCCTAGAAGATGAGGCGAAATCCTGGACAGATAGTATAGAGAGTGAATGGGAGACATACGAGCTGGCTAGGGAAATATTTTTGGAAAAATATTGGTCTCAAAATATGCAGGATGATTTTCTACAATTAATTTTTAATGGAAAATATAACGACAAGGATGGTACTATGAGTGAATATTTCAATAAATTTGTGACACAAGCGAAATATTTGCGATACCCAGTAGTAGAGGATAGATTGATAGGTCTTCTAATGAATCATTTTCCAACTCCAGTACAAGACGTTCTCATTAGCATAAATAAACAGAACATCAAAGAAGTAGAGAGAGTATTAATGGCATTTGACGATAGATATCAAAGAGACAAAGAAATCAATGATCAGACAAACAAATATAATATTGATAGGCATAGGCAATCAACAAACCCTCAATTCAAAGAAATTAATAATGGACAAGATAGGCAGAAATATCAAAATAATTATCCAATACCAGAACAAAATAGAAAATATCCACATCCTAGAATAGAATATCGACAGGATAGGAACCAAGGACCTCCGAGGCAAATAAATTCGAGTGATCAACAAATTAAAAGAAATAACAATACAGGTAACCACAGATTCACAACCAATCAAGTACATCAACCTCCAAATTTTAATTATGTACCACCATTTTCAGGGACATCATATTTAAGTGAGTACGACTCACAAAAAATATTTGATCCAGGAGGCAATTAAATAAACTTTAAATTTCGGATTATATAAATGTAAAAAATTAGCAGTTTAACTAAAGATTTAAATTTTAAATAAGTAAAATAAGGGTAACTATAATCATTTAGTTGTAGTAAGAAAAGTTTAAAATAGAAATTTAAGTAAATTTAAAAGGTACAAATTCAGTGAAATAGAAGTAATATTTCCTGTGCAAGAGAAGGTTGTGCGTATTTGTAGAAATTGTAAAGTAAACAATTATAAGTAGCAACAAGCAAGGTTAGAAATCATCAAACTATTACATCTTGCAGTAAAAAGATTAAAAGATACAGCAGAGAAACGAACCCGGTAAAATGATAAAAAGATTCTTAAACCTATTGAATACGTAAATGGCCAGTTAGTTCTTGTAAAAAATCATCAATTATCATCAGCTTTGAATAAGGAAGTAAAAAAGTTCTTTTTACTATATGAAGGACCATATCAGGTAAAATATCAAATAGGTCAAAATGTATACTTAATTCAAGACCCTGAGACTCTTAAGATTAGAGGTGTTTTTAATGTCACAGAATTAAAACCCTATTATAGCAAGACAGATATCTAAACATTTTTCAGCTACATTAATTATAAAGGATAGGAACAGGATTTTATTTACATAATTAAATAGTAAAATGACTATGCAAGAGTTCGAACCTGGATCTGTAGCACAATAACTAGCAAAAATACATGTTGAAAGAGTCACCCCTTTCTGAGGAGATACGCAGTGGTTAAAATATACTGCGTACTTACTTAGTACCACAAACAAGCAACTGTAAACAACTCTGCAACTGCGTGTTATTTTGAAATGAATAAGGAGGGTGACACACCTCAAAATATAAATTGTAAAGAAACCATAAACGACCAAAAACGAAAAGTGACACTAATCTTTATATTTTTGCAAAGGGTAGAACTAATATTTCTTTTGTCAAAATGAGAGGGGGGTCTTTATTGACTTGTAACTCGGTTCCATACTTGTGTTTCAACGACATTGTCATTCCTACATCGCACTTATTACAGGTGGTCATCTATTGTTATTTCTACAACGCAAAACAACAGTCTGAAAACATCTTTCTTTGGAAGGTTAAGACGACACACAGAAGACAAAAGTAACTCTTGTAATAAATAATAACATAAATTTTTTTTATTTTCGCTCAACGAGATAGACAGGACAGCTTAAGTAGTCGGCAGAACTTGAAAGGATTAGAGTAGGGATCAGTAAGTCTTCATCGCGAAGCAGTTCAGAGAAAAGGTCTTTTCAAGTTAGGCCAACTAAGAAAGAGAGAAAAAATATCGTAAAATAATAATGATAAAATGAGAATTGTATGACGAGGGGCTCCTAGTATAATATATAACTTTATCATTTTAACCTTGTAAATGGGAGTCCATTTTTTTTTGTAAGGATAGGTGAGGTATATGACCCACCCCCTTAACATTTAAATTAAAAGTCCAACTGCGGAAAATAAAATTTCCAGTTAGGCAAAACGTAAATAGTAGAGAAAGGGAGTAAAAACATAAGTGAAAATAATACTATTATAAGAAATATAACAAGAATTGTGAGACGTTAGGCTCATAGTATATTATGTAAATTATATCTTTTAACCTTGTATATGGAATATATTTAATTGTTCGGATAGGTGTGGATAGCAGCCCCACTTCCTTAATATTCAATAATCCAACTTTGGAAAGTAAATACAATTACTTTATCTTGTCTTACCAGAAGAAACATGTTAGGAGAACAGATAAGGAGGGGGCATGGACCCTTAGAAGCATGCAAGGGAGAACATCAGATAGAAGGTTAGGTGAGGGCTTGGATAAGTTTGTCAGCTGGAGGAGCGTGAAAACCTGAAATCACGCGAGGATAGATTAGGGTCTAAGTATATTCTAAGAGTAGGTCATAATTTTTGTTAATTGTAAACTATTGCTTAAGTAATAATTTGAGATAAAATTGTGCTAACAAGGCAAATTTGAGTAAAAAAAATAAATAATAAAAAATTATAATTTCAGTTTAAGAAAAGGTTAGGAGATATAAATAATTAATAGACAATCTTGGAAATCTGAATAAATATATGATTTCATCAATGATGCATTTTTTATAATTAAGATAAGGAATTTAATATTTATGTGGGGGGTTATTTTAATTCAATTAATTAAACGGCAATAAATTCAACGATTTTGATTCATATATTAAAGAAATCACAGAGTAGGCTGATAAGCTGAAGAGTAAGATCTAAGATATCTAGAGAAATTAATTTAGATATGCACTTGAGTGCTTATTACAGTATGTTAAGGTGAGTGGAAATAAGAGGCGAGTAGTCTTGTTTAAAAGCATTTTTTTTCAGATAGTGGAGTTGGGATCTTTTTATTGAGGTATGTGGAGTTGAGGTTTTTTCAGATATGGTCTTAGCTATGGGCAAGCCATGATCTAGATTAATTAATCGTCGTTATGAGTCTAAGGATGGCCCGAGGGCATCTAGCAGCGTTGAGGAGATTAGGTTTATTGAGTGAGGAAGTTGAGGTTTATTGAGTAAGGTGTATTAAGCCATGAAGAATAATTTCATTTTTATAAGTGGTGAGTCAAAGGGATCACCAAAGTTCAGGTAGCAGGTATTCACAAACATAGAGTTAGCACAACGCAACAAAGAGTCAGTTATAATAAATGAGGCAGAGGCTTAAGCTTTCCACTATATAATATGCGATAAATATCCAATGGTTAATTCTGGATTAAAATTTAAAGATATTGAGGAGATTGTGAAGAAGTTTAAAAGGGTATTCTGTGATTACGTGATGTAATAATGCTAATGTATTAACAAGGATGAGAGCTAATTAGGGTGTTAGACCTAATTAGGCTACTATAAAAGATTTTATTATAATTTCATTTTTTATGCCTAAGGCAAATAGGCAATAGTCAAAAGATTGTAATCAACAGAAAGATGCAGGTAAAGATTTTTTTTTCACTAATGAGAAATTCATTATTCAATTAAGGGGAAAAAATAATTTTAAATATTTTATGATTCCAAGATTATCGTCTATATAAATTTGTTTTGAGGTTAGGTATTCTCATAAATAAAGATTTTGGTAAGGTGATTCAGATGTTCTGTTATTATCCTTTCTCTGTCCGAAACAATGTAATTATATATTTTTTAAGTAATTGGGTTTATTTTGTAAATTCTTTTTTGTGTTTTTAAGCTAATTATTTAGCAAATGTATTTTAAGTGATGGCTCATATAGCGAATTTGGCCGTCAGGTTTTTAAGGGTATGTGTAGCATTAAGAGTATTTGTTAAGTATGTTAATATAATAATAGTCAAAGTGGATTCGTGAAGGATCATCAAAATAATACTAATAATTAAAAGTGGATCCGTGAAGGATCAATAAAAAATGAATAAAAAGTGCAACGAAGTGTTTAAACCAATAAATGATTAAAAGACACTTTGATTAGTGACAATTAAATTACATTTTTTATTAAAAAGTTTAATGTATTTTAATCAATCTTAAGGACGTTATAGCAACGAATTTTGTTTAAAAAAAAATCTTTGATTAGTATTGATTAAATTCAAATTTTTATATGATAAACTTAGATTATTTTATCTCAATTAATTGTAATTATACTTAACAATTTTATATCTTGATATTTGATTCATCTAATTTCAACTTTTTTATTAACATTCTATATTTTAATGTTTGATTTATATAACTTCAATATATATACTTCATGTAAACTTACAGTCGAAGAACACCACTTCAAATATTATTATCATTCAAGAACAACATTATACAGAGTGTTCCAAATTATTGGAATTTATCCAATTTGTGAAATTTTATACAGGATGTTTCAAAATATTGTTATTTGTGAAATTTTATACAGGGTGTGCGAAAAATGATCATGTCGTCTTTTCTCGTCTTTTATTTTTTAGCAAAGCGTATCAAAAAGTATACGACTAGGTCTCTACTTTCAGATACACTTTGGGGGGTATTGTAATGTAACTGATTTGCCCCTGAAAAGTATGTGAAAGCATTGACAATAATATCGTCCTAATTTTATAAACGTATCTTATTTCATTTAAATTATATTGTATATTAAATGGCGCTTAAAGCACTTCTTCTTCTAAGAAGGCAAAAGCCACTGAACAGTGACGTCACGCACGTGACACCAGCCAAGTCAGTTTGACAATATATATTTTTCAAATAATAACTTCCTCTTCTCGATGGTTCGAAGAGAGATTTTAAAATGTAACTTGAGTCATTTTCCGGCTCTAGAAGCTTCGAGTAAGACCGAGATGTTTTTGTCTTGTATTTTGTTTTTTCTAAACTAAACCTTCTCGAAGCTTCCATGAGCAAGGAATATATACAAAAAATGGTGCAACTTAAAGGCAGTTGTCAGTTGGTGTCCAATACTGACAGAACTCACTTGGCGTCTAGTAACATCTGTCCGCGCTAGCCCGCGTATATTTTTCGACATGATCTATTTTCGCATTAATTAAACTGATTCAGCAATAAAAAACAGGTCAAAATGAAAAGTGTATTAATCATAATTCTTCAATAGGCGCCCATCGCGGTAACGTAAATCCAGAACGTTACAAGGGGGCTAGTTCAAATATAATACTGTACAAATCTTCAAGCGTATTGTTGAAAAAAGAGTTTTTTTTAAATATCTCTATGGCTGATATTTAAATGACCCCAATTTTTTTGGGGAATACGACTTTAATTTTTCTAAAAAAACTTAATATTTTGTATTTATATCATTGTTCAGCAGTTTTGCGAAATGTACGACATTTTCACTACATTAATGTTGCACTGAAATTAGAGAGAAATGAAAACTAATTTAAAAATGAGGTTTAATCAAACAATCTTACTTTTACAGAGTTTTAGATCAACATACCATATTATACTAGCTAATTTTCCACAACAAAATATTTACTATTCTATATTGAATAAAATCACAAATCGTCCGTAATTACAAACCATATAATTTATTAAATTTGGAAGAAGGTATAGGAAAGGTGGGCAAAAACATATAAAAGAGACGAACACAATATGGCTTTTACAATGAAAATAAGAACACAGTTCACACTTTACATTTCTGCCGTTGGACAAAGAGGTAATATATATGTAATCTAGTAAGTTAGTGTGGTCTAGGGGTAAGGTGTCAGACTTCTGTGCTGGCGACCGGGGTTCAATCCTTGGTCCCGGCACAAATTTATCTGATTACCAAACCCTTCCTTCACCTCTGACAAGACATCTTGTGAATGTGGGGAATGCCAGGCCTCCACCGTGGTTCAGATTCCACGTTAAACTGTAGGTCCTTCATTTCATCTCACAATCAACCTACCATTACACATTAGCTTAAGTGCGTATAACCCGAACGGGTAGTAAGACGCGGTGCTAATAATAATAATAATAATAATAATAATAATAATAATAGTAAGTTAGTGAATACACACGTTCAAAAATCTCTTATAGCTTTTATACTCTCAGCATTGGGTTGAAATAACCGTTTGGCGTAAATTATGTCGCAAATTTTTCATAAATTGAATGTGGTAAAAAAAAAAAAAGAAACCTGTACACGAGAATCGAAACCGTAACCCTGAGTACGCGATGGCAAGAATCTTGATTTCAATGCATGTGTACAGGTGTTATTTTTTTTAACAAAATACTAATTATTGAATACTTTTTTTTTTAAATATATTTTTGATATATTTAGTATCTAAACTTTGTAAAATGTCATTAATATTATTTGATTAATAAGTTTACTTTTATAAGTAGAAATAAAGTTCTCAAACAAGTATTTTTATTTGACATACCTCGTTTTATATTTTCAAAATATTGGAATAAAAATTCAGTAAATGTAAACATATACAGACTTTACCTTAACGTAAAAGCAAAAAAGAAAAAAAGTTGAAAGAGGAATAAAATATAACATAGAAAAATAGAGGAAATGGAAAGGGAAGCACTGGGAAAACACATTTTTGTTCCATTTGCATTGTTTATCAGCATCTCTTTTATATCCGCGAACTCGTCTCTCTTTGTGCTTCACAGAATATATGTCAAACTAATCAAACGGTACCTTCTTGGTCCACTCGTGGTTTTAATGCGTGCATGCGCACATCACATGGCGCATTTTGAATTTGTCCGTCCGACGAATATATTACAGGATTTTCAAAATATAGACACTTTTCTTTCAGAAATGTGCTTTTTGTGTACATCTTTAGAAATAATAAATCTACACAGTTTTTTATGTGACCTGGTGGTCTAGGTGTAAAGTGTCAGACTTCTGCACTGAGGGTCCGGGATTAAATCCTCGGTCCCGGCAAAGATTTATCTGATTACCAAACCCTTCCTTCACCTCTGACAAGACATCTTGTGAATGTGGGGAATGCCAGGCCTCCACCGTGGTTCGGATTCCAAGTTAAACTGTAGGTCCTTCATTTCATCTCACAATCACCCTACCATTACACATTAGCTTAAGTGCGTATAACCCGAATGGGTAGTAAGACGAGTTGCTAATAATAATAATAATTATTATTTTTTTCACCATGACCTAATACCCACAAGAGTAATACGCACACAATAATTACGCTAATGGAGTAGGGAACATGAAGGTATAATTTAAGATAATTTAGGAATAAACACTCTCAGTATACCCAACCGGTACTCGAATACCGATCTCTCTGTTCGTGACAATCAAGTCTTTCACTATAGTAACACCTTAGATTAGGTGAACAGTGCATGTTACACTCTATACTGGTAGAACTTACATTATGTTGTTGTTAGATGAACCTATGTCTATTAAGAGCACAATAAGATTTATAGTATCTAACACTGATACAAAGATACTAAAACTACTTTCATATATTTATACGTAAAGATACGTGACCTGCAGCTTTCATGTTTAAAAAAATAGTATTATTAACCTATAAATTAAATAGTATAGTAAATTTGTTTTATGCTGACAATAAAAAACATTTTTTTATTTCCCTAAAGGTCCTTTTTACATTGTTATTAGTACAATATATTTTCTTTGATATAAACAATACGAATCTAGATTACTAGCTGATTAAATTCAATGGGGTCCGAGGTAAAATTTAATCGACAAGTAGGTACTTAAGTCTTATCTCAAGTATAGTTTTAAAACTAAATACGATTTTACCAAAGAAAATAATCATTTGTAGCTCAAAGGATTTCACATCACGTCATAGAAATGAAATTGATTCAGTTTTAAATTAAAGCGCTATACCATAAACTAGGCTTAAAATTTAGGATCTTAAGATAGTGCATTGTGCTTTGAGCATATAAAAAACAATTCGAAACTGTGAAGTATAATACTAGATGTCTTAAATTATAACTTTAAATTAATTAAAACTTTAATTTTAATGCTATGACGCACTGATGGCCGCATGGTATTAGGCACCACTCTCAAAATATACTGGAATGCGATGACTGGGAGATTGGGGTTCGAATCTCATTAGGGTGTACTGAGGGCTGATTTACCAAATGCTTTCCCCACTCCATTCACGCAAATGCGGGTAAACCTTCTCTAAATTCAATATTTCCATCATTAACACACTAGCTTAAATAGTAGGCCTTCACATGCGTGTAGTCTGCGTGAGTATTAATACGCAGTGATAAAACAAATAAATATAGTGCCAAGTGAATTATTATAGTATATAATATATGCCCACAAATTACGACACCAACTAGTTTTGATGTTAGCATTATAATTGCTCGATATACTCAATTTATACAATAATTGTATGTGCACTTTCTAAGGATGTTAAAGATTAAACCACATTTTTTTTTTTTTTTTGTTTGTATAAGATCAAAAGCTACAATTTTTTTTTTAGCTAAGTGACGTATTTTAATTGAAAAATATAACTTTTTTTAATGACAAAGGGAAATAATTAATGTAGTTTTTTAAATACTGTGTACATCTAGATTATGTCGTTATAATTTTCAAATAAACCTTTAAATAATAATTTACATTTTTTTAAATATAAATTTAAGATTATTTAGATTTGTAAGCGATATCCACTGATCGTAATTTTTTTTGAAATTTCCTGAATTCCTGTGCTAGATTTCAAATAATAATATTTATTTTACTAAGGAATTCGTATTGTGTTTATCGAGATAACATTTCACACATTTATTTATGAGCTATATAAATATCTTCATGACAAACGATTTTAAATTTACTTAGAAACATCAAATTAACACATTCTCAATTATAAATTATTAATAAAAAAACATTCCAAAACATATGCAAAATCAAATACATATTCATTGTAAATATACTTCCAAAATCTTAAGCAACTATAAACGAGGAAATTACATAACCTATCTGATTGAATTAAATTTAATCATTGATTTGTAAGATTCGATCAATTACTATTGATGTAAATTAGTACTTATTTAAAACAAAATGCACCATCTCTTACAACCCGTTTGGGATATCCATATTTAATTTATTTTATGGGGTAAGGTTGAACAAATTAATTAAGAGAAATGGGAAATGTTCCATAATTTGCTCGAAATGAAAGTGGTGAACTATTTATACAAAATCGCCCCCAGCACACCCATCAGCAATAAATAACCCTGAACTTATCGTCACAGATAATCCAGACTAGATAGGCTTGACGATTAGTCTGCAATACCACGGTTGTGTGTAACAGCAATTATTAAACAGTGTAAACGTTAATTTATCTGACTAATAAATAAACCAAACTACGATGATGCTAATATTACTTCTTTATTGTTTTCTTTAAACATCTTATTTATGTAAGTGTATAGTAAAAAATATTATTTGCCGGTAAATATAACTTATATGAATATTGCTGCATTATATCAAAGATAACATCTACATACAAAACAAAACAAAAAAACATCGCAATCTAACAGCGGACTATCTCCATTTCAAAGTAAGGAACGGTATTTAATACGGTAAAAGTAGATTAATTGATGTGTGCTTCTAAACATATGATAAATAAAGCATACACAGGTATAAGATAGCTTTCTAATATTAAAATTATAATATTGCCTATAGTAAAAGTAGAGATTATTTAGTTAGTTCATTATGGTTTGGGCATGTTGATATGATTAGTGTGGATCGAGTGACGAAGCAAATATATGAAGGTAGAGTGTTTGGATCAAAAGTAAAGGGTTACCATATAAGACGTGGCTAAATGTTGTGTGATAAAGAGAAACATTAAAAGTGTTAAGAATAAATTAGCATGTATCACTCGGTGTATGGATGTTGCTGAAATGAAGGGAGTATGCAAGGAAATGGAGAAAAGTGTGAAGAAAGTTAGTGAGTATGGATTAAGTCAATAATTTTTTTAAAGTTATTTTTTACGGTTCATTGCCTACCCCGTGAAGAAACGGTGTATATATGTAACTTTTCTTTACGTCCATTACTGCTACCAGCCTATGGCCTGGCTCATCCCCAGTTATTTATTCAAGTTATGTATTTTTCCACTATTGGCTGGCTAGGCCTGTCGTAATTTCATTTGCCGTATGATCTAACTTAAAATACTTTTTTCTTAAGACTAGGACAGGCAAAACATCCAGTCTTCGGCCGTGCCGAGATTCGAACCTGGGACACTCAGCTCAGTAGACATACACGCTTCCCACTGAGCTAAGGTGTCTGACCCTATTTATGTAACTATGGTTGTCAAGTTCTTTAGAAACTACTAAATAATAGTATTTCAATTATAAAATATCTACTCTGATAATATTCTTATTAGTATCGTATACAGGAAGTCTTGCAAAATGTTAAAACCATTCTCATAACTCTTAAACCTCTTATTAACTTCGTTTTAGTAGCAGTGATCTAAAATCTAGGTTTTCACTCTCATAATTTAGTTGGGAATAAGACAACTTTGCAAACTAATTCACCACTTTGGGTAATTTTTATTTCAACTTCCTGAAAAGGGTCTTAAATAATAAAGAAAAGGAAGCCATTATTCTCCGTGAAAATGTTGTCTCTCACGAAAGAGACGAGACTTACATCTACAGCGAATATCATTAAAAGCGTAGGCATTTTGACGTTTCTGTGATTACTTTTAGAGCAAGACGCACATTGTGTCTTTATGTGCTATTACTCTTGTATTGTTTCATGCGAAAGGGAATTATGTGGCTTGCACAAAGAAATACTCAACTATCCTTTTATTCTCATAAGCAACGAGCTTGAATTGGTAGTCTCAGTGTACAATAGTAGTTCTGTGATCAGCAGACCTAGATCCCTTCTCACAAGTTCAAGCTAAGAATTAGGTCATGTTTTCATCGATATTTCTCTTTGGATTTCAAGTTAAAATATAAAATAATAATTTCTCCTTAGATTAAAAGTTTATATTTTCCTCTAGGTGATGATCAAGCTAGACAGAAAACAAATTAATACTATAATCAATAGAACATTATATTCAGAGAAAATAACATTTTTTATATGGTTTATTAGAGAGATGTCAAAATTAAAAAAAAAATACACCTTAGGTACTCGATCGAGTGCATATACCTTTAGATTTAAATCACTGAAGAAAATCTATTAAATGAAAAACCTTTTGAGCAGCCGCTATATTGAAACGGATAGTCAGACTGGACTTTATTTGGCCGAAGTACAAAAAATACCTCTGCCAAATTTCGCTTGACTGCCAAATGCGTGGACCAATTTATCGTAGGACAAACAGACATAGATATGTTTGAGTGACCGCCATCTTTAAACAGATAGCCATATAGAAAATATATATGCATACGTTGTTTGGGCTAGGTTCAAAGAATGTCTTTGCCAAGTGTCGTTAAAATTGGTCCTCTACTTTGACATTTATCTGGAACGCACATTCGGACATATGAAATGTCAAATGGTCAAGTTAAAACATGATGACGCTACGATCGATACATTAAGTTTAACACGCTTTGTAAATATACATTTTCTGGTAATGAATAAAGTTTTAACATAAATCTGTTAAATAATTTTGAGTGAAGAAATTTTCTTTGGATTGTCTAGTAAACACTCGAATCTGGATTTCTAGTTTTTTATTTATGAAACTCTAAAATAGTTTTAAAAATATTTCATGGAATAAAATTGATGTTTATGACAGTAATTATTGGTTTTATGTTATTTGCCTTTAACTGTGCTGTGTATGACTCTTATCAGAAAATTCAGGTTATCACCTTCGTGAAGGTAAAAAACCCCACAGTGTTATCTTTACAATAGGGATGATAGCTCTTACCTTTTAAAATCACACATAAAAAAATCCTCAATTAACTTAGAGTTTTCTGTTATAACCATAATAACAAAATATATTACTTACTGAAGATTAACTGTATCTATTTCCTATATCCTTCACCATAATAATAGCGATTTGCTTAAAACGTTCTTGAAAACTAGCTTTTAATATATTTTAACAAATATTAGATAAATAATCTATTCAGTTCTTAATGTAAGAATGTTCGTGGAATAGAGTCTTGGACACTTTCAACTTGATTTTGAAGTAAACCATATTTGGATACAACAAACCACCAACAAATATTATGACACAGCTGAACATATGATATGCGTTTCAACGCTTCAGAAGGCTTAGCGAAAACCTGACGTGTACAGTAGCCCCATGGATTCTTTGGTGCTGACTGACAGTTCACAGCTGACTTCTGACATTCAACATTTAGGTATACACCAAAATTTTGACTGTCAGAAGTGACAGCTTCCAAACACATGTTTTTGCAGATCATATGGTTCACCGTAGGGATACATAATTTGGGGTACAAACCAATTAATAGCGGTATTCGGACAAATTCAAAATAAACCAATTAATGAATGATCCAATTTATTTTGAAAATAAATAAATCTAATTGAGTGATGGAAACTCTTCTTAAAAGCGTAATTATGTGGTGTACTAAGAGTCAGTAAAATGTATATTTATTCAAACTAACCAATTTACCAGCATCCTATTAATATGTTTGTTTTATGTGAGATAAACTTAATTCCCCCGTAACTTAATTTGAACCATCATAATAGTGGCTAAATAGTCTCAGTATGGTATTACTAGTCAAATTCTCTGTTTAAGTAAATCACAAATAATATAAAATAAATAAACCCTTTAAATAATATTTTGAAATCATACTTCTTATACAGAGACAAAGCACTAAATAAATAAATTTTCGTAACCCCAAAGGTAACTTCATTACGTTTTTCTGTTATGTTATGGTCCGATGAATCAATAAACGAAAATAAAATTAGAATAACTTTGGCTTATGTTTTTCTTGGAGATCAGGCTACAAATTTCGGATATAAATTTATCTTGGATTTTTATTTTTATCAGTTATTTCGAGAAATAAAGGATTTATTAAAAGTAAACTTTCACTGTGGAAAGGTGCTGATGTATGTAACGATATATATAATGCATTAAATCTATTCAATTGCTCGATATCATATAAGGTTAATGGCAGTAACTACTTATAAATAATATAGCTGTGAATAAAAAATATAACACTTTAGTTGTTTGTACTTAGAAAGTGTTAGCATATTACATACATTCATTTCGCTGGATGTGTTTTCAATAAATATATCAAATTTTTAATTTTCACTAAACCAGTAAATTCATATAAAGGTTACCAAATATTTTTATTTGTGCCTAAAACTCTATTAAATAATATATATAAATCACCTTTAAGTTAAACCCGATTAAAAACCTTTTATTTTTAGTTATATTTAGCACCGCGTCTTACAACCCGTTCGGGTTGTACCCTTTAATTACTAATTACGCTAATGGATTAGTAATTGGGAAGGTTGAATTAGAGGAAGTGAACCCACATTTGCGTGGAGGGAGAGTGGAAAAACATCTAGGAAAAACCACCCCCAGTTCACCCGGCCGAGATTCGAACCTCGATCTCCCCGTCCTCAGCAGTCGAGCTCAACACGACAAGTGCGTTAGCCAACTACGCCACCGAGGCGGGTTTTTTAGCTATATTATTATTATTAGCACCGCGTCTTACTACCCGTTCGGGTTATACGCACTTACGCTAATGTGTAATGGTAGGGTCATTATGAGATGAAATGGAGGACCTACAGTTTAACGTGGAATCCGAACCACAATGGAGGCCTGGCATTCCCCACATTCACAAGATGTCTTGTCAGAGGTGAAGGAAGGGTTTGGTAATCAGATAAATCTGTGCCGGGACCAAGGATTGAACTCCGTACCCCATCACAGATGTCCGACACCTTACCCCTCGACCACCGGGTCACCCTCAAACTGATAACATTAATGAGTTTAATTAGTGTGTTTTAAATGTATTGATTTTACATATTAAATGTGACAGTTGCCGTTAACATGACCTGATGTATGAATAATTGAAAGTAGATATAGTAATTTTATAGTTCTTAGCTAAGGCTCTTCTTGTGAAAACTTGACTCTATTATATATATATATGTGTGTGTATGTGTGTACACTTCTTCCACCCTGTAAGGTAATTAGCTTACCTTGCGTTATTACACTATAGTATAGGTTGTAGGACAGAGTCATAGTGTAATCAATCAAGGTAAGATTGCTACAATTCAGTTAATTCAATTTGTTTTTATATCGTATGGAATTACTGACCCAAGGGGACATGACATACAATTTGGTAGCCTGTATATATACTATCTGCAGCTCTGATGATACAGAGCGTTGACCAGGGTACACCTATGGAGGTTGTATACACGTACCCTCAATTAGATGATGTGACGATATTGAACATGGAGTTATGAGCCTGTGGAAGTTTTAAACCTAATTTAAGCTTAATTTACCAAGCCTTGGCCACCGTTGTGATAATTACTCTTTAGAGGAAAATACCCAATAATACCTTCCGAGAATCGAGTCCGGGACCTCTGGGTTCGTAGCCAGGTTAACTGACTACTACATTACGGGGTCGGATATAATTCAAAGAAAACCGTGTGTACGTACATATATGCCAGACATAATTTAAAACCCAAATTTTAGTACACATGTAAAACAAAAATCATTCTTATTTTCATTAAATATTGGCTAGGTTCTATAGTATATATGTGGGGAATGCCAGGCCACCACCGTGGTTCGGATTCCACATTAAACTGTAGGTCCTTCATTTCATCTCACGATCACCCTGCCATTACACATTAGCGTAAGTGCGTATAACCCGAACGGGTAGTAAGACGCGGTGCTAATAATAATATAGTATAATCTACTTCCAACCATTCCTGTTAGTATAAAATCTCCCCCATTCAAGTTAAAACGTCCTAACCTCCCCCTTCTAACCAATTCTAATGCAACACCAAATACATTCCTTCCAACCCCCTCCCCCAAACTCGCACTGTTCCACCAGAAGCACTTAACATCGAGTTATGCGCGCTTCAAACGAAAAGTGCGGTATTTGAAAGTCAATGGTAAGACAGATTGCTATATTGTATAATCCACACCAGCATTCGTATTATACCCCCCCTTTTTTTATGGAAATGTGAAGAATACCAAATTATATGCAATCCTATTTTTATATTTTACTCATCCAGTCAGTCTGTTTTGGATATAAAACGAAAATTATATATATTTTATAAACTTTTTATTATAATTCTAAAAACATTTGGGTTTTCATAGTAAAAATATGACGCATGAACAAAATAGTAGCTAGTAAGAATTACGCTTTATGCTCACATGGGTCAAGGCGTAGTTTTCGAAATAGGTTTTATTGACGAAGATTGGGAGATCGGGGTTTGAATTCCGATTTAATGTACTGACGGTGGTATTTTATAGTTGGTTTCCCACTAGCACTTAACGCAAATGCAGGTAAATTTCCTAAAAATTATACTCCGTCCTCCCTACACCATTAGAATAAATGATTTATATGCATAACCAAACGGATCGTGAGATGCACTGGAAAAAAAACATAATACAGTAATAACCTATGATGAAGAACAGGTGCTAATAGCAAGTGATAAATAACATACGTTGTATTGATGTTTGTTTTTATAACTAAACTAAACTAAATTCTTTCTAGGGAATATATTGGAATATATTGAAATTAACATTTAGTGCTGATGGCATCGTTCAAAATTATTAACTTAAAAAACACTTCGAATTTTTTTACCTGGACACGGGAATTGAACCCGGAACATCTGGCTTAGCTTTCCAAATTCAAAAGTTCTGTTTCTTATTTCGGGGTCTAGGTACCATTTTTCAAAATATTCTTTAATTAATACTACTTCATCATAAATACCTTACTGAGAAGAACAAAAATACTGATCAATTCAAATGTATTGATAACTCCATTTTTAGTGGCTATAACGTTTTATAATTCAAGAAAATTGTATTTCAATTATAATGCTGATTCGATAACTTTTATTAATTTATCTTCGAGCGTCTTCTAACTTCGGCTATCTATGTGGATACAGTTTAAGATACCGAAACGAAAACTTATATAAATTTAACAATATTGATATCTTCAAATTTTGTAATCAATGGTGCAGGTATCCGATAGTTATAAAGTGCTAGACACTCCACGCAGTTCGTACTGGTAAATGAAGAGGTTGGAGTTCTAAACCCTCACCTACCGCGTTGTGGGTTTAATTCATGGGGTTTAACCATGGTGATTAGCTCTACATCAACTAACTATACTTAAAGCCTTCTTTTCAACACCGCGTATTACTATCTATTCAGCTTATATGCATAATTTAAATACAATTATTAATTAATCTTATTTCGAACATATACAAAAAATTATTCATCACTATTAATATCTTTAGCTGTTACCATAAATAATTCATTACATTTGTTAAATATTAGACAATTTGAAGTTAAACTTATGTTACGTGTGTATTTCCATATTTTAAACTATACACAATTAATTGTCAAAATCACTATTATTATTATTTTTACTATTATTATTAGCACCGCGTCTTACTATACATTCGGGTTATACGCACTTACGCTAATGTGTAATGGTAGGGTGATTGTGAGATGAAATGGAGGGCCTACAGTTTAACGTGGGATCCGAACCACGGTGGAGGCCTGGCATTCCCCACATTCACAATATGTCTTGTCAGAGGTGAAGGAAGGGTTTGGAAATCAGATAAATCTGTGCCGGGACCGAGGATTGAACCCCAGCCGCCCGGACAGAGGTCTGACACCTTACCCCTAGACCACCAGGTTACCTAAAATCACTACTGAATATACCAACATCTGTAGCCATACAGACTAAAAGTCAATATGATCTACAGTATAATTTTATAAGGAAGAACCTTACCTGATAATTACAAATTTTACTAGGTCTACTTAAACGTATTCATACGTTCATACGTGTAGCCATTTGATGTGGAGCTGTCACTTTTGTTAGATACTATCAATCAATACGAATAAAAAATATACTAATAATAAGGCACAATTTTACTTTTGATGACGGCAAAAATAAAAAAGTTTGTATTTTTACTAAAAGGTTCTTTCTACCAAAATCTTACAATAGTCATGCATTCTGATGACGTGTAGGTTTGGGTTCGAATCAAGGCTTAATGTAATGAGTTGACTTCTTAATAATTCCCCTCACCCACCATGTAAATTCGGGTTCATTTTCTCTAAACTACATTTTTCCTATACTCTTTGTGTATTTAACTACGGGTAGCCCAAACGGGTATTAGGTGTGAGTTTAAAAATAACAAAAACCATCACAAAATTATTCTGTATTGAATAACTTAATAATAATTATGACAATATTTTTTTAATTTATAGCTTAATTCCATGATAAACACAACAGCTAGTGCAAATTTTATACTTAATGGAACAAACTGTTTCAATTTTTGCTTCTTCAGGAATCGAGTACGTAACCCTTGAATTATTTAGAAAACACTCTTAGACAATCCTTCAACTGAGTTAAATTGGTTAGGCTAGTATAAAAAAAACTGCACAAATTCTTGTTTTAAAATATATATGCCCAGGATTTTATTTTGGTTTTAAAATTAATAATATGTAGACTTATTAAATATGTCCACTAGTTTTCAAATCAAATATTATTATTATTTTATAAATTGCTACAAAGATAAAATAACATTTAAAAAATAAATGAAACGCTTGAAAATTCCTGGTTTATAATTAGAAAATATTAATAAAAATTTCGTATATGAAACTAAATTGCGAAATATAAATTTAATCACGAATATTTAATTTTGTTTGCCATTATAAAAAAATACTCATATCTAAAAAAAATGCCATTATTACTGTATATGTTTTTAGGAGTGGCTACGAAATATTGAAATGTCGTGACCCTCTGGGAAACAGAATTACAGTACATTCGTCATGCAAACACAACGTTATTAATCCATACCACATTTATATGGTCTAGCATTTGTCTACTGGGAATAAAATTGTTAATAGATTATGATGGTTGTTTAGATTTAATTTGAATATATTGCTGCTCTCTTTAGGTATGTATGTGTTTTACAGCGTATAATTAAATTAGGCCAATTATGTTCTTCCTGTATTATGATTAATTTTAATTTGACTTTACTTAAATATTGTAT
>JBCFYV010000024.1:28833598-28846067 GCA_039000515.1 Timema cristinae
AAAAATAATACTGTATTTCATACATTGACTATCAACTCACAGTGTTAATATATATAATTTTAATACCGTAATTTTGTTTTCATATTATTCACGGAAATGAAAATTCTATAAAAAAATACACATTTAATATTTCAAATTTCCATTTTCTTAATTTTAGAGAAGGCTGTCTCCCCTTCTTCCCTCACCATTTTCAATCGTATTGAGCTGAAGTATCTCTATTTCAATCATCTTTGTTCCTCCCCTCCTGTTTCCAACCCACACAATTTCAATAAGGGATACACCAGCTGGTGTTTGCTTCAAGAACGAAATGAAGACAAAAACTTCTTCCCCCCACCCCCATTCTCACAAACTTTCAACATCCCCTTCATCCCTATGCAGACTTCTCGTGAGAAGGTCGGGACCAGAATATCCATAATACAAACTTAAACGTATTTCTTGAGACTTTAATAAAATGTATCATATCAACAAACTTAATTGTAGCCGACTTACAATTTCTAGTTTCATTAGGAAACAACTGGTATTTTCGTTTATTTTTTAACTTAAAGCCTTTATGTGTGTATGTTTGTGTAACCTAACCATACATATTCTTAAATAAAAGAGTCCTGAAGCCTCAGATGTATATTTATATTATTAAAAAAACTTATAAAAAGAGTATTATGATGGTTGGGCATATTGAGATGATGATTATGTATCGAGGGACGAAACAAATATGTGAAGGTAAAGTGTATGTATCAAACGGAAGGAGTAGCATATGTATGACGTGGCTAAATGTTGTAGATTAATATGTAAAAAAAGAGAAACATTGAAGACCGGTACACACAGAATGATAAGCTAGGCTAAGCTAAGATTTGCTCTGCTAATTCCTTAGAAAAATAGCGGGCCATATATTTAAATGTGTTGGTTCACACAAAAAGCTAAGATAAGCTTAGCTAAGCTATGCCTTGCTACAACGCGCTATGTTTTTTCAAATTGTTGGCCGGGCAATTTTTCTATCTCCCATCTTGAGCCATCTTACGTTGCGCGCAGCTTGGGCTCCGTGTTGAACAAACGCGGTTCTGATTTGGTGAAAATAATTAAAGAAGAGTTAAAAGTTTTTTTAAGAATCTAATAGACAAAGCTATTATTTATGCTTTTAATGAGGATTACGCCATCTATATGTCATATTCTGAAAATTGAAAGATGACACCGGGACACGGGAATTGAACCCGGGACCTTTGGCTTAGTACGCCAATGATATAACCACCGAGTTATCCAGGAATCATTCCGTGACCAGGGTCATTCTTCACTCATATTTTAAGGCCGAGTCTATGATGGACGTGTGGAAATCGTCGGATACAAATGTGTGATTTTATTCAGATCACACCCGCCTCGGTGGCGTAGTTGGCTAACGCGTTAGTCATGTTGAGCTCGACCGCCGAGGACGGGAGATCGAGGTTCAAATCTCGGTCGGGTGAACTGGGGGGGGGGGGTTCCTAAATGGTTTTCCACTCTCCCTCAACGCAAATGCGGGCTAACTTCCTCTAATTCAACCTTCCCAATTCCAATCCATTAACATAGTTAGTACTTAAAACGTATAACCCGAACAGGTAGTAAGACGCGGTACTAAATAATAATAATAATAATAATAATATTTCAGATCACGAGCTATCAGATAACGAAGCCATCTTCGAGTGGGTAGTTGGCTTAGACTTTGTCTTCAGATGAAAGTATCGTCATATTTTGCATTACATTTTCAATTTGAATTATTTTCATCAATTGCATCTGAGGCTGTTTTAATTGAGCAGTCAAAGTTTACATGTTTTGAATTTAACGTGTACAAACAGTGTGTGCTGTTTTAAATGTTAGATTGAACAAACAAATTTCTCAAATTTTACATGCTGTGGTGAATTTCCCTTCTTATTCTCCACATATGTGGCTACATTAAAAAATATGTTGCCCGCCTCTGATCTAATTTGACGGAATCTTACCTCAACCAATTTGACCTAACTTTATTTGTGTAATGGTGTACTACCAGTTCGTGATATTCTTATGTATACGCTACTATTGTGAGAATGATAAAAGTTAAATGTATAGGTAAGTGTACCCGCGTTTAAATAAAGGGAGAGTAGGAAACCATTTAGTTAAAAAAATCTACCCTCATTACACCCAACCAGGATTCAAACCTCTATCTCCTTCGTCATCGGAAATTCATTCAATTGAGAGAATGAAATTTAGACAATGTGACCCACAAATAAGGTTAACCTAACCCAACTTAACGTTAGCTTTGGCTGAGATTGTATAGATCTAGGTCGATAAAGATATATCTGAATTAAATCACAGTCAAGTATTCATATAAAATGACAGGGAAAAGTTTCTAATACTACTCATTCATGTGTCAAGTTGAGTTGTAGGTATCTCCTTTAAATGGATGAGTAATCCAAACGAAGCGCTTGCAAATATATAATCTAATTATAAAATAGTTTGCAATTTAAATGTCTTGTAAAAAGTTAATCAAAGCGTTTAGCACAAGGATTATTAAGGACTTAATCTAAGGGGTAGCACTGAAAAATGTTGCTTGGTAAACGGAAGTAGAGTAACAAATCAAATGCAGAGACCAATTATTTTTATTAGAAGAGCCTTTTATAAAATACAAGCATATACATTTTTAGGCCAATATTAATAACATTTTACTATAATATTGGTATTATTAATTTTATAGGTATTAATAGTGACACCTGCAGATCACATGACTTGAGCTATAAATAGGCCTCCGCGGAAGTAGATTTAGTAACTTTTCTGTCAGATAAGGTTCGTCCTATGAAAGCGGATTGTATTTAACTACTCTTAGTATATCAGGAATTAATTAAAATCTCAATGTTAATGTCCAAAATATACAGTTAGAATATTCGTCTGGCACCTTAATGTACATTTGTTTTTTGATACTATTTCTACTTTGTCATATCAAGAGAAATTATTGTGATAGTTAAAAAAAATCAATCTCGAGATTATGACAAATCTTTGCTTTTTTGTGAACACAAATCCCAAAAAATTAGATTTGACCAGAATTTTTTTTCAAACTTGATATTTAGATATTATAGGGCTATACCACAAAATTTTAAATTTCATCCTAGCTCTTCATAACTGATGATTATATTTTTAACTCCACATTTTTCGAAAATGGACTTAATGATTTTGTTTAAAAGGCATATCTATGATTAGTTTGACATGAGAAATAGCACTGTATAATTAGTTTTTGGGCAAAAATTCGTTGAAAAGCTATTTACTGATGGGAAATTTTTAAAAATTAAAAATATTTCAAAACTACCACTAACGATTTTCTTCCAAATTTATATCTGGATATTGTGTGGTATGACAAATAACAATGCATAATTATTTTTGGGGTAAAAACTCATTTATGGGTTGTGATGATTTGATTTTTCAAAAACATGAAATATCTTAAAAACCGTTTTAATGATTTGGTTCCAAATGGTATCTTGGGAGTGTTTTATATGACAAATAATAGTGTATAATCTTTTTCCATGAAATATAATTTATAGGCATTTTACTGTAAACTGGATTTTCAAAAACTTGAAATATTTTACAATACCCCAAATTATTTGGTTCAAAATGGGTATCTTGGGAGTGCTTAACATGACAAATAATCTTGTATATTTGGTTTTGGGTAAACATTCGATAAAGGGTTGTTAACTGATAAATGATTTACGAAAATTTGAAATTTTGAAAATGGCTTTAACGATTTTTCTTAAACGTATATTGAATCTTTACATGAACATAATAAATAAAGCCCTATACTTGGTTTTTTGTGGATAGGGAGGTATTTGTGTACAGATAGTTTACTGATGACTGTTTTTTAATTTGAGTATTTTAAAAAATGGTTTCATTGATTTGGTTCAAATAGGATATTAATTAAGTTGTTCGAATTATAAATATTAAAATAATTTGTTTTTGAAAATAAAATCATTTAATAATAACTAGTGAAATATTAACTAATTTTGTAAAATTTGATTTTGCTTAAAATAACTCTGGGTTTTGTTTAAAATTGTATTTAAGAACTATTTTACACTATAAATAATCATGAATTTTTATTTATCTAAAATAAACGAATCTAAGGGTAGTTTGTTTAAGACAAATTATAGGACATTTGATTTTTTTGGAAATTGACCTTGATGATCGAATTGAATATGTAACGATAATTAAGAATATTGTTTTATTTTATACAAATAACAAATTTTTGGTTAGTTTGAAAATAATTTATTTTTGAAGATTTGAGTTTGGTTAAATCATTAGAACAATTTGGTTTAAAATTTATATAAAAAGAAGGAAGACAGGTGTAAGGACAGAGGCAGATGAAGGCATTTTACTAAACGGATCAGGACACTGGCTGGAAATAGAGAAAGTTCGTGCTTTTGTGTAGTAGACTTTATTTTTTAATACTTGGGTGCGAATTTGAACCCTAAACCTTTGATTTAATAAACCATTTGATTTTTACCAACTGATCCGAGGACTTTCTAAACTGTGATACATATTCGACATCTTCTAGCATCCATGGCTTGTACCCTTTATTCTGGGGTCTTAGGAATATCATACAAACCCATTATTCAAATATAAGATCAAAGGTTTTCCGGGTTTATGTTTTTAAGGAGTTACAGTTTTTCTAAACTTGGTGCAGCAAACTATTTGCTAAGGCTGCTCGTATGAAAGAACGAGACTGAATGAATCAAAAAGTGGAGTCGAGTTAAAGCTGGGTTGATTTGCTGTCTGCGTTGCTACAAATAATTTAACTTACTCCGCTCCACCATCTTTTTGGCTCAGTATCGTTCTTGCATACGAGCCTTTACTGTTAAATGGTTTATTCTGATTAATTTGCACATAAAGGTTACGATATTTTGTTTTACTTTTATTTCTGGTGGTTATGTTATATGTATATCACTTGATTCGTCTAGGCAACGCGCAACTGACACCATTTAATCATTATACATTTTGTCCTAATCTATCTGTATGAATGTTCGTATCTCTTCTAGTAGTCTGTATAACTTTTGATAAAAGTTGGTTGATGGTTAATACACTTTGCTCACATATAATAACAGTGGAGTGTCGTGGAGATTTACCAAGGTGAGCAGTGTATGTTAATACCGAACCTATAATATACGTTATTTGACCCACCATTATCTCTTTATTGACAAATCACACATTGAGACTGGCTCTATATACCTCAACTGATATGCTCGTCAATATCTAGCCAATGACTGTACTACATAGTGATGAGAACAATACGTAGGCACAGTTTTGAGCTATGCTTATTTTGGAAACACGCCACGCCACTTCATTATATTATATTACTTATTACTATATTATTTTATACAAACTCTGTACTTTTGTAACCTCTGACAAGACATCTTGTGAATGTGAGGAATGCCAGGTCACCACCGTGGTTCGGATTCCACGTTAAACTGTAGGTCCTTCATTTCATCTCACAATCACCCTACCATTACACATTAGCGTAAGTGCGTATAACCCGAACGGGTAGTAAGACGCGGTGCTAATAATAATAATAATAATAATAATGTACTTTTGTAGAGTATAACTTTACAGTAAGGATATTAAAACTTTCACAAAATCAATATTTAACTTGATTTTTTTGCTAAAATTGACTATATTAAACTTATCAAAAGTGACACGATACTTGTCATAATATTAAACAAAAAGTATAAACAGCCTTACCACAGCCATAAGAAAGTACACTACATATTTTTGTTTAACTTCTTAAGTACTTAGCATACACATTGGCGGTCTATGGGCAATAGTGCTAGATTCTATATTTTAGGTCACGTGGTGTGTAGGTGGTGTTAAGGTTTGAGGTTTGAATCTCGGCCAGCGCATTAAATCATTTTAAGCATTAGAGATTTGAATAATCCATTAAAGTTTTAACAATATGATTATCAATATGGTTGGGCAACTAGTTATCACTCATAAATTTAACATGATAATGCAGTATTCAACAATTGTGGAATGCACCGGGATGATGTCCTCACAATCTGGGACATAAAAATTAACCTTTCTTATCCAATACGATATCATAATCTTCATATAGTAAATAATACTAAGATAGCGGAAGTAAGGGAAGTATAAATTAGTCTGCAGAGGATGTAGTATTTTTTAGCACTGATGGTTCTTTGTTATGTCTAGCCTTTCTTTATGTTAGGGGAGTTCCCCCCCCAGCGAGCGTAGAGCGTTAAGTAAGACTACATTTTACAGTTTTAGAGGACTGCCCACTGGAGCACTGAGACGTGTTGCAGACGTTCAGAAATACAGCTTTATATGAGAAGCAGTGAACTATTTTAAAAATATGTTTCGTGGCAAAATGGAGGCGAAAGGCCTCATCAACAAATTCATGAAGTTAAAAACCTTATATTTTAAAAATGTATGCACTTTTTAAAAGGGGTAGAATATGTTTATTTGCATTGGCGTTTTGTATTGCTTTCAATAGGATAAATAATATATTTATTTCCCTTATAACAGGTTACCTGGTGGACTAGGGGTAAGGTGTCAGACTTCTGTGCTGGCGGCCGGGGTTCAATCCTCGGTCCCGGCACAGATTTATCTGATTTCCAAACCCTTCCTTCACCTCTGACAAGACATCTTGTGAATGTGGGGAATGCCAGGCCTCCACCGTGGTTCGGATTCCACGCTAAACTGTAGGTCCTTCATTTCATCTCACAATCACCCTACCATTACACATTAGCTTAAGTGCGTATAACCCGAACGAGTAGTAAGACGCGGTGCTAATAATAATAATAATAATAATAATATTTCCTTATATTAGGTAGTGTCCTTAACACTATATTTTTAAAAAATAGGATATTGACACTTTACTTGGAAAAACAAATGCAATACTTTTTTAACTAACTACATTTGATTAGGACGGTATTTTTCTATAATTTATTATAATTTTCAATACACTATATTGAAATTCACTATTGGTAACGATTATGAGCCGTTCATAATATTGTTCAAATATATGTTGAATTATGACACCTACAAATAAGAATTGAACTTGAAGCCTTTGATTTAAAGTACACTGATCCATACAGGTTTGTCTCGTGGACAGGTTAATTTATTTCCTTAAATTGGGTGGCGTTTTTCTCTAGGCACGGAATGAACCTGTAAATTTCAGTGGTAGGCATTGAAGCCTTAATTCAAAGATACTGTATAGGTTTTACGTTTCACGACGTATTAAAAAAATCTCCCTTTTACTACCTCTCTGGGTTATACACATCTAACTGAGCTAATGTGGTAGAGATAAGGGAAATATAATATACATATATAAGACGTGTCTGAATTTTTGTAGAAAATATAGTGAGAGCAGAAATCGTTTAGGAAAAAAACACTCTTAATACAACAAGCCGGAAATTGAACCCCAGCGTTACATTCACAGGAAAACTAGATAAAATAATACATAATTTATAGAAATCAATCATATTGTAAAATATACGAATAGAATAGAATGATTAATCTTATTATAAGATGGCCAAAAATCGGTCATTAAAAATTAAAATATAAGTATAAGGCAAGTGAGGTATTTACAATATTATAAGACAGTTCACCAACTGTGTGTACCAATTATTAGTACTTGGAAAATTACACAAGTTATATTAAACAGAAAATATATTGTAAAATTGATATATTTTAAACACATTGAAGAAATGAAAAATGTTTAAAAGTATCGTTGACCTCTGTTGCGAGTGTTCTGGAATTTAATTAAAACTTTTTTCTTCATTTAAAAAGTTGTTCATCTAGTGTCTTTATGCTCATGACAGATATTTAATAACTATTAATATCACCACGTGAAGACAATTAAACTCTATGTTTCTACTGAAGAACTATTTGATTCATCTTGACAAAAAAAATATCTAAAAAGTTCATAAACACTAACCTTTTCTCTCGTTTCATGCGTTCCCATCTTAAAATGGATTTCCTCTTATCTGTGATTCCTTGCTCCTTTATTTTAATGTCTGTACTAGTTGCTCGTTTGATGACGACTAGTCTCGACGAATAGTAGCGTCATCCTCATGTCTAATAATTGGAGCATGTCTTACCATGATTATATGTTTAAATAATGGATTTATATAAATTCACACTCAATTATTAGTTCCTTACTAAAATTAAAAATATTTCTCAAAATAGCTATACTCAGCAATGCGTGTTTAATAAAATATTTACTATAAGTTTAATTTTAAAAAAAAAAATAATAATTTACGGCTTATGTATTCACAAACCTCAACAAAAGTCGATTTTACAAAAATCTGTCTCTTTGTCCCTGGACATCGATTTGAAACGGTTTGATGGATTTGTTCAAACTTGATATTTATGTCTACACCTCAGAATAATTTTTGGACTTGGACGCTAGACCTTAAATTAAGTGTTGGTAGTCTACAAATGAAAGTATTTTGAAAATGGCTCTAATGAGTTTGATTCAAATAGATATCAAGGGAGTATTTAACAAGATGGTAGGATATTTGTGTTTAAATAATACTTTCTTAACGTTAGTTAACTGAAAACCTATTTTTGAAAACTTTGTTACAAACTCTAATACACAGATTGAGCAAGTTTGTTCAATTGTGTCGTAATTTTTTTTCTGGACTGCGACTTACTACCTGTTCAGGTTATACGGCTATGTACTGAATTCCACTAGTTGGTTAAGGATTAGGAAAGCTTAGCTTAGATGTAATGCACCCTCATTTTCATTGAGGGAGAGTGAAAATGTATTAGGAAAGCCATCCTCAGTGCACACGTTTGGGATCGAACCCCGATCTCCCCGTCCTCGACAGTCTAATCCAACACGAGATCATAGTGTTAGACCACGTGGTCGCCGAAGTGGGTGAATCGTATCTTTAAATAATATAATAATAATTGTTGACTTTAAAATACATCTGTTTTAATTTTTATAAAAGGAGAAAAAGAAAAGAAAATAACTTTACTAGATGTATTTTTTAAATTGTTTCTAAAGGAAACAGCAGAGTAAAACCACGTATGACGTTGTAATGTGTCACGCAAGTGCAACAGCGGGGTTACGTATCACGCGCCACGCATCCACGAACGTGATTTCTTGCAAACCAGGCCTTTTACCCGGGGGCCCACAGCGTTAAAGGCTATGAACGTGTGTTTAAAACGTATTGTTCGACTGTAATCACACATTTAGTTTCTTCGGAACGAAGATGAAATATATCCAAGGAACCAACTTCTCACCTTCCTTCGTCACGTCGTCATCTTTTGCCTCTCTTTTCTTCCTTTTTCTTTATGACAGTGATTCGTTCATGCGTGAGTTTTCTCCACAACTTATCGACGACAACGCACTTCAGACCTGGGAAGTTCACCAAGTGTGAGGACTCAATCGATACAATGTTTCTTCCTGACACTCGACGGAGCAGTAACAAAAGTAAGGACAAAACCGGTCAAAGAAAAAATAAATTCAAAAATAAATATCTAGACTATATTTTAGTTTTAGTCAGTGGGGTTATCTTGTTAAATTATTATTATTATTATTAGCACCACGTCTTACTACCCGTTCGGGTTGTACGCACTTACGCTAATGTGTAATGGAATGGTGATTGTGAGATGAAATGAAGGACCTACAGTTTAACGTGGAATCCGAACCACGGTGGAGACCTGGCATTCCTCACATTCACAAGATGTCTTGTCAGAGGTGAAGGAAGGGTTTGGTAATCAGATAAATCTGTGCCGGGACCGAGGATTGAACCCCGGCCGCCAGCATAGAAGTCTGACACCTTACCCCTAGACCACCAGGTCACCATCTTGTTAAAGACTTTGAGATTAAATACAAGTTATTTACTTAATGATTGTTTGGTAACCTGATTGGCAAATATTTAGTTACTGAAAATCTTGTTTTATTTTTCCAACGCGTCTAATTACTAGATGCATACATATTAATTACGTGAATGTTGTAGAGAAGTTGAGAAAATGAGGTGGAAGAAGAGTGGGAAACCATTTGGTGAAACCTGCTGAACTATACCCGAAAAGGATTCGAACCCAAATCTCTAAAGGTCCCTCCCCCCCCCCCCCCCCCCCCCCCCACACACGGTGTCATGCCCGCTCGTCAGTTGGACCGTTCATTCCAAAACTGGTCATGAGTGGGACATTCATGCCGGGAATGATGACAATGCAGACAAGCCAAAACTAAACGTGTGTGAGTAACATCAAGCCCAGAATGACTGACGCATGCGCAGTGGACCTACTGAGCCCACGCGTTTAGCATTCATCTCTTTGTTGTTTTGTGTGCGGGAGGTTGCTATTCGTTTTATCATGGCTTACATTTCTAAATTAAACTCTGATGAATTCATGACGGACTTTATCAATCTGAACAAATCTGTTACAGTTTTGTGGCAAGTAGCCACAGTAGAGTATTGCCATACGTTTAAAAAGGAAGAGGCTATCAAAAAATTGTTGATTTACAAAAAACAGTTATACGATGGTGGAAACGTTGATATTGAATATCACTGCAAAGTTCCACTATGAACAAATTCTCGCGAGTACAAAATGAACAGTTCACGTAGTAGGGAATGACAGCCCCAGCATGATCCGTGTGTGGTGAAACCTGGCAAGCCCGGAATGACAGTTCTGCCATGACAAGCCTGCCATGACCGTGTGGTGGGGACCTTAAGTCAACGGCAGTCAAGTCTCTTGAGAGAGTGAATTCTTAGACTATTTAGCCTATTAATGTTACCTTTAACACATATTTATTAATCAGGTCAATTATGTTATATTCTTTAAGAAAAAAAAACACCACAAAAGTCTTTTAGCATTCATAAATATAAACAAATATATAGGCTACCTAAATATTTATTAACATATATATATGTATAATGTTTAGTAATTACTTTTTCCACACATTCGAATCAGATGGCAATAAATTTAGTTATTGAGTCAAGTGTTCTTTGACATCTATAATATTTCCTAAGTAGTTCTACTCTGGATATTTATTTTGCATCGTTGTCTTATTCTCTGCTATAATAAATTAAATAAATGGGGAAATGTAGAATTTTTAAATAAATCTACTCGCACTTCCGCTTAAGAGGATATGGAAACTTGCGTGGGAAAACCACTCTCGGGGGTTTGAACACAGAACTTCCTGTCATTGATTAACCATTCCATAGGTTCTGACACCTTATTTCGTATGCCTGATGATTCAGTTAAGGAATTAATTAATTCATACTATTTTAATAAAGCTTTAAAATTTATATATAAAACCACATATAAATTTAACAAGTTGTCAAAACTAACAATGTTTAATTTTTTGCTTACTAAATTAGTTATTCAGGAAAAAGTTTTTGCATCTAGACTTTACATTTCCATAAAAGGTTAGCAAATCTTGATTTAACTTTCTAGATGAAAGTTTTACCAGATCCGAAAACATATTAACGATAATCCAGTCTATCATATAAAAGAGAGCACTAGATAGCGTTTCAAGGTAAGAAAGGATCTATGAGGTATGGGGTGATAAGGATGAAGGATGTGCTTCGTTATATCATCCTCGAATAATTGTATTACCGAGAAAAGGGGAGAGAAAAAAAAAAAAGCTCGTGCGAGATCCAATTTGTCGCGGGCAAGTGCGGCAAGTGTGATGTAAGGTCTTTGACACGTCTCCTGCTACCCTTTACCCCTCATACTCATGTCCTTCCCGCCTCGCTACTACTTTACCATCCCTCGCTCTCCAATCACGTTATCTCTTTCTTGGACTACATTTTCATGTCTGCGTTTCTTACATACCTTTGCTTTTCCATTACTCTCCGTGCTCTTGACACTTTCTAACCAATCCGAATTCTCATTTCTTTGACACTTTGTGTCCCTCCTGACAAAATAATCGTAATTATTTATCTTTCTACATTCTTGCTTCCTTGTCACTCATCATTAGTTAATCTTTCTAGTCCTTCTTCATGCTCCGCGTCTTACTATCCGTCCAGGCTTTCTGTATATTCACACATCTGAAGTAAAAATAGGAACGGCAGATTTTAAAGGAAGTATTTTAAGAAATTCCTACAGTTACTCGGTTGGGATTCAAACCTTAACCTCTCCGCAAACCGGAAAGCAGAAAAAAAGGAAAGCCCCCTTAACCAGTAATGCGAGAAACCCACTTTAAAATTTTAGTCTAGTTTCCTTTATGTTATAAATGATGCGATTTCTATTTAATATTTTTTCGCTACTATTTCAATTATTTCGTAAACTTTTTTGTTTCATATACTTGCTTTTAAACTATTGTAAAAACATTTTTCCTTGATCTAGTGGATGAGTAAACTCGTATTTGGTTCCCTGAGTATAGACTTTTTAATACGTTTGCAATATGATATGAAAAATATAAAAAAGTTTTCAAATTATAATTAATGTCGAAAGTTCTGTACGTTAACTCAGTTTATATTATGTACCTTACTTAGCAAGCTTTTTGTGTTCAATTCCC
>JBCFYV010000024.1:28854479-28914736 GCA_039000515.1 Timema cristinae
TTTGTGAGCGATGTGGAGGGGTACCATACATTGTTCTATAGTTTTAGGTCGATAGTTGGAATATTTGAGATGATCAGCAAATTTTAATTTAGATCTATTGTGTAGGAAATCTGAGATAGGCTCTTCATAACGGACTTTAAGGTTTCGTCCAGTCTTGCCAATGTAAATGCTATTACATTCACACGTAAGTTTGTAAACACCATTTTTGTTAAATTTATCATTTTTGTTTAAATTGCTATTGCTAAGATTTTGCTTTAGAGTGTTGTTGGTGGAGAAAGTGATGTTGGGATTATATTTTTTAATGATGTAAGTGATACGATGTGTTTCAGGACCGGTGTAAGAGAAGTTGACCCAATTACCTTTATCTTTCGAACAGTTATGGTTATCATTGATAAGGGTGGTTGAGAAATTATGGTTATGGTACGTATGTACCGAAACATGTCGGCCAAAGTTTAATCCGCTTCTAAACGCTGAAACTTGCCCAAGGAGTAACGGGACTGATATTAAGTTTAAGACCTCGTTTCTTCACATAAACACTGGACATTTTTAATAGTTTGTTAAGTTTTCAACCTTATTTTACATTATTTGTCTTACCTGTAACTTTATACTTTTACTTGTTTTATATTTTAAATTAGCCATCTTCATTGTTTAAATTGTTTGAATAAGTTGTCCTCAATTCATTTCTGATATTAATTATTTTAATATGGTTTCATGTATTTATTTTTATGAATGATGGTCACCATTTGACTTGATAATTATGTTATGTCATGAATATTTTTAATATTTTTATTTTTATCTCATATATTTTAATGCTTATCGAAAGCGTAACTTAGATTTGTTTCTCAATATTAAAATATATTTAATTTTAACCTGTTAATAATTTTAACTTTTAATTAATTTTCTTTTGTATACTATCCTTTCACCTTTATATTATAACCTTGGGTCTTTCGAAGTCTTAACCATAACTATTACTGCACCTTACTTATTTAAATTTTAGAATGTTTTCTAAAATGATTTGTTATTGCGGCAATGAGATTTCAAGTTCCTAATATCATAGAGTATGTAAATAAGTAACTTAGACACTAACATTTCTAAGGTTATGGTTAAGTGTGTAACATCGGGTGTGTGGTTTTAAGCTATGTTAATTTGGAAGTTTTGTATTAATATAAATATTTGTTCTTAAATTTACGTTTAATGTCACATAGTCAATAACGCTATTAATGTGGTATGTATTTATTGATATAGTTGATCCTAGCTTACTTTATGCTGCAAGCATAATTTTCTAAAATATCATTAATTTTCACCTAGAATCTACTCTTCTTTAAATATAAACAATAAATAGACTTGTATGGATTTTATATTATATTATTTAGTTGTATGAAACAAATAATAATAATATCAATATGATTCTTTAGAGATGTCAATTATACATTTGCTACAAAAGCATGTTAACATAATGTACGGTAAAAATACCATATATTATTTTTAGTTTACTAGTATATGTAATAATTTGTTTAAAAAAAACTCATCAATGCAATTAAATCTAAACAGAGAGAAATTACATCATTAACTAAACTACCCAACATATACAATATTTAAGTAAAGTCAAATTAAAATTAATCATAATACAGGAAGAACATAATTGGCCTAATTTAATTATACGCTGTAAAACACATACATACCTAAAGAGAGCAGCAATATATTCAAATTAAATCTAAACAACCATCATAATCTATTAACAATTGTATTCCCAGTAGACAAATGCTAGACCATATAAATGTGGTATGGATTAATAACGTTGTGTTTGCGTGACGAATGTACTGTAATTCTGTTTCCCAGAGGGGCACGACATTTCAATATTTCGTAGCCACTCCTAAAAACATATACAGTAATAATGGCATTTTTTTTAGATATGAGTATTTTTTTATAATGGCAAACAAAATTAAATATTCGTGATTAAATTTATATTTCGCAATTTAGTTTCATATACGAAATCTTTATTAATATTTTCTAATTATAAACCAGGAATTTTCAAGCATTTCATTTATTTTTTAAATGTTATTTTATCTTTGTAGCAATTTATAAAATAATAATAATATTTGATTTGAAAACTAGTGGACATATTTAATAAGTCTACATATTATTAATTTTAAACCCAAAATAAAATCCTGGGCATATATATATTTTAAAAAAGAATTTGTGCAGTTTTTTTAAACTAGCCTAACCAATTTAACTCAGTTGAAGGATTGTCTAAGAGTGTTTTCTAAATAATTCAAGGGTTACGTACTCGATTCCTGAAGAAGCAAAAATTGAAACAGTTTGTTCCATTAAGTATAAAATTTGCACTAGCTGTTGTGTTTATCATGGAATTAAGCTATAAATTAAAAAAATATTGTCATAATTATTATTAAGTTAATCAATACAGAATAATTTTGTGATGGTTTTTGTTATTTTTAAACTCACACCTAATACCCGTTTGGGCTACCCGTAGTTAAATACACAAAGAGTATAGGAAAAATTTAGTTTAGAGAAAATGAACCCGAATTTACATGGTGGGTGAGGGGAATTATTAAGAAGTCAACTCATTACATTAAGCCTTGATTCGAACCCAAACCTACACGTCATCAGAATGCATGACTATTGTAAGATTTTGGTAGAAAGAACCTTTTAGTAAAAATACAAACTTTTTTATTTTTGCCGTCATCAAAAGTAAAATTGTGCCTTATTATTAGTATATTTTTTATTCGTATTGATAGTATCTAACAAAAGTGACAGCTCCACATCAAATGGCTACACGTATGAACGTATGAATACGTTTAAGTAGACCTAGTAAAATTTGTAATTATCAGGTAAGGTTCTTCCTTATAAAATTATACTGTAGATCATATTGACGTTTAGTCTGTATGGCTACAGATGTTGGTATATTCAGTAGTGATTTTAGGTAACCTGGTGGTCTAGGGGTAAGGTGTCAGACCTCTGTGCGGGCGGCTGGGGTTCAATCCTCGGTCCCGGCACAGATTTATCTGATTTCCAAACCCTTCCTTCACCTCTGACAAGACATATTGTGAATGTGGGGAATGCCAGGCCTCCACCGTGGTTCGGATCCCACGTTAAACTGTAGGCCCTCCATTTCATCTCACAATAACCCTACCATTACACATTAGCGTAAGTGCGTATAACCCGAATGTATAGTAAGACGCGGTGCTAATAATAATAGTAAAAATAATAATAATAATAATAGTGATTTTGACAATTAATTGTGTATAGTTTAAAATATGGAAATACACACGTAACATAAGTTTAACTTCAAATTGTCTAATATTTAACAAATTTAATGAATTATTTATGGTAACAGCTAAAGATATACAAAAAATTATTCATCACTATTAATATGTTCGAAATAAGATTAATTGATAATTGTATTTAAATTATGCATATAAGCTGAATAGATAGTAATACGCGGTGTTGAAAAGAAGGCTTTAAGTATAGTTAGTTGATGTAGAGCTAATCACCATGGTTAAACCCCATGAATTAAACCCACAACGCGGTAGGTGAGGGTTTAGAACTCCAACCTCTTCATTTACCAGTACGAACTGCGTGGAGTGTCTATCACTTTATAACTATCGGATACCTGCACCATTGATTACAAAATTTGAAGATATCAATATTGTTAAATTTATATAAGTTTCCGTTTCGGTATCTTAAACTGTATCCACATAGATAGCCGAAGTTAGAAGACGCTCGAAGATAAATTAATAAAAGTTATCGAATCAGCATTATAATTGAAATACAATTTTCTTGAATTATAAAACGTTATAGCCACTAAAAATGGAGTTATCAATACATTTGAATTGATCAGTATTTTTGTTCTTCTCAGTAAGGTATTTATGATGAAGTAGTATTAATTAAAAAATATTTTGAAAAATTGTACCTAGACCCCGAAATAAGAAACAGAACTTTTGAATTTGGAAAGCTAAGCCAGATGTTCCGGGTTCAGGTAAAAAAATTCAAAGTGTTTTTTAAGTTAATAATTTTGAACGATGCCATCAGCACTAAATGTTAATTTCAATATATTCCAATATATTCCCTAGAAAGAATTTAGTTTAGTTTAGTTTAGTTTAGTTTAGTTCTAAAACAAACATCAATACAACGTATGTTATTTATCACTTGCTATTAGCACCTGTTCTTCATCATAGGTTATTACTGTATTATGTTTTTTTTTCCAGTGCATCTCACGATCCGTTTAAGTTATGCATATAAATCATTTATTCTAATGGTGTAGGGAGGACGGAGTATAATTTTTAGGAAATTTACCTGCATTTGCGTTAAGTGCTAGTGGGAAACCAACTATAAAATACCACCGTCAGTACATTAAATCGGAATTCGAACCCCGATCTCCCAATCTTCGTCAATAAAACCTATTTCGAAAACTACGACTTGACCCATGTGAGCATAAAGCGTAATTCTTACTAGCTACTATTTTGTTCATGCGTCATATTTTTACTATGAAAACCCAAATGTTTTTAGAATTATAATAAAAAGTTTATAAAATATATACAATTTTCGTTTTATATCCAAAACAGACTGACTGGATGAGTAAAATATAAAAATAGGATTGCATATAATTTGGTATTCTTCACATTTCCATAAAAAAAAGGGGGGTATAATACGAATGCTGGTGTGGATTATACAATATAGCAATCTGTCCTACCATTGACTTTCAAATACCGCACTTTTCGTTTGAAGCGCGCATAACTCGATGTTAAGTGCTTCTGGCGGAACAGTGCGAGTTTGGGGGAGGGGGTTGGAAGGAAAGTATTAGGTGTTGCATTAGAATTGGTTGGAAGGGGGAGGTTAGGACGTTTTAACTTGAATGGGGGAGATTTTATACTAACAGGAATGGTTGGAAGTAGATTATATTATTATTATTATTATTATTATTATTATTATTATTATTACTAGCACCGCGTCTTACTACACGTTCGGGTTATACGCACTTACGCTAATGTGTAATGGCAGGGTGATCGTGAGATGAAATGAAGGACCTACAGTTTAACGTGGAATCCGAACCACGGTGGTGGCCTGGCATTCCCCACTATAGAACCTAGCCAATATTTAATGAAAATAAGAATGATTTTTGTTTTACATGTGTACTAAAATTTGGGTTTTAAATTATGTCTGGCATATATGTACGTACACACGATTTTCTCTGAATTATATCCGACCCCGTAATGTAGTAGTCAGTTAACCTGGCTACGAACCCAGAGGTCCCGGACTCGATTCTCGGAAGGTATTATTGGGTATTTTCCTTTAAAGAGTAATTATCACAACGGTGGCCAAGGCTTGGTAAATTAAGCTTAAATTAGGTTTAAAACTTCCACAGGCTCATAACTCCATGTTCAATATCGTCACATCATATAATTGAGGGTACGTGTATACAACCTCCATAGGTGTACCCTGGTCATCAGAGCTGCAGATAGTATATATACAGGCTACCAAATTGGATGTCATGTCCCCTTGGGTCAGTAATTCCATACGATATAAAAACAAATTGAATTAACTGAATTGTAGCAATCTTACCTTGATAGATTACACTATGACACTGTCCTACAACCTATACTATAGTGTAATAACGCAAGGTAAGCTTATTACCTTACAGGGTGGAAGAAGTGTACACACATACACACACACATATATATATATATATATATATATATATATATATAATAGAGTCAAGTTTTCACAAGAAGAGCCTTAGCTAAGAACTATAAAATTACTATATCTACTTTCAATTATTCATACATCAGGTCATGTTAACGGCAACTGTCACATTTAATATGTAAAATCAATACATTTAAAACACACTAATTAAACTCATTAATGTTATCAGTTTGAGGGTGACCCGGTGGTCGAGGGGTAAGGTGTCGGACATATGTGATGGGGTACGGGGTTCAATCCTTGGTCCCGGCACAGATTTATCTGATTACCAAACCCTTCCTTCACCTCTGACAAGACATCTTGTGAATGTGGGGAATGCCAGGCCTCCATTGTGGTTCGGATTCCACGTTAAACTGTAGGTCCTCCATTTCATCTCATAATGACCCTACCATTACACATTAGCGTAAGTGCGTATAACCCGAACGGGTAGTAAGACGCGGTGCTAATAATAATAATATAGCTAAAAAACCCGCCTCGGTGGCGTAGTTGGGTAACGCACTTGTCGTGTTGAGCTCGACTGCTGAGGACGGGGAGATCGAGGTTCGAATCTCGGCCGGGTGAACTGGGGGTGGTTTTTCCTAGATGTTTTTCCACTCTCCCTCCACGCAAATGTGGGTTCACTTCCTCTAATTCAACCTTCCCAATTACTAATCCATTAGCGTAATTAGTACTTAAAGGGTACAACCCGAACGGGTTGTAAGACGCGGTGCTAAATATAACTAAAAATAAAAGGTTTTTAATCGGGTTTAACTTAAAGGTGAGTTATATATATTATTTAATAGAGTTTTAGGCACAAATAAAAATATTTGGTAACCTTTATATGAATTTACTGGTTTAGTGAAAATTAAAAATTTGATATATTTATTGAAAACACATCCAGCGAAATGAATGTATGTAATATGCTAACACTTTCTAAGTACAAACAACTAAAGTGTTATATTTTTTATTCACAGCTATATTATTTATAAGTAGTTACTGTCATTAACCTTATATTATATCGAGCAATTGAATAAATTTAATGCATTATATATATCGTTACATACATCAGCACCTTTCCACAGTGAAAGTTTACTTTTACTAAATCCTTTATTACTCGAAATAACTGATAAAAATAAAAATCCAAGATAAATTTATATCCGAAATTTGTAGCCTGATCTCCAAGAAAAACATAAGCTAAAGTTATTCTAATTTTATTTTCGTTTATTGATTCATCGGACCATAACATTAACAGAAAAACGTAATGAAGTAACCTTTGGGGTTACGAAAATGTATTTATTTAGTGCTTTGTCTCTGTATAAAAGTATGATTTCAAAATATTATTTAAAGGGTTTATTTATTTTATATTATTTGTGATTTACTTAAACAGAGAATTTGACTAGTAATACCATACTGAGACTATTTAGCCACTATTATGATGGTTCAAATTAAGTTACGGGGGAATTAAGTTTATCTCATATAAAACAAACATATTAATAGGATGCTGGTAAATTGGTTAGTTTGAATAAATATACATTTTACTGACTCTTAGTACACCACAAAATTACGCTTTTAAGAAGAGTTTCCATCACGCAATTAGCTTTATTTATTTTCAAAATAAATTGGATCATTCATTAATTGGTTTATTTTGAATTTGTCCGAATACCGCTATTAATTGGTTTGTACCCCAAATTATGTATCCCTACGCTGAACCATATGATCTGCAAAAACATGTGTTTGGAAGCTGTCACTTCTGACAGTCAAAATTTTGGTGTATACCTAAATGTTGAATGTCAGAAGTCAGCTGTGAACTGTCAGTCAGCACCAAAGAATCCATGGGGCTACTGTACACGTCAGGCTTTCGCTAAGCCTTCTGAAGCGTTGAAACGCATATCATATGTTCAGCTGTGTCATAATATTTTGTTGGTGGTTTGTTGTATCCAAATATGGTATACTTCAAAATCAAGTTGAAAGTGTCCAAGACTCTATTCCACGAACATTCTTACATTAAGAACTGAATGGATTATTTATTTAATATTTGTTAAAATATATTAAAAGCTAGTTTTCAGGAACGTTTTAAGCAAATCGCTATTATTATGGTGAAGGATATAGGAAATAGATACAATTAATCTTCAGTAAGTAATATATTTTGTTATTATGGTTATAACAGAAAACTAAGTTAATTGAGGATTTTTTTATGTGTGATTTTAAAAGGTAAGAGCTATCATCCCTATTGTAAAGATAACACTGTGAGGTTTTTTACCTTCACGAAGGTGATAACCTGAATTTTCTGATAAGAGTCATACACAGCACAGTTAAAGGCAAATAACATAAAACCAATAATTACTGTCATAAACATCAATTTTATTCCATGAAATATTTTTAAAACTATTTTAGAGTTTCATAAAATAAAAACTAGAAATCCAGATTCGAGTGTTTACTAGACAATCCAAAGAGAATTTCTTCACTCAAAATTATTTAACAGATTTATGTTAAAACTTTATTCATTACCAGAAAATGTATATTTACAAAGCGTGTTAAACTTAATGTATCGATCGTAGCGTCATCATGTTTTAACTTGACCATTTGACATTTCATATGTCCGAATGTGCGTTCCAGATAAATGTCAAAGTAGAGGACCAATTTTAACGACACTTGGCAAAGACATTCTTTGAACCTAGCCCAAACAACGTATGCATATATATTTTCTATATGGCTATCTGTTTAAAGATGGCGGTCACTCAAACATATCTATGTCCGTTTGTCCTACGATAAATTGGTCCACGCATTTGGCAGTCAAGCGAAATTTGGCAGAGGTATTTTTTGTACTTCGGCCAAATAAAGTCCAGTCTGACTATCCGTTTCAATATAGCGGCTGCTCAAAAGGTTTTTCATTTAATAGATTTTCTTCAGTGATTTAAATCTAAAGGTATATGCACTTGATCGAGTACCTAAGGTGTATTTTTTTTTAAATTTTGACATCTCTCTAATAAACTATATAAAAAATGTTATTTTCTCTGAATATAATGTTCTATTGATTATAGTATTAATTTGTTTTCTGCCTAGCTTGATCATCACCTAGAGGAAAATATAAACTTTTAATCTAAGGAGAAATTATTATTTTATATTTTAACTTGAAATCCAAAGAGAAATATCGATGAAAACATGACCTAATTCTTAGCTTGAACTTGTGAGAAGGGATCTAGGTCTGCTGATCACAGAACTACTAATGTACACTGAGACTACCAATTCAAGCTCGTTGCTTATGAGAATAAAAGGATAGTTGAGTATTTCTTTGTGCAAGCCACATAATTCCCTTTCGCATGAAACAATACAAGAGTAATAGCACATAAAGACACAATGTGCGTCTTGCTCTAAAAGTAATCACAGAAAACGTCAAAATGCCTACGCTTTTAATGATATTCGCTGTAGATGTAAGTCTCGTCTCTTTCGTGAGAGACAACATTTTCACGGAGAATAGTGGCTTCCTTTTCTTTATTATTTAAGACCCTTTTCAGGAAGTTGAAATAAAAATTACCCAAAGTGGAGAATTAGTTTGCAAAGTTGTCTTATTCCCAACTAAATTATGAGAGTGAAAACCTAGATTTTAGATCACTGCTACTAAAACGAAGTTAATAAGAGGTTTAAGAGTTATGAGAATGGTTTTAACATTTTGCAAGACTTCCTGTATACGATACTAATAAGAATATTATCAGAGTAGATATTTTATAATTGAAATACTATTATTTAGTAGTTTCTAAAGAACTTGACAACCATAGTTACATAAATAGGGTCAGACACCTTAGCTCAGTGGGAAGCGTGTATGTCTACTGAGCTGAGTGTCCCAGGTTCGAATCTCGGCACGGCCGAAGACTGGATGTTTTGCCTGTCCTAGTCTTAAGAAAAAAGTATTTTAAGTTAGATCATACGGCAAATGAAATTACGACAGGCCTAGCCAGCCAATAGTGGAAAAATATATAACTTGAATAAATAACTGGGGATGAGCCAGGCCATAGGCTGGTAGCAGTAATGGACGTAAAGAAAAGTTACATATATACACCGTTTCTTCACGGGGTAGGCAATGAACCGTAAATATAACTTTAAAAAAATTATTGACTTAATCCATACTCACTAACTTTCTTCACACTTTTCTCCATTTCCTTGCATACTCCCTTCATTTCAGCAACATTCATACACCGAGTGATACATGCTAATTTATTCTTAACACTTTTAATGTTTCTCTTTATCACACAACATTTAGCCACGTCTTATATGGTACACCCTTTACTTTTGATCCAAACACTCTACCTTCATATATTTGCTTCGTCACTCGATCCACACTAATCATATCAACATGCCCAAACCATAATGAACTAACTAAATAATCTCTACTTTTACTATAGGCAATATTATAATTTTAATATTAGAAAGCTATCTTATACCTGTGTATGCTTTATTTATCATATGTTTAGAAGCACACATCAATTAATCTACTTTTACCGTATTAAATACCGTTCCTTACTTTGAAATGGAGATATTCCGCTGTTAGATTGCGATGTTTTTTTGTTTTGTTTTGTATGTAGATGTTATCTTTGATATAATGCAGCAATATTCATATAAGTTATATTTACCGGCAAATAATATTTTTTACTATACACTTACATAAATAAGATGTTTAAAGAAAACAATAAAGAAGTAATATTAGCATCATCGTAGTTTGGTTTATTTATTAGTCAGATAAATTAACGTTTACACTGTTTAATAATTGCTGTTACACACAACCGTGGTATTGCAGACTAATCGTCAAGCCTATCTAGTCTGGATTATCTGTGACGATAAGTTCAGGGTTATTTATTGCTGATGGGTGTGCTGGGGGCGATTTTGTATAAATAGTTCACCACTTTCATTTCGAGCAAATTATGGAACATTTCCCATTTCTCTTAATTAATTTGTTCAACCTTACCCCATAAAATAAATTAAATATGGATATCCCAAACGGGTTGTAAGAGATGGTGCATTTTGTTTTAAATAAGTACTAATTTACATCAATAGTAATTGATCGAATCTTACAAATCAATGATTAAATTTAATTCAATCAGATAGGTTATGTAATTTCCTCGTTTATAGTTGCTTAAGATTTTGGAAGTATATTTACAATGAATATGTATTTGATTTTGCATATGTTTTGGAATGTTTTTTTATTAATAATTTATAATTGAGAATGTGTTAATTTGATGTTTCTAAGTAAATTTAAAATCGTTTGTCATGAAGATATTTATATAGCTCATAAATAAATGTGTGAAATGTTATCTCGATAAACACAATACGAATTCCTTAGTAAAATAAATATTATTATTTGAAATCTAGCACAGGAATTCAGGAAATTTAAAAAAAAATTACGATCAGTGGATATCGCTTACAAATCTAAATAATCTTAAATTTATATTTTAAAAAATGTAAATTATTATTTAAAGGTTTATTTGAAAATTATAACGACATAATCTAGATGTACACAGTATTTAAAAAACTACATTAATTATTTCCCTTTGCCATTAAAAAAAGTTATATTTTTCAATTAAAATACGTCACTTAGCTAAAAAAAAAATTGTAGCTTTTGATCTTATACAAACAAAAGAGAAAAAGAAAAATGTGGTTTAATCTTTAACATCCTTAGAAAGTGCACATGCAATTATTGTATAAATTGAGTATATCGAGCAATTATAATGCTAACATCAAAACTAGTTGGTGTCGTAATTTGTGGGCATATATTATATACTATAATAATTCACTTGGCACTATATTTATTTGTTTTATCACTGCGTATTAATACTCACTCAGACTACACGCATGTGAAGGCCTACTATTTAAGCTAGTGTGTTAATGATGAGAAATATTGAATTTAGAGAAGGTTTACCCGCATTTGCGTGAATGGAGTGGGGAAAGCATTTGGTAAATCAGCCCTCAGTACACCCTAATGAGATTCGAACCCCAATCTCCCAGTCATCGCATTCCAGTATATTTTGAGAGTGGTGCCTAATACCATGCGGCCGTCAGTGCGTCATAGCATTAAAATTAAAGTTTTAATTAATTTAAAGTTATAATTTAAGACATCTAGTATTATACTTCACAGTTTCGAATTGTTTTTTATATGCTCAAAGCACAATGCACTATCTTAAGATCCTAAATTTTAAGCCTAGTTTATGGTCTAGCGCTTTAATTTAAAACTTGAATCAATTTCATTTCTATGACGTGATGTGAAATCCTTTGAGCTACAAATGATTATTTTCTTTGGTAAAATCGTATTTAGTTTTAAAACTATACTGGAGATAAGACTTAAGTAACCTATTTGTCGATTAAATTTTACCCCGGACCCCATTGAATTTAATCAGCTAGTAATCTAGATTCGTATTGTTTATATCAAAGAAAATATATTGTACTAATAACAATGTAAAAAGGACCTTTAGGGAAATAAAAAAACATGTTTTTATTGTCAGCATAAAACAAATTTACTATACTATTTAATTTATAGGTTATAATACTATTTTTTTAAACATGAAAGCTGCAGGTCACGTATCTTTACGTATAAATATATGAAAGTAGTTTTAGTATCTTTGTATCAGTGTTAGATACTATAAATCTTATTGTGCTCTTAATAGACATAGGTTCGTCTAACAACAACATAATGTAAGTTATACCAGTATAGAGTGTAACACGCACTGTTCACCTAATCTAAGGTGTTACTATAGTGAAAGACTTGATTGTCACGAACAGGGAGATCGGTATTCGAGTACCGGTTGGGTATACTGAGAGTGTTTATTCCTAAATTATCTTAAATTATACCTTCATGTTCCCTACTCCATTAGCGTAATTATTGTGTGCGTATTACTCTTGTGGGTATTAGGTCATGGTGAAAAAAAATAATTATTATTATTATTAGCACCTCGTCTTACTACCCATTCGGGTTATACGCACTTAAGCTAATGTGTAATGGTAGGGTGATTGTGAGATGAAATGAAGGACCTACAGTTTAACTTGGAATCCGAACCACGGTGGAGGCCTGGCATTCCCCACATTCACAAGATGTCTTGTCAGAGGTGAAGGAAGGGTTTGGTAATCAGATAAATCTTTGCCGGGACCGAGGATTGAATCCCGGACCCTCAGTGCAGAAGTCTGACACTTTACACCTAGACCACCAGGTCACATAAAAAACTGTGTAGATTTATTATTTCTAAAGATGTACACAAAAAGCACATTTCTGAAAGAAAAGTGTTTATATTTTGAAAATCCTGTAATATATTCGTCGGACGGACAAATTCAAAATGCGCCATGTGATGTGCGCATGCACGCATTAAAACCACGAGTGGACCAAGAAGGTACCGTTTGATTAGTTTGACATATATTCAGTGAAGCACAAAGAGAGACGAGTTCGCGGATATAAAAGAGATGCTGATAAACAATGCAAATGGAACAAAAATGTGTTTTCCCAGTGCTTCCCTTTCCATTTCCTCTATTCTTCTATGTTATATTTTATTCCTCTTTCAACTTTTTTTCTTTTTTGCTTTTACGTTAAGGTAAAGTCTGTATATGTTTACATTTACTGAATTTTTATTCCAATATTTTGAAAATATAAAACGAGGTATGTCAAATAAAAATACTTGTTTGAGAACTTTATTTCTACTTATAAAAGTGAACTTATTAATCAAATAATATTAATGACATATTACAAAGTTTAGATACTAAATATATCAAAAATATATTTAAAAAAAAAGTATTCAATAATTAGTATTTTGTTTAAAAAAATAACACCTGTATACATGCATTGAAATCAAGATTCTTGCCATCGCGTACTCAGGGTTACGGTTTCGATTCTCGTGTACAGGTTTCTTTTTTTTATTACCACATTCAATTTATGAAAAATTTGCGACATAATTTACGCCAAACGGTTATTTCAACCCAATGCTGAGAGTATAAAAGCTATAAGAGATTTTTGAACGTGTGTATTCACTAACTTACTATTATTATTATTATTAGCACCGCGTCTTACCACCCGTTCGGGTTATACGCACTTACACTAATGTGTAATGGTAGGGTGATTGTGAGATGAAATGAAGGACCTACAGTTTAACGTGGAATCCGAACCACGGTAGAGGCCTGGCATTCCCCACATTCACAAGATGTCTTGTCAGAGGTGAAGGAAGGGTTTGGTAATCAGATAAATTTGTGCCGGGACCAAGGATTGAACCCCGGTCGCCAGCACAGAAGTCTGACACCTTACCCCTAGACCACACTAACTTACTAGATTACATATATATTACCTCTTTGTCCAACGGCAGAAATGTAAAGTGTGAACTGTGTTCTTATTTTCATTGTAAAATCCATATTGTGTTCGTCTCTTTTATATGTTTTTACCCACCTTTCCTATACCTTCTTCCAAATTTAATAAATTATATGGTTTGTAATTACGGACGATTTGTGATTTTATTCAATATAGAATAGTAAATATTTTGTTGTGTAAAATTAGCTAGTATAATAGGGTATGTTGATCAAAAACTCTGAAAAAGTAAGATTGTTTGTTTAAAACCTCATTTTTAAATTAGTTTTCATTTCTCCAAATTTAAGTGAAACATTAATGAGTGGGAAAATGTCGTACATTCGAAAAACTGCTGAAACAAGATAAAATAAAAAATATTAATTTTTTTTTAGAAAATTAAAGTCGAAACCCCCAAAAAAAATTGGGGTTTCTTTTTAAATACAGCCATAGAATTTTTTAAAAAAAACCTTTTTTCAAAAATACGCTGAAGATTTTTTAACAGTATTATATTTAAAACTACCCCCTTTGAAAACGTTCTGGTTTTTCCTTTACCGCAAATGGGGCCTTTTTGAAAAATTTTAAGTTTAAATCACTTTTCATTTTGCCCTTTTTTTTATTGCAAAATCATTTTAAATTAATGCAAAAATAGCCCATGTCGAAAAAATATACGGGGGGGCCGGGGACAGATGTTACGGGCCCGCCAAGGGGTTTCTGTCATATTGGACCCCAAACGACAACTGCCTTTAAGTTGCACCCATTTTTTGTATTTTTACCTTGCTCAGGAAGCTTCGAAAAGGGGTTTTTTTTTAAGAAAAAAAAAAATAAAAGGGAAAAAACCACCCTGGGTTTTAAATCAAAGCTTCTAGACCCGGGGGAAAATGACCAATTTAAACTTTTTAAAAATCCTCTTCGAACCATCGGGGAAGGGAATTTAAATTATTTTAAAAATATTTATTGTCAAACTGACTGGGCGGGTGTCACGTGCTTGACGTCATGTTCCCGTGGCTTTTCCCTTCTTAGAAAAAGAATGTTTTAAGCGCCATTTAATATACAAAAAAATTTTAAAAATGAAATAAGAAAAGGTTTTAAAAACTAGGATGATATTTTGGGTCAATCCTTTCACAACTTTTCAGGGCAAATCAGTTTACATTACAATCCCCCCCAAAAGGGGTATCTGAAATTTGAAAACCTGGGTCGTATACTTTTTGATACGTTTTTGTTTAAAAAATAAAAAACGAGAAAAGACGACATGATCATTTTTCCCCACACCCTGTTAAAATTTTTCCCAAATAAAAATTATTTAAAACCCACCTGTTTTAAAATTTCAAAAAATTGGAAAAATTTCCCCAAAAATTTTGGGGAAAACTCGGGTAAATGTTGTTCTTAAATGATAATAATATTTGAATGGTGTCTTCGCTGTAATTTTTCTTTGAAGTATATAATTGAAGTTATATAAATCAAAAAATTAAAATAAAAAATTTTTAATAAAAAAGTTGAAATTAGATGAACCCAAATTTCAAGATAAAATTTGGGTTAAAGTATAATTAAAATTTAAAATTGTTTTTAAAATAACTAAGTTTATCATAAAAAAATTTAAATTTTAATCAAAACTAATCAAAAATTTTTTTTTTAAAAAAAAATTTCCCTTTGGCTATAACGCCCTTAAAAATTTGAAAAAAAATACTTTAAAATTTTTTTAATAAAAAATTTTAATTTAATTTTTTAAAACAAAGTGTTTTTAAAAATAAATTTTTTGGGTTTTTAAAAACACTTCGTGCACTTTTTTTTCATTTTTTATTGATCCTTCAGGGGAACCCCATTTTTTAATTTATTATTTATTTTTTTGATGACCCTTCACAAATCCATTTTGACTTTTTATTATTTTAACATACTTAAAAAATACTCTTAATGCTAAACATCCCCTTAAAAAAACCTGGGGCCCAAAATTTCGCTATATGAGCCATCATTTTAAAAAACATTTGCTAAAAAAATTACTTAAAAACACAAAAAAAAATTTTAAAAAATTTAACCCCCAAATTTACTTAAAAAATATATATTACATTGTTTCGGACAAAAAAGGATAATAACAGAACTTTCTGAATCACCTTACCAAAATTTTTATTTATGAAATCCAAAACCTAAAAAACAAATTTATTTGGGACAAAAAATCTTGGAATCAAAAAAATTTTTTAAAATTAAATTTTTTCCCCCTTTTAAATTTGAATAATGAATTTCTCATTAGTGAAAAAAAAATTTTTACCTGCATTTCTGTTGATTACAATTTTTTTGACTTTTTCCCTTTTTTTGGGCCTTAGGCAAAAAAAATAAAAATTAAAAAAAAAATTTTTATAGTAGCACAAATTATTTTCTAAAAACCCTAATTAGCTCTCATCCTTGTTAATACATTGGGCCATTATTACATCACGTAATCACAGAATCCCCTTTTAAAATTTTCTTCACAATCTCCTAAATTATTTTTAAAATTTTAAAAATCCGGGAAAAAAACCCCTTTGGGATATTTATCGCATATTATATAGTGGAAACCCTTTAAGCCTCTGCCTCTTTTTATTATAACTGACTCTTTGTTGCTTGTCTAACTTATGTTTGTGAATACCTCTACCTGAATTTTGGGTTTACCCCTTTTGACTCACCCCCCTTATAAAATAAAATTTAATTTTTAAATGGCTTAAAAAAATTTACTCAAAAAAACCCTCAACTTCCTCACTCAAAAAACCTAATCCCTAAACGCTGCTAAAACCCCGGGGGCCCTTCCTTAGACCAACGACGATTTTTTTAATCTAAAATCATGGCTTCCCTTTAGAAAGGGACCTATCTAAAAAAACCTAAAATCCACATCCCTCAAAAAAAAGCCCCCAAACCCACTATCTAAAAAAAATGTTTAAAAAAACAAGACTACTCGCCTCTTATTTCCACTCCCCTTAACATACTGTAAAAGAAACCTCAAGTGAATTCTAAATTAATTTCTCTAGATATCTTAGTTTCTTACTCTTCAGTTAAATCACCTATCTTTTTGACCCCTTTAATAAAAATGAATCAAAACTTTGGGAATTTTTTTCCTTTTTAAAAAAAATTTAAATTAAAAAAACCCCCCAAAAATATTAAATTCCAAAATTTTAAATTTATAAAAAATCAAATTGTTTTGAAACCCTATATTTTTTCCCCAATTTTCCAAAGATTTCTTTTAATTTAATTTTTTCTCCAAACCCTTTTTTTTTAAACGAAATTATTTTTTTTTTTTTAAAAAAATTTTTTTTTACTCAAATTTCCCTTGTTAGAAACAATTTTATCTCAATTATTACTTAACAATAGTTTAAAAATTAAAAAAAATTTATGACCTACTCTTTGAATATAATTAGACCCTAATTTTTCCTTCGCGTGTTTTAAGGTTTTCACGCTCCCCCACCTGCCCAAATTTACCCAAGCCCTCACCAAACCCTTTCTATCTGATTTTCTCCTTTGCATGCTTCTAAGGGCCCATCCCCCCTCCTTATCTGTTCCCAAACATGTTTTTTTTGGGTTAAGAAAAGAAAAGTAATTTTTTTACTTTCCCAAAAGTTGGTTTATTTGAATATTAAGGAAGGGGGGCCCTCTATCCCCCACCAAAATCCGAAAATTTAAAATTTATTTCCTTATAAAAAGGGTTAAAAAGATAAAATTTTTTAAAAAAATTTAAACTAGAGAAAAAAGCTCCAATTCTTTTTAAAATTTCTTATAAAAATTTATTATTTTCACTTATTTTTTTTTATTTCCCTTTCTCTACTATTTACGTTTTCCCTAACTGGAAATTTTTTTTTTCCGCAGTTGGACTTTTAATTTAAATGTTAAAGGGGGGTGGGTCTTATCCCCAACCTATCCTTAAAAAAAAAGGGACTACCTTTTTAAAAGGGTTTTAAAAAATAAAGTTATTATTATACTGGGACCCCTCGTCAAAAATTTCTTTTTATCATTATTATTTTACGAAAATTTTTTCTCTTTTCTTATTTGGGCCCCAAACTTGAAAAGCCCTTTTCTCTGAAGCTTCGCGATGAAATTTACTGACCCCTACCTAATCCTTTCAATTCTGCCCGACTACTTTAAGCTGCCCCTGTCATCTCGTTGACGAAAATAAAAAAAATTTAGTTTTTAAATTTATTACAAGAGTTATTTTTGTCTTCTGGGGGGGCGTTTTTAACCTTCCAAAGAAAGATGTTTTCGGGACTTTTTTTTTTTGCGTTGTAGAAAAACAATAGTTTTACCCCCTTTAATAATCGATTTTGGGGAAATGACAATGTCTTTAAAACACAAGTAGGGAACCGAGTTACAAGTCAAAAAACCCCCCCCTCTCTTTTTGCAAAAAAAAATTTATTCTACCCTTTGAAAAAATATAAAAAATTAGTGTCATTTTTGGGGTTTTTGGTCGTTTAGGGTTTTTTCTTTACAATTTATTTTTTGAGGGTGTACCCCCCTTATTCATTTCAAAATAAAAAAGCATTTTGAAGAGTTGTTTACAGTTGTTTGGTTTTTTGGTACAAAGTAAGTCGCAGTATTTTTTTAAAACCATCCCGTATTTTCCTCAGAAAGGGGTGACTTTTTAAACAGTTTTTTTTGCTGGGGTTTTATTGGCTAAGATCCGGGTTTGGGAAACTTTTTTGCATAGCCCATTTTACTATTTAATTATGAAAAAAAAACCGGTTCTATCCTTTTTTAATTAATGTAGCTAAAAAAATTTTTAGATACGTCTTGCATAATAGGGTTTTAATTCTGTGACTTTAAAAAAAACCCCTTTAAATCTTAAGAGTTCAGGTTTTTAAATTAAGTAAAATTTTGACCTATTTTAATTTTACCTGATAGGGTCCTTCATATAGTAAAAAAAAAACTTTTTTCCCTTCCTTATTCAAAGCTGATGATAATTGATAAATTTTTTACAAAAACTAAATGGCCATTTTACGTATTCAATAGGTTTAAAATCTTTTAATCTTTTTAAACCGGGTTCTTTTCTTGCTGAAATTTTTTAATTTCTTTTTACTGCAAGATGAAATTTTTTTGATGATTCAAACCTTGCTTGTTGCAATTTAAATAATTGTTTATTTTTAAAAATTTCTACAAATCCAAAAACCTTCTCTTGAAAAAAAAAATTTTATTTCCCTATTTCACTAAATTTTTAAATTTTTTTAAAATTTTACTTAAATTTCTTTTTTAAAACTTTTCTTACAAAAAACTAAATGTTTAAATATTTCCCCTTAAATTTTACTTTTTTAAAATTTTTAAATCTTTATTTAAACTGTTTTTTTTACATTTATATAACCCAAATTTAAAGTTTATTTAATTGCCCCCCTGGATAAAATTTTTTTTTGTGAGTCGTACTCATTTAAAATATAAAGCCCCTGAAAATGGTGGTAATAATTAAAATTTGGAGTTGATGTATTGTTTGGGTTTTGGAACCCTGTGGTTACCTGTATTTTTAATTTTTTTTATTTTTTTTGATCACTCAAATTTTTTTCCCTCGGGGGTTCCTTTGGGTTCCTATCCTGCCCGATATTCTATTCTAGGATTTTGGATTTTTTCTTTTTTTGTTCTGGTTTTGGGAAAAATTAAATTTGAATTTCTGCCTATCTTGTCCTTTAAAAAAATTTTTTTAAAATTGAGGGTTTTTTGATTGCCTATGCCTATCAATTTTATTTTTTTTGTCTGATCAGGTTTTTCCTTTGTCTTTTTGGGATATCTATCGTAAAATGCCTTTAATACTCTCTCTACTTCTTTGATGTTCTGTTTATTTTTTCTAATGAAAAACGTTTTGTACTGGATTTGGAAAATATTCATTGGGAAACCATCAATCTTTTCCTCACTACGGGGAATCGCAAATATTTCGCTTGTGAAAAAAATTTTATTGAAATTTTCACTCATAGTACCATCCTTGTTTTTTTTTTCCCCTTTTAAAAAATTAAATTGTAAAAATAAATCCTGATTTTTGAGACCAAATTTTTCCCAAAAATATTTCCCTAGCCACCGTATGTCTCCCATTCACCTTTTTCTACCCGTCCGGAATTTGCCTAACCCTTCTGGGGCCTGATAAAAATTTTCTCTTTTTTGATTTTTTTCATTTTTTCCCTTTCTCCTTTAAATACCTTTCTCCCTTATTTATATATTGTATTTGCTGAAAATGTTTCCCCCTCTTTTTTTAAAATTTTTGGAATAAGTGCTAAGACGTTTCTCTTGCCCCTTACAAATAATTTGGTAGTTCGTGTAATTACTAGTTTCCCCCCTTAGATTTTTTTTGTTTTTAAAACCACAAAATCGGTAAGTTTTTTACTTTTTTTTTTAAAACTGCCTTATTTACGATCCCATCATCTGTTTTTTTATCAAAAATTTTATTTGTGTTTGCTGAAAAATTCAATTTAACTGTTTTTTTACCTCATTTTTTTTCCCTTTTCATTGTTTTCTACCTAAAGGGGTCCAGTTTCCCCCCAAAACTTTAATTTGCTTCCTTAACCCTTTAACCGTTTCTATTCAAATTTTTTCTATTTTATTTTTATTACTGAAATCTGTTCCATTAACTTAAACTGCCCTTTTCCTTAAGTTTTCATGTTTTTCAATCAAATCTTTTTTTAATTTTTTTCCTGTTTCTATCACTTTTTGTTCTACCCCCTTTTAAATTTTACTGCTAAGTTTTGATGAACCGCTCTAATTGGTCTTTTTTTTTGTTTCTACAAAACCCAAATCTCTGATCACAAACCTTAAAAACTTAACTCTTTTTTAAAGCATTTAGTTCTTTATTGATTTTTTTTTCAAGTTTAGTCTGATTTGTATCTATTTTTTGATTAATTGCCTTTGGGGATTTGAAAATATTTTTTTGATTAATTTCGTGGTTTTTTGTATCTATTTTTCCCGTTTAGTTTTCATCTATTATTTTGTGTTTTGTTTCCCGGCTACTTTTTTTTATTTCCCGATTAGTTGCTTTTTTTCCTGCTTTGTTTTTTCCCCAATTTCTCCTACCCTTTGCTGTAACATTTTAAAAATTTTTATTTAAAACCCACAAGGTTGCTCCAATTTTTTTGTTTTTCCCATTTTTTTTCTCTTTTTTTCCTCATCTACTAAATATTACTTTCTTTTTCTGTCCTATCTCCTTTTCTCTTCCCCCTGCAAAAAGACTCTTTATTGTCCGTTCCTTTTTTCTTTTTTCCTCATCTGATTGTTCCCAGACCCCAAAATGATTTCCCAGGGCTATTTTCAGCTAAAACCCCTTCCGAAAAGCTACTAGGTCACTATTAAACATTTTAATCTGCCAATTTTTTTTAAATTTTTGTTCCCTTAATTTTTAAATTTAAAAAAATTTTTTTTTTGTTCCCCCCCCAAAATGCACAAATAATAAATTTTAATTTTTACTATTTAAATTTTAAATTTCTGTTGATGGGCTTATCTGTGAAATTTTTAAAACTCGTCTAACCCCCTTTCTCCCTTTTGGGGTTGGGAAGCTGCTTCTCCGGTCCTCGAAAGCCCGCTTATGCTTATCTTGGTCCTTTGGCGTTGTTCCCGCTTTTTTTCGTGTGCTTTTGCTTATCTCGGTCCTCGGGGTTGCTCTGCTGCTTATCTCGGTCTTCGGGGTTTTTCCTCTACTGTTATCCCCGGGGAGGTATCCGTACTCCCTTTATCGGTCCCCCGGGGTTGCTCTGCTCTATTCCCGTCCTCGGCGTTGTTACTGCTTTTCTTGGTCCCGGCGTTGCTTTTCTGCTTATTTGGCTTCGGGGTTGTCCCCCTCCTTTCTTAACCCCCGGGGGGTTTTTCGTGGGGATCTCGGGGAGGTAAACTCGTGCTGTTTCTCGGGGAGTTTAAATTTGTGCTGTTTCCCCGTGCTGGATTCGGGGGATAATTCCCTGCCCCTAAGTTGGGGCCAATTGTAACTTCTGGATTTTTGTTTTTGCGATGGGGGCCCATTGAAAAATTTTTGATTTTAAAACACTTTCATTTTGACCTGTTTTTTTTTTTGCTTTAATCAGTTTAAAATTTAATTTCAAAAAGATCATGTTCCCAAAAATATTTCGGGGGGCTAGCGCGGAAAAGATGTTACTAGACCCCCCAAGTGAGTTCTTCAGTATTGGGCACCAACTACAACGCCTTTTTAAATTGCACCATTTTTGTTATATTTTCCCTTTTATTTGGGAAACTTCGAGAAGGTTTAGTTTAGAAAAAAAAAAATAAAGACAAAAAATTCGGTCTTACCGAAATTTAGAGCCGGAAAAAGACTCCCAAATTACAAATTTTTAAAAACTCTTTCGAACCATCGAGAAGAGGAAGTTTTTAAATTTTAAAAAAATATATTGTCAAACTTTACTTGGCTTTGGGGTCACGTGCGTGACGTTCACTGTTCAGTGGCTTTTGCCTTCTTTGAAGAAGAAGTGCTTTAAGCGCCATTTAATATAATATGTAATTTAAATTAAATAAGATACGTTTATAAAATTAGGGACGATATTATTTCAATGCTTTCAAAATACTTTTCAGGGGCAAATCAAATTACATTACACCCTTCCCCGTTAAAAAAATTTTTGTAAAAGGGAAACCGTAAAAAAAAAACTTTTAAATAAACCCTCAAATCAATAAATTTAAAAAAAAACTTTTTTTTTAATTTTTTTTTTTGAAAAACAGTCTTACCATCACTTAAAAGCCCCCCCCCCTCTTTTTATCCTCCCTCCTATTTTTTTTCTCATTCCTCTTTCCTCTCCCCCAAACCCCCCCCCCCCTTCACCCAATCCACTTTTCCCTTTTAACCATTTTTTTTGCCAACGACTTTATAAATTTTACTATCGAAAATTTTTATGAGGAAAAATTTTTTAAATTTTTTTAAATAAAATATAGCCCATGCTACTCGTATATTGTACTTTATATTGGGAAATTTAAATTTTTTTTAAACGGGTTCAGTAGTTGTTGGGGTTTTTTCCATTTTTCAAAAAAAAAAAACCAAAATTAACTTTCCTCTTTTTAATTTAGTAAAATGACGAGATTGTGGAGATATTGGATTTCTCAGTCGGTAGGTTTGGGTATGGGGTCGTTAAACCCGGGCACACTATTTTCAGATCCCGGGGCGGTTTTTAAAAGTTTTATTTCCAATTTTCATAAATTTACTTTGTATTGATTTTTTAAATATGTCACCGGCAAAGTTTTATATCCAAAGGGGTTCTATAAAAAATCCCAGGGGTTTAAAATTTTAATGCCAAGTGATTTTAGCAAAGTATAAAATAAATGAGATCTTTTGTTTTATTTTTTTTCCCTTTTTTTTACGTGTTTGGGCTTTTTTCAGTCTCGGGAAAAGGGAAACAATTATTTTAAATTTAGTTTTAATGTTTTGTCTTGTGCTTTTCTTGCAAATTCGCTTAATTCCTAGTAAATTTTAATTTTGGGCAAGTTTAAATTATTTTAAGAAAAGGGTAGATAGGTAGGTTAGGTAAGCTATTGTTCTCGGTAAAAATATAGTTACTGGTTTAAAAATATAAAAATTTTTTACCCAAAAGTATGAAATAAAAACAACAAAAACTAATTTAGTTTTTTTTCTTTTTCTAAAAACCACTTAGAATTTGGGCCTAAAATAGAAGGGCCTAAAGGGAATTTTATAGAATGCCAGGTTCACAATATTGCCGTAAACATATACATGTTTAAAAAATTTTAAACTATAAAAAACGACATGAAAGCATGTTTAAAAATTCCAATTACTATAGTAGGATATGGATTAAATTTTTTTGTTGGATTTTTATTTAAAAAACCCTTGGGATTGGTAACAAATAAAAAATATAATACTCGGGCTTTAAGGACCAAAACCCTGGAGCCCTGGGTTTTGTTGATTTGAAAAACCCCTTACTGTGGGAAAGACGCCCAAAAAAACATTTTTTGAGAAAAATTTGAATACCCTTTCCAAATTTTTTTTGGAGCTAATTAATAAAAAAATCTATTAAAACACTCTTTCACAATTTAAAAATTTTCCCTTTTTTTAAATTTTAAATTTTGCTATTAAAAAAAAAATCAAAAAATAAAAAATTGTTTTTTTTCCCGGAAAATATAAAAAAAAACTTTCAATGGGGAAATGATTTGGGGAAAAAATAAACTGGGATTTTCTAGTTGGGAAGTTTCCCCAAAAATGGGGAAAAATTGAAGAAGATTCGGGTTTTTGTACAAACCCCTTATCACCCCCCGCTTTACAATTTATTTACAGCATTCATGTATTGGGGGACCAAACAATTTTTGTCAAGACATTTAAATTTTTTAAAGTTAATTATTTATTATCCAATCTTTAAATTATATTTACCTAAAAATGAAAAATTTTTCCCTTTATGTATATGAAGTTATATCTTAAAAATAGTGGTTTTATTTTAAAACCAAAGTAAATTTTTTATTTTTAAAAAAAACACTAACGTTACAATTTATTTTAAATATTTGTTTTTATCAGTGTATTTTTTCGGGGTAAACCTTTTATTATACAATTAAAAATATACACTATCTGTGAGTGAAACCAGAAACTCATCTGTATAACCAATTTTATATTTATTAGGGTTGACATGTAAAAAGAAACTAATTTTTTAAAAGTTTTTTCCAAACAACATTCTCTTTAACCCTAACAAAATAATTTATGTTTTTAGTTTTTAAATTAGCCTTTTAAATAGTTTTAAAAGAGGTTGAAATATTTTAGTAATTTTTATTTTTTTGCGTTCTTTTTTTCAATAGCGGAAACCAATTCAACCACCAATCACCCTGTTAAAAAAAAGTTCCATCAAGGCAAAGGTAATAATTATTGTCCCCAAATTCATCACTAACAATGGGAACTGGAAAAAAACTCGCTAAAATAAATAGAAAGTTCACCCTAAAACCCTTTTTTTTGGGAAAAACATTAAATGAAAATGTGTTTGTTTGCGTAAACCTTTACAGGGGAAGCTAACACATTTTAAAAATCCCCTTATTGGGAAAATTTGGGGGGAAATTAAAGGGCGTTTTTAAAATTGGGTTTAAAAACCCAACAAATGGGGGATATTGACTTGTATTTTTTGGCATAATAAAAAAATTAAATTTTAAGGGAAAATAGTAGATTAAAACAGGAAATTGAAAGTACTTTTCATTTAAGTAAATAAAAAAGAAGACATATTAATCTAGTTTCTCCAAAATTTTTTCAACTTTTGATCAATTCTTTTTAGTGAGTAGTTTTTTACTTTTTAAAATTTGTCATCTTTGCTTTTAGCCCTTTTTTTTCAAAACAATTTATAAAAAAAGGGACCAAAAATTTAAATAGTATTTTAAAAATGATTTAAAGAAAAAATAAAGCTTATTAAAATTTTAAAATAATGTGAAAATTAAACCCCAGACGTCAGTTTTTAACCAAAATTTAATTTTACGGGGGCGTCGTTTCAAAAAAAACGGTTGACGCCAGAATAAGTCGAAAGATTCCCCCTAGGAATATTTTTCCCTTAACAACCCTATAGTTTGAGTTTTTTTTTGGGAAAAAAATGCTGCGAATGTGGGTTTTTGATCATTTTCAAGACTATAAATTTCAAAGATGGACTTGGTTTTAATGAAAAAAGGGTCAAGATTTTTAAACCTTTTTTTTATGCTTACTACCCAAAGTATTATGATATTTAAGAATTAGAATGTGCTTTCCCCCCTTTTCCTTGAGTAAAAAGTTTCGTGTATTATTCCCCCTCTTTCCTTTTTAAGTGAAAAAAGGGGTGGTTGCAGGTGTAAACAAAAGGGAGTACAAGCTTAGATAGAAAAGAGAAGTTGTTCCGGGAAAAAACACATACCCTTTGTATTTTTTTTGCCATTGTCATGACAGCAAATTTTTTTTTTCGTAGACCATGGGGGATCGTTAATGTTTTTGAAAAAATCACCAACATAGACAAATTTAAAAATAGAAAAATTTTAATATTGGGGAATTTTTTGATAAAGTATGCTATCGCTAGTGAATAAAACAAAATATATTACAAAAATTTTTTGGACTAACCCCAAATTGTTTTTAAGTAAAACAAGCTTTAAGATTTAAAGTTTTTAAAATCCAAATTAAAGGGAATTTTAAAAAACCTATTTAAAAATCAAAAAAAAAACTAAGAAATTTAAAAGTATGTTTTTGGGGTAAATAAGTTAAATGGAAAAAACTACACAGGGATGGGGTGTAAAATTTTAATCAATTTGGTTTTCTACCAATTATTTTTTAATTTTAAAGATCTTAAAATATGGTTTTAAAATAATTACTGTTTCTTAAATGATTTATAAAATAATTTTATACATAAAATTTAAAAAGTGTTTCCCCCCATTAATTTTGGGGTTTTAACCCCTGAGCACACATTTTATATTAATTTTAATTTAAAAGTTTTTTGTACTGTGTGTCTCTCATGAGCCTTACGCCGATAACTATCAAAATCAAAAGTCTGAAATCAAAAAAAAAGGCCTGTGTGCACCATCATTAAAAGGATAATTTTCCTAAAACCCGGGGCGGGCTGAGCCCCCGGAAGAAAATCCCCGTGAGCAGGTTTGATTTTGGGCTACCTTTCCCAATAAAATAAAGTTTTTCCCTTTAATTTTAAAAGATTGTTTTTATTTAAAACCTAACAAAAAGCTCTAATAGCAAGTCTTTTAGGGTGCACGTAACGCATAATTTTTGAAAAAAACGATGGCATTAAAAGTAAAAACCCTTCCGTTTGTTTTTCTAGTCCTCCCCCCCTGCTTATTACCCTGATGGTTTTTAAAATCGAATGAGTAAAATTGCTCAATTTTACTGAACCCATCTCATTCAAATTTTAACTGTGATCTTCAAACTCACAAAGTTTTCCCCCAAACCTCACACCCCCCTTTTCACCAAATTTTACAAAGGGGGTTTAAACCGATTTGGGGTAATTTCCCCAAAACCAAATGGGACTGTCACCCAAGTCGCCCTTTTTTCGTCATCTCGGTTAGAGAAGAAAGCAGCACGGGAGTGGGGAAAAAGGTTCAAAGAGACAAAAATTGAGGGAAAAGGAAAAAGGCAAGAAGGAAAAAAAAATTTTTTCGGGGAAAAAATGGGGGTTAAAAGGGGGGCGAAATGGATGTGCAAAAGAGCAATTTTTCGCTCCCCTTTCCTTTTTCAAAAAAAAAAACTGAGAAAAAGGGGGAAGAAAACGGATGATGAAAGGTTTCATCTTAAGTTGGCACATTGCAGCAAAGGGATGCAACTTGTTTGGGTTTTTCCCCCTTTCCTCCCCTGGAACCCCTCCAAATCCTACCCCCCCCCTCACCCCCAACCCCCAAGAAACCAGGGTAGAAAACTTCCCCCTATCTCCGTTCCCAAAAACTGTCTTTCAACCCTTTAAGAAATAAAAAAAAAATCAGCAAAGAAGAGAGAAAGATAGGCCTTTTCTATTCCCTTTTACGTTACCAGGATCCACCAAAAATTTAACCCCTTTCCCATTGAATTTTTCTTTCTTCATAATACACAAGATCTTTTGTGCATAATTTTTAAAATTTTTAAAAAGTAATTTTTTTTAAAAATGTGAAATTTAAAAAGCTTTTCTTTTCCCCTTTCTCCCTTTTTTTTTTCTCTCCCACCGAGTATAAAGTGGGGTAACCATAAGGGAAAAATACCCGAGTGCTTTAAAACTTACTTTAAAAAATTTGGGGGTTTCATTTTTAGAAAGGGGTTTCCCTGGCTGAAACGCTATTAATTATAACAATTTGCGTTTCTTAAAGGGTAAAAAAAAAAAGGCTGGGGGGAACGTATCATTGATTCTAAAAAAACAAAAGTTTTAAAAACGGAAAAAAATATTTTAATTTTATTTTTTTACATTTTTTTTATGTTTTTTTCTATCGTTTTATCTTTTAATTTTCTCTGTATTAAATTAAATAATATTGAATTTAAAAAAAAAAGAAATTGATTTTTTAAAAAGATATTCATATAAAGGGACTTTTTAAAAAAAATGATTACTAAAGTTTTTTTTTTCAAATCAATTTTAAAAATTTTAAGCTTGCAAAATTCACTATTGATAATTTAAATTTTTTTTATATGAAATAAAAAAAATAGGAAAGGTTTGTAAATAGTAAAAAAAGTTTATTTCCCATGCGTTTTAAAAATTATTTTAAAAAAAGCCAAAAAAGTATTATCGATGAAAATTTAAATTGTTTAAAAACAAAAAAAGGTTTAATATACATATTGAGTGTACGTTCAAATAGTTTGAATAAATATCTTGGAAATACCAAAGTGAAAGAATCTATACTTATAAAATAACATGTCCTGACTGATGACTGACTGACTGATTCATCATCGCCGAGCGCAAACTATCAAGGCTACAAGCATAAATTCGGACTGTATATTCATTTTGTTATGTAGGCACCCACTAAAGAAAGGTTTAGAAAATTCCACCCCAAAGGGGTCAAAATAGGGATGATAATATGTATGATAATATTTATGAAAGTCCGTCATTTTGAAAGTTACATAAACAAAATTTTGTTTTTCGGTTTTTGACGTAAAATAAATAAATACGTGTTTCAGGAATTTTGGAAAATTTTATTTAATAAGGGATGAAAAAGGGGGTTGAAAGTTTGTACCCGGACTTGCATTATTTTTGATCTGGGGTAAAGTTATGGTCATCAACGTAACGTAATATTTTAAATTAATCTATAAATACATATGTATATTTTCGTATTGTATATAATCAACTTCCACGCGTCAAAGCCGCGGGCAACAGCTATCTAGTACAGTTATAGTACCCAATAGTTATTATGAATATAAATTATATGTCTGAAAAGTGCTTTATTGACAAAGTGAAATTTATAGGCACCACATTAAAAATAAATTTTTTTAGTATAAAACGATGCACACACTTTCTAACATTTATAAGCTATGAACCAATAAGATTTATAGTTTTCTTTATTGTATTATTCTACGCTAAAGGGGATCAAATATACACATTAGCATAATTTTATATAATTACTATAAACATAATTCAAACAAAACCAATAAATATATTTACGACCGCGTTATAATTTACCCAAACATAATTTTAAACCCTTATCATTAATACAGTCATTTCATTTTCGACATTATGTTTCCAAGCCCAAATTTTTAAAAGAAGTTACCCTACCAATGAAAAGTGCAAAATAAATATTTGTAAAGGTAAAAAAATATATAACCTTTTATATTATATAGATATGTCAAGGAAAGTAAATTTTCATTGAGCTGATTTCATTTTAAATCGTTTTAGAATTTTTTATATCAGTTTGTTTTTATTTGAAGCCTTTGGAAGATTATTTTAAAAATTTACATATACATGTTTGTGTGTGTCTGTGTGTGTGTGTTGTGTGTTTTGTGTGTGTGTGCATTTTGCATGATATTTAATTTTAGGTTTAGCACATATTAAATATCAATCATAAAAATATGTACATAAAATATTTCTACGCATAAGGAAAGAATAGTGGGTATTTAGCTAAAATATAAGGCTTAGAATATTTTTAACTATTGGAAAATAATTTTATACAAGTACTTGTCAACTTTAAATACTCTATTTTATTTAAATAGTAATAAAAATTTATAGAAATTATTTTTATCTATTGGTGTGAAACGTGATAATTTTACCCATCATGAAAAAAAAATATTTATTTTATTTAGCACCGTGTCTTACTACCCAATCGGGTTAGACGTTTTAAGTACTAATTACGCTAATGGATTAGGAATTTGGAAGTTTGGGAATTTAGAGAAATTGATCTCGCTTTGCATGGAGGGAGAGTGGAAAACTATTTAGGAAAAAACCACCCCAATTTCACACGACCAAGATTAAAGCCTCGATATCCCCGTCATTGGCAGTCTAGCTCAACACGACTAGCGCGTTAGTAACTACGCCACCGAGGGGGGTAAGACAAAAAAAGCATGTTTTAAAATCAAGGGACTTTTAAGATATATCGTCCAAAATCGATAACTATTGGGAAGTGGAGGATGAAAAATTTCATAATTTTGATTTATATATTTTGTACTCATCAAAAGACATTTGTTACTATAGTAAAATCTCGTATATTATGGTGGACGAAGGTGTTAGCGCTAATGTGGTATTCTAGAACCTTGTCAGGGCCCGAACTAGTTCAATATAAGGATAGGAGACTTACTTCTGTAAGTTCGGCAATAACTTTCGAGTTACCAACGCCATAGAGTAATTAAGTATGTAATTGTGTAATATAATATAAAAATTAAGATGGTAAAGTGTTTCCACTACAATAATATTTTAATTACAATATTGAGATAGAAGTTAAATGAACTTGAAAAGTGAATCATATACATGTATGTATAATTAAATTTTAAAATAAGTCGTTATAACCTCAGTACTAGATTCGCCGTCGGTGGAATCAAATCGTTTTAAAGGGGAAGCAAAAACCCAAAATGATGAGGAAAGACCGACATGAAACGACTTGAAACCACGGGGATAGGGTTGACACCCCCCGTACACTGAGACCATCCCCTAAAGCTTACTGCTCCACACATACACATACACATACACACACGAGGTTTTACAGCAGACCGTCCTCTTCAATCCATCAAGCTCCCGCGCTTATCTTCTCCAAGTCTTCTTCATCCCCCTACCCCCCTCTAACCTCTTCAATCCCACACACACAAGCACACACCTAGGAACTCCTCGTTTCCATAGTTAGACGACCAGTAGCCCCCAAGGGGACTTAAAACAAGGCATAAAACACAACAAAACTATTTATTATGGCCCGGCAATTTTGAGCATTTATAGATGGTAATTGGTCGGGACGACTCTCTGGCTGGCTTTTAGAGCTCCGGCGACTGTGGTCAGCCATGAGGAAAATCCACCTTGGTAATGCCCGGTTTTAAACCCGCGCCCCCGCCCCCCAAACCCCCGAAACCTAACGAAAAATTGATGTTCTTTAAGGGTGGGGGGGAGGGGAGGGGGACTATTATATGGATTGTTCTTGCGCTTGGGACCAGACTAGGAAGGTCACGGGAGTTACGTGTAATTTCTGTTGTCCCAAAATCGAATAGTTTTGAGGAGGTTTGTCCTTTTAACGTCATAAATTTATTTTAGGTAAATAAAATTACCAGGTTGTGTTGATTAATTAGAGATTTGCGTTGAATCTAGTTTAAGATGTGTTGTAAAATTGTGAAGAGTGCAACAAGCTTTGGTAAATTTCGAACTTTAATTAATCGTGATGTGATATTTCAGAAGGTGGAGTGGTCGCATTAAGTAGACATTTTAAATTATATCAAAGTACGTATTTCTATTGGCCTTAAAACACTTATAATATGTAGAACTATTATTATAATTCTGTTAGATTATGGTGCCTATTAAATCCATGGTGCATAGTAGTTTAAATATTTTACTTTGGTCCTTCAATGCTCCAATAGTTTGTAAAGAAATTGTTTATTTTAATTAAAAGTATTGTTAAGTTGTATTAGTATGAAATAAAATTAAAATAAGTATATGTCTTTGTCGGTTTTAGAATAAGCAATCAAGCAGCGTGAATATACAGAGTGATCCAGAAACACCAGACGGTGAATTTAATTCGTAGGTTGGTGCCACTGCTCGATCAGATGTTTGCAAACAGTGATATCAACTGGCACGCGCACTCATGGTCCGATCTTACAGTCCCAGATTACTTTATATAAAGCCACGTCTAAAGAAATGGTTTTACAATACACGTCCTCTCAATATTATTTATTTGAAATAACAAATTCGGCATTGTATTTAGAAATCCCTAGCGATATCTTTGGCCGTGTTATGACATCCTCACCAACCCGACTGTAGGAGTGATTTTTATTTTAACATCGCGTCTTACTACCCGTTCGGCTTCTACGTGTATGTAGGCCTACTAATCACGCTGTGATAGAGACAAGAAAGGTTGAATTTATAGAACATATTTTAGCTTTTACATGGAGGTAGAATGGAAAACAATTTTGGAAAAAAAAACCTTCACTTTACCTGACCGGGATTCGAACTAGGATATCCCCAACATCGGTAGTCTAGTGTGAGAGTGACGCCTTAGACTACGCCGCTACCAAAGCGGGCTGGGAGTGTATTGAATGAAATGGATGTCACTACAAAGTGATGTAATCAAAAAAGGATGCCATACATAAATTCTTCATAGAAACACGTATTCATTTATCTGTGTTAATAAATTATTTGACTTTGTTTCAATTTTTTTTATATATTTCAAAAATGGTCATTTGTTTCTGACACACCTTCCGTAATCACTTTGTTTAAAAGATGAAGATAAATACTAGAAAGATACATGACTAATAACTAGCACCACGTCTTACTACCCGTTTGGGCTATACGCTTTAAGTACTAATTACGCTAATGTATTAGGAATTGAGAAGGTTGAATTAGAGGAAGTGAACCCGCATTTGCGTGGAGGGAGAGTGGAAAAAACCATTTAAGAAAAAAACCCCCCCAGTTCACCCGACCGAGATTCGAACCTCGATCTCCCCGTCCTCAGCAGTCGAGCTCAACACGACAAGCGCGTTAAGCCAACTACGCCACCGAGGCGGGTTACATAACTAATAAATGTTTTTAATCACAGCGAGTAGCCAAAAATAGGACCCCTTTATATGTAATTGACTTTTACAAGGACTTAACCAAGTAGATTAGCAACCATGAAAACAAGTAGATTACTTTGCCGAGATAATCGTCGTAAAGTATTTATTCTATAGTAAATTATTATTATTATTAGCACCGCGTCTTACTACACGTTCGGGTTATACGCACTTACGCTAATGTGTAATGGTAGGGTGATTGTGAGATGAAATGAAGGACCTACAGTTTAACGTGAAATCGAACCACGGTAGAGGCCTGGCATTCCCCACATTCACAAGTGTCTTGTCAGAGGTGAAGGAAGGGTTTGGTAATCAGATAAATCTGTGCCGGGACCGAGGTTTGAACCCCGGCCACCAGCATAGAAGTCTGACACCTTACCCCTAGACCACAGGCCACCCTCTATAGTAAAGGACTCAAGGGGGGTAGTCGAGTCTTCCATAGAGTTGTACAAACATTGCGTTTAGTCACCGGTTGACTAAAAGTTCGGGGCTCAAATAAAAGCTGGGTGTACTGGTAGCTGCTATCCTCATCTGACAGTTAATTTTCCCAAACCCCCTCTCTAAGTTAAGAGGTTTAAAATTTTATCCAGTTACCCTACTTTACGTTTAATATTATATTAAGTTGTGTGTACTTTATATGGAACAAAGACAAAAGGTAAGTTTTTTGGGTTTTTTTACTGGCCAAACAAATGTTTTGCTATTAAAACTCTAAGAACACTGCCCTTTCACGCATTCACGTCGTTTGTAACCTTGTGTAAAAACAATCAAAATAAATTTATATATTTAAGAACAATTTATAATATGTATTAAAACCTTTAATCTAAGATGTATCCTTTTTTAAAAAAACTTTAATTGTTACTCTGCAAGGTATTTTATATTAGATATATACACATTCTACGCTAGTTTTAAAAGTGTTCTCAAATTCCATTTTAAAATAAATCTGAAATTTTGGGAAACAACCCATAGCATCATTTAGTCAACTATACCTCAACTAAATATTTCTATAAAACTGTGAAGGTAAAGGTAAATTTCCCTCCGTTTTATTGTGTAGTGAACTCTCAAAGTTCTTCCTTTGATTTAGCGCCGCACCGTCGTCACATTTTCACGACATTGATTTGAGATTTTACCTCACCAAAGCAGCCATTAACTCCAAAACGATCGCCACTCTTTGTAGCTTGCATACCCCCTCCCACACTTAGACTAAACCCCATATCCCACATTCCACGCGGAGGTTAGATAGAGAGATAAACCAAACGCCATTTTCCTCACGTTCTCATGCCACTTGCCCACAAGTTTAATTGCAGTTCAAGTCGCAAGTTTTAATGGGTCTTTTGCTTGCGCCCTCGGCAAAGGAAAAGATTTCCATTACAATTATTTCTCAGTCATTGAAGTATTAGAGGCGGTAATCCTCATAAAGCTTGTGGGGTTTGCTGCAGGGATTTTTTTTTTCCCCAGTATTCATCGCGGTTTCATGTGACTCGCTTTCACATTTGTCTTCCTTAACATGGTTTCCATGTTGAGGTTATTCAGCTGCGTTTGATTAAACAAAAATTTCTATTATATAGGCCTATATTATGTTTTATTTTGTACTCTCCTTTTCCCTTAAGATAGCAAGCTTAACCCCAAATTTGTTTTACGAATTGACATATCTGAAGATAGAAATAATTATTAGATATATATGTGTTACCGTCCCAACCCCGATTCCAGGACAAACTAGGCCGAATTGATACACCTAAGGGGCCTTTAGGTTGTTTTAGTTTAGCCTGGTTTCTAAATTCGTTGATCCTGAATTTTTTCCCCAGCTCATAGGATAAATTAGTTAGCCTACAATTTTATTAGGCCAAACCAGGTTTAGGTTATGTTATGGTTAGCTGCATTTGCGCCTAATTTGTGAATGTTTGAAACCTGTCCAAGGTTGATTCATGTATGGGTTAAGGGAAAATGAAAATATTACTGCCTAAAAACATCGGCTATATCGGTTTATCCTACAAACGGCAGGAAAGTATCAATTTGGCCTGGTCCGATCACATAGTTTGTCCTGGAAATTTGGGGCTGGAAGGTAAAAATGTAACCACAATTTGGAAAAAAAAAAAAAAAAAACGACATCTAGAAAAAATTTACTGGATCCATACCTCAATTTCCTTGCGGGTGGATATCTTATATCTAAAATAAGTTTACAAGCCATACCCCCAATTTTTTTACAAAAGACATACTGAAAACTAGGAAAAGTTATTATAACTAAATAGTTTCGATTTTTTTTTCGAGCAAAATCTTTAAAGGGCTGAACATGTTTTACGTTTTAGATTCTTATTGAGGAGTATAAGTAGTTTACAGAGTATTCAAACAACAAAATAACTTTAACATATTACGTGTGTTTTATGAAAACAAACAGAATTATACAAACATCAATGTCCTCACCGCTTCTCACATTGACGTCAACGTTTTTTTTTGTTTTTTGTTTTTTCCTATTTGTTTTGAAAAGTGTAAGCCTTCTTCTCCTCCAAAGTGTTTTTCAAAAAGTTTGATTCAAGTCCTCTTAACATCTCAGAACTACTTAACAACTGAAGAGTAACATTCCCGATAAAAGTTTTTTGGCGTGGAGTAGACAGTTTTTATGGGTTCCCCGAATTTGTCTTACACATGGTCATAAAAGTCGTGATATCCATGAAACAGGCGAGATAAAGGGGACGGGGGTGTTAAGGGGAGATGATTTGACTTGGCGTTGTCTTACCATTATGATGAAGGTTAAGGGACAATGGGCACTTAGGACCCTTTCTCGGTGGATGACTGAATTAGCCAATAAAACACCACAAAAGGCAACAAACACACCCTACCCGCTAGTAATAAGGTAAGACATCAAAGGCATTAAAGGGACGACCATGTGAATGGAGTAGAAAAATAAAATAAAAATTTTTGAGAATAACTTTGTAGGAGTTAAGCTAAACTATACTATATTCACAAAGAAAACAATGTGGATATTAACTTTTCAACCACCCCCCGGTGGCGTGGTTGGCGAACGCGCCTGTCGTGTTGAGCTTGGAAGCTGAGGGCTGGGAGATCGAGGTTCGAATCTCGGTCGGGTGAACTAGGGTGGTTTTTCCTAAAGGTTTTTTCCACTCTCCCTCCACGCAAATGAGGTTCACTTCCTCTAATTCAACCTTCCCAATTCCTAATCTATTAGTGTAATTAGTATTTAAAAGCGTTTTAACCCGAACGGGTAGTAAGACCCCGGTGCTAAATATAAATCTATACTTATAAAATAACATGCCCCTGACTGACTGATTGATCATGGCCGAGCGCAAACTATCAAGGCTACAAGCATGAAATTCGGACTGTATATTCATTTTGTTATGTAGGAAACCCACTAAGAAAGGATTTTAGAAAATTCCCCCCCAAAGGGTCAAAAATAGGGGATGATAATATGTATGATAATATGGATGAAAGTCCGTCATTTGAAAGTTACATAAACAAAATTTTGTATTTCGATTATTGACGTAAAACAAATAAATACGGGTTTCGGGAAATTTTTGGGAAATTTTTTTTAATAAGGGATAAAAAAGGGGGTGAAAGTTTGTATGGGACTTGCATTATTTTTGACTGAGGTCAAGTTATGGTGATCAACGTAACGTAATATTTAAATTAATTTGTAAATACATATGTATATTTTCGTATTTGTATATAATCAACTTCCACGCGAAAAAAAAGCCGCGGGCAAACAGCTATCTAGTAAATAAAATATAAATATACCCTTTTCAACCAAACATTATCCAAAAATAAATATATACTAATTCTCTTTTCCGAAATATCAATAACTAATTAGATTAGATCTAAATGAACATTTTAAACCAATTTAATTACAACATATATTTTACTCCTTACTACATATAAACAATAGGGGTGGTTATTTTATTTACTTGTTGCTATCTATGGCTGTAAAAACATCACCTCTTACCTTACATGAGGGGAAAAAAAATTTAGGGGGGTTTGAAACCAAGGTGCTTAGGAAGCTATTTGGTCCAAAAAGGGATAGGCTACTGGAGAGTGGAGGAGGTTACATTAATGATAAGTTACATACCCTGTACTGATCACAATCTGGGATTAATCAAGTCTCGTAATTACAACGGGCAGGAGATGCAGTTCGAATAGGGGAATCCAAAACCCATGCCCAGGGTATTGCCTGGAGGGAATATGGTAAAAATACAGTAATAATGACAAGTAAAGCCATCCGCCTCACCCCTCGAACTTCAACCTAAGATCCAAACGAAGGAAATTCGCACGGCCGAGCCAGACCAAGGAGTACATACCCCCTAACCCTAACTTTTGCTAGTATTTTAAAGCCTATAATTTAATTGAAGAACATATGGGGAAAAGATGATAAATATTATTTGTTGTTTAGTACCCTTACATTTGGTAAAATAATTATGGCAACTTTTAATATACTTTTATGATTAAATTTAAATTATAAAAATTTCCTCAGATGCACAGTATATTTATAATTCATAATGTATCACAACTGTTAGGTGTTTTTTTTGCCGAAGGGCTCACCCTGAGGGATGGAATAAAATTCAATCAAAGTGAAAAATAACAACACGGACAAGTTTGATTGCAGCAACAATCACATTTGGGTTTCCGTGTATTGTGAGTGACGGACACGTTCACCATTTACCAAGGTTCAATACAGGAACTAATGAAAGATGACCCTGGATACGATCAGAAAATATGATAACTCAGCAGTAAAACATTGGTGCAAAACCTAAGATGTCAAGTTCAATTCCCGTATCTATTGTGTCTTTTTAATTTAATATAACATTATATTAAAAGTACTCTTAGGTGAAATTTGCACGAAACAAACTTTCGCTACGAAAATAATAATAATAATATTTAGCCCCCACGTCTTACTAAACCCTTCGGTTATACACTTTAAGTACTAATTACGCTAATGGATTAGGAATTGGGAAGGTTGAATTTGAGGAAGTGAACCCGCATTTTCATGGGGGGGAGAGAGAGTGGAAAACCATTTAGGAACCCCCCCCCCCCAGCAGTTCACCCCACCGAGATTCGAACCTCGATCTCCCCGTCCTCGGGAGTCGAGCTCAACACTACAAGCGCGTTAGTCAACTACGCCACCGAGGCGGGTGCTACAAAAATAAGTTTCAAAAAAATGGGAAAAAAACCCATTAAAGTGCAGCGAGTTTTTATTCAAATAAACATATAATAAACATCGGACACTTTTATTCTTTTAATCATATAGGTTATCATTTTACTTTTTTTCGGACCCTTGAAGATAGATGTATTGTGATCGTCAAATAAATCGATCTAGAAATTTTGATAAAACAAATTAATGTCGACGTTTCATATCGAAATAGTGGTTTTAGAGATACCGTCATTCTGTCTGTATCTCGGACTAGAGCTGAAAACTATTTACCAATAGGATGAGATATTGGTATCTAGGTATGTTGTAAGGATACCGCAAGGATATTTGAGAATTAAATATCTAGCCCTAAAATTAAGGGTCGTTTACTGGAGGGATAAGAGGGAAAAAATCTATTTTCTTAAAATTCGCTATAAAGATTTTGATTAATATTAGTATCTAGATGCTGTTTAACATTACAAAACCAATGGGAATTCTAATTTTCCCATTAATTTGACTTTGAAGTTCCTTTACAAAAGAGTAAATTTTCAATTTGATAATATCTCTGCAACTATATAAAATAATAGATTATTGTAAAGTTGTATTACTATTAAAAATAAATTTTTATTTTAAATATTATTTTGTAAGTCAAATAGTTTCTGAGCTATAAACAAAATATATAACAAATGTTATACAGGCTTTTAAATGATAAATTGATTGTTATGATATTTTGATGAACAGTGTTGTTCCATTATTCACATTGTTCATGTAAAAGTGTTTGTTATTTAATATATCCTCTTTGATGGAGTGTTTCTGCAATAATGTATATTATTTTGTTTCCCAAGTCTGACTTGTTTTTAAAAAAATTATTAAATATTAAGATAAAAAAAAAGATACATTATGTGCAGTGAACCGTTCACCATTTATTTATAATTTTAATAGTCCATGTTATATTTTTTATACGAAACATTAACTATTTTTAAAAAAAAAACAGAAATAATTACTTATTTTTCAACTCTAGCACATTTATATCAACAACAAAAGTGTATTGAACACTTTGAGAAAGTTAAAAGTCGATGTTTTAATTTTTTGGGAGCACAAAGGCAAATAAAAAAATGATTCGAATCCAAATTTTGGGCTAAGTCGGTTTCCACGCAAAACCATTATAACGCATCAAAATCACATGGCCAATGTGGTTCTATTCAATACTGTGGTAAAAATAAAATTTTTAGCGAGTTTTTTTATTTCTAAAAATTGTTTGTATGTTATAATAAATTAAATTTTAAAAAATATAATAATGATTAAATTGATTGGGCGCCAACTACCAACCTTTTTCTTTCTTAGGTGGGTCAATTTTTTTTAAAACAATCAATAAATTTATCCCACAAACTGCTCGGCGGTATGATGAAAAACTTCTTTCCCCAGGACATCTAGACTTTATCTAAGGGTTTTTAACAAAAATTTGGACACCTACAACACTGGATTTATATAATCCTGGAAAATTATTATTTCTTTTGATATGGACATCAAACCTACTAAAACTATCTATACAAAGAATGCAAGTTTCAAAATACAATGAAAACATTAATACGAGTATAATAAAATAAAAGATGACACAATTTTTAGAGTGCTTGTAATTAACTTATTGTTGAAATTGAATAACCTTAAATAAACCTACCTTGTAAGGCATGCCCCTTTAGTTAAAAAATTAAAAAAAAAGATTTCTAGGCAATTTTCTAAAATATCAACTTCACTTATTGGGGGACAAAATAATTAAATTAATTATGACACAGAAATATTATTTTAGTTAAAATAAAGGTTTTAAAAAAAATTATAACATTTTTAAAAAAATGTTGGGGGGGTTAAAAACCGAAATTTTGTGAAAACCCATGGAAATTGGAGTCAATTAAATACTGTTTTTCCCGATTCCCAATTCTTTAAAAATTTTTAAAACTTCAAACCCTGAAAGTTTTGGGATGTTCTAGAACCCCTCAAATGACAGCCAAAAGGGGTTATAAGCGTCCAAGATCAAAAATGGATTTTTTAAATTTAAATTTATTTGAAATTTCCCAATTTTTCCCCAAAAAAAAAACCCCTTTCTAAAAAGTTTTTACCCTTTTTACTCTCACCTAAAAAAAAAAGGCCCGACCTCGAAAAAATAAACAACAAAAATAATTTTTTTTAAAATTTTATTTTTAAAATTTTGTAACTAAATAATATAAAAGGGTTTTTTTAATTTTGTTTTGGGAAAAAAAAAAAAATTGTAAAGTGGTAAGGGAAATTTTCACTATTTAAAAGATTGGGGTAAACCACTATTAAATTGATACCCCAATAAGGGTTTTTTTTATAAAAAAATTAACCCCAAATTTTACAATGTTTTATTAGAGCTTCCCTAAAGCGAAAAAGTCGGAAAGTAAGGATTGAAGAAAATTTTTTCCATGCAGAAAACAAACTTTACTGCTGATGAGAAAAGTCTTTCGGAATGGCAGATAGAAGAAGAAAAGGGATGGGAAGTTTTGGGGTTTGAAATAATGGCCAATTTTACGTTTCGCCCCGGGCAAAATTTTAAAACGGGGGTTTTTTTTTCGTTTAGGGAAAAAGGGTTTTAAAATTAATGTAAAAAGCCACGTCCGGGGGTTTACTGAGAAAAAGAGAGAGAGAATGAAGGCCAGATAGAAAGAGACAGAGAGATAGAGATGGAAAAGGGGGGTAAAAAAGGGGGAAAGAAATTTTTTTAAAATTAAAAGGGTTTTGCCAATTTCTGATTTTTCAACCCAAGGATTCAGTTTTTAAATGTCCAATAAGTCCAAACATGTTTACCCGAGTTTTTCTTTTTGGGATTTTAAAAGGGTCTTTTTTAAATTAGGGTTTTAGTGTGTTTTTTTTTTTATACTCGTTTTTTTTAAATTGTTTGGGGGGGAAAAGGGGGGTGAAGGAAAAAGGTAAAAGGAAAATTTAAAAAAAAAAAGGCAAATGAACAAAAACCCAGATGAAAAAAAACGTTTGGGCAATTTTGGTCTAGGGGGGATTCATAAATTTTAAAAAGGGTTTCAGGAAATTTTGCCCCCGATTTAAAGAAAAAGTGGAACCGAGTATGATAGAAAAACCCTTTTTTGAATGTGACTAAAAATTTTTGGGAAAAATTGAATTAGCCCACGGGGGTTTTTTAACCTATTTTCCAGTCCCCCCCTTCTTTTGGGGCCCCCCCCACCTCTTATTCCCCCCCCCCCCCCCCCACCCTTTCCCCCCCACCCTTTTTAACCAGCCCGGGCCCAAAACCGAAAATTTCCCCCCTCCCCCAAAGAGCAAAACCCTTCTAAAAAATAACCTTGTTCTTTTTACATAAAAAAGGGGGTAGTAGATGGGGTTTGGGGGGGGGTGGGGGGCGGGGGGGTTTTCTGTTCAAACCTACAAAAAAATTACGGGTTTAAATTTGGGAAAGGGGGAAACATTTTCCCTTATCGGTTGGAGTTTTTTAAACATCGGTATAGTGAAAAAATAATCATAAAAAAAGGAAATTTTCCTCAACTTTTTTTTAGGGAACAAAAAACGAAATGGAATGTTCCCCATCAAAAATTTCAAAATTTTGGAAGGGGAAAAAGTCCCGAGCCTTGCGTATCGTTTGGGTGGAAATCCCAAGGGGAATGTGGTTTAATTTTTAGAGTTTTTTTTTAAAAAAAGGGGAGAAAAATTTTTGGATATTTAGGTTTTGGTTTGGTTCCCTTTGGGGGAAGCCGTGGGGAAAAGGGAACTCTACAAAATAAAAATTTGGTTTTTTTCTTCTTTTTTTTTTAAGGGTGTTAAATTTTTTGTTTTTCCCTTTAAAACCCCAAATCCCAAAAAAACACTTCCCGGATTATATCCCCCTTTGGGGTTTTATCAAAAGGGTTTTAATTTGGGGGTTTAAACACATTTTTAATAGTAAAAGTCCCCTAAAGTATGGATTTAAAATAAATTTTGGGAAAGCACGAAAAATTGGGTTTTTAATGCTTTCAAACCAAAAAATTTTTAAAATTTTTAGTTATTTTTTTAATTTATTTTTTTGTGACAAAAAATTTTGGTTTGTTTAAAGTGAAATTTTTCTTTTTTCTCCCCAAGGCAATAATGCTGAAAAAAAAAAAAAAAAAAGAAAAATAAAGAAATTTTTTAATACCAAAATTTAAATAAAATTTAATTTTTAAATTTGTTTTTATTTTTGACAAAAAATTAAAATAGATTTTGGGAAATTTTAAAAATTAATACTTTTGTAAAAATTTGAAAAAAACTGAACTGAACGTAATTGGCAACTATCGAGAAAAATTTTTTTTTCGGAAAAGAAAACCAAAAAATTTTTAATAATACAACCCCCCCCCCCCCCTATGTAATAACTTGGTTTAAAAAACCCAAACCCAATTTTTATTTTCGTTTATAATAAAAAACAAAACAATTTGGGCCCTTTACTTAAATTTATTTTATAGAAAATTTTATCTTTTTAAAATTATTTTATTAGAAACCGCTTTTTACAAACCCGTTGGGTTAAAAGCACTTACGCTAAATGTTTTAAGGGTGGGGTGTTTGTGGGGAATTGAAATGAAGGACCTAAAATTTTTAACGGGGAAAAATCCGAACCCCCGGTTTGGGCGCCCTGGCTTTCCCCCATTAAACCAAGATATCTTGTCGAGGGGAAGGAAGGGTTTGGCAATCAGAAAATTTCTGTGCCGGGCCCAAAGGATTTTAAACCCCCGGGCCCGCCAGCATGGGGAATTTCTGACACCTTACCCTTTGACCACCAGGTCACCGACTTTAATCTTTCAATTGTCTTTTTAAAATCCCAAAATATTTTTTTTTATTTTTAAACCCAATAAGAAAATTCCATTTTAGAAAAAAATTTTTTAACATTTAAAATTTTTAAAACGTTACCCAAAATTTAAATTAACTTTTCAATTGCATTATTGAAATAAAGTTACTAAACTAATCCTTTTTTTTGGTAACATAAGTTTTTGAAACCGACCTGGGTTCCCCGGGAGGGGGAGCCCTCAAGATTTAAAAAAAGTCAAATGAAGTTCATGGTAATTTTTTAAAATTAAAATTTTTAATTTATTCATAGAAAATTGTATAATTTATTTAAATTTAAATAAATTATTTATTTTGTGGAGGTGACCCTTCAAAATATTTTTTAAAAACTTTTCCCAACTTTTTAAACTTTAAAAACCCACCTTACCCCAAAAAAAACCCCTTTCAGAGCAATTCCTTCGCTAGTTTTTTCCCCTAAAAACAGTTCACTCCTAAAAAAAACCCCCCCCCCCAAACATCAACCCTCATAGAAAAGGGGTTAAATTTCATCTAGTTTCATTGCACGAGGAAATTTAAATTCTGGGGACCTCTGGGTTTAGAATAGGCATTTTAAAATTTTTAAAACCCCCTGCCGCGGAAAAGCTCCGGTAAATCACAAAAATCAAAATTTAAACATATTTAAAAAAACTTTTGTTTTTTTTGTTAAAAAGAAAATAAAATTTATTATATCACAATCTTTAAATTAAATTTAAAACATTCGAAAACAAAATAAAAAAAAAACCTTTTTCCCTTACATTTTCAAAGGCAAAATAAAACCAACAATCCCAAGCCCAAACCACGTACAAAAAAAATGGCACAAAAAGTTTTATTTTTTCCCCTTAACACAAAAGAACTTCTTTGGGTCAAACAAAATAGCCCATTTCCCCCAAAAAGCCACCTATTATTTCCCTTTTTTTTTAAAAATTAAAAACCCCCCTTTCCAGTCCCGCAAAAAATAAAAAAAAATTGAAAATTTTTCCCTCCCCAGCCCATCGTTTTCAAAGAACCGTTAATATGTACATATCTCTTTTTTTTTTACTGAAGGATATGCATGCCCTTTCACAAACCCCCTTTTCCCAAAATTTAATCAAGATCCGGGTTGAACACCCCTTTCATAATCTTAAACTGGAAATAAAATTTGGCCCCAAGTTTTTTTCCCTTTCTTTTCAAGTTTGTAAAATTTTTTAAACCACCCCCCGGCTTTAAATATCACTTCTTTTTCAACCCCCACCCAATAACAAAAAAAAAAGAACCTTTCCAAAAAACGCCAAAGGGTGATCCCATTTAGAAGTAAAAAATTTAAAATTTTTGGGAATAGTGACGTATGGATGTTTTTTAAAATGGGGTTTAAAAATTAAAAGGGGATGGTTTTCTTTGTCACAGTTTTGCCCCCTAAATTGTTTCAGAAGTTAGTTTTAGTTTTTAAAACCCCAATTTTGGAAAATTTACCAGCCCTTGGGTAAAACCTTAAAAATGGTTTTAAAAGGGGTTTCCCAGGGGAAAAAGGCTTTTCCTTTCTTCAAAACTTGGCCCCTTTAAAAGATCCTTGAAAGGGTTAAGGGTTTTGGGGCTCGGAAATGTAAAATTCATTTAAAAAACCCTTTACATATTGGTTTATAGGTTTTTTTGAAGACGCGCACTTGACTTATGTCGGTGTCCTCCCCAACCAAAGCGCCCAAATTAAAACACCGGCTTCCTTTTTTTAAAAACCCCCAAACTCAAACCCCTATTTGAGAAAATTTCCCCAAAAGGGGACTCTATTTTGTTCCCCCCGGTGAAACATTTGTCAAACTACCTTGGGGTTTTCCAAAATTTTTTTTTTTTTTACAAACATTTACCCCAAATAATTTTACATGGCCTTAATGTTTTGCCCTTTTATATTTAAAAAGGCTGTTAGCATTCTCTAGACCAAACATACAATTAAAATTACTAACCAAAAAAAAACCTACCCTCATTACATTGAAAAAAAACCACAAATTTTAGCAATAGACTGGCCCTATTAAAAAATTATTTACCCCAACTTTTTAAACCCAAACCAAAATTCTTAAATATTTAAATAGCTAAGGGTTTTGGGAAAGGATTTTAGATGGGAAACTTTAGTGTTTACAATATAAAGACTCTCCCCCTTTGCAATTTTTTTGAGCCCAATTTTTTTCCAAACAAAAAAACAAAAACCCTGTGAATTTCCAAGAAAAAAATTGGTTTTTCCCCGAAATTTTACTTTTCCCCCAATCATTTTTTAATTGACCCCCAAAAAATTCACCCAAAACTGTTTGGGTACCTACAGCCCCCTTTAGGCTTTTTATTACACCACTGGTCGCGAATGCTGACTCCAAAATTAAAAATTTCAACTTCTTAAAGTAAAGATTTATAAACAATCCTCTGCCGGGTGATTTACATCCCAACCATAGGGGAAAAAATTTAAAAACCCAAATTTAAAAAATAATTTTTAAAAAAACTTTAAAGTTGTTTATATGAAGAAAAAAAAACCTTTTTCAAACCCTGAGATAAACATAGACTATAATAAAAACAAATAAAATTTAAATAATAAGTGTTTGACATAACTATTCAATGAAATTATGGGGTTTTTTTAAAAAAGGGGGACATAAAAAAAGTTTTTAAAGGCCCCATCATAAGTAAAAAGGCCCTTACCAAAGGAAAAATACGGGGGGCCTTTTTTCACATAAATATCAAGCACTTATAAAATAAAGGTGCTACACGTAAAATAATTTATAACTTCAAAAGGGGTGTTTTAAAATTTAAATACTAAGGGGAAAAAATTTAAAAAAGGACTTTAAAAACAATGTTGTCTGTTTAATAAGAAAAAAGGAAAAAAAAATTTCCCCCCCTTCCTGCCTGCAAGGGGCTTTAAAGGACCGGAAACCAAAGGTACCACATTTTCCTGGGGGTTCCCTTAGGGCGACAAATTTGGGTAAAAATAAAAAAATTCCCGGGGCGTCCCCTTCTCAGCTTTTGGGGCACACATCTCAAGTATAAAAGTACAAACTTGTAAACAAAACAACCCCCTATCATAGGGAAACCAATTGAGATAAAAATTAAAGGATTTAACTTTTTTTTCCCCCTTAAAATAATTTTATTAAAATTTAAAACTGAAAATGTTTAATAACGTTTTAAAGGCCCTTTTTTTATGTTATTTTGTCTGCTTCCCATACATGAATAAGGAATTCCCTTTGGTTGTGATGTTATTTTTCTTCCGGGAAAATCCCACTTTTCCTTCCTCCCCCTCTAACTATTTTTTTCTTCTGACATATACAAAAAAATAAAATAAATAACCTTCAAAGTTTCACCAAAAAACATTTAATTTAATTCTCGATGCTTTTCCCTTTCCAATAAAATTTGTGGGGGGTTCCTGCCCTTTCCCCAAGTTTTAAAAATTCTTTTTGTGACTATCACAAGTTCTGCCCCAGTCCTAAAAAGGTACCGGCAACAGAGGGATTTAACCTTAATGTTGACGGCCTGGGGTTTATAACCTTTAAATACATATATTTTAAATACTCACAGGATTTTCTCTCTCTTATTTTGTAGGCAAAATTCTTATCGTGTAGGTCTTCGGGGTGCATCTTCTCTTCACATGGGGTATTTCTTAATTCTTTGACGTAGATACTTTAACAATAACAAATAATCTATTACTGATTGTCGAAATTTGCCATTTAATTTTTAAGTTTAAAAATTGTGGGGGAAATGACCCTTTCCACAATACAAAAAAAAAATCTCTCCACACTTTAGTTTACCTTTCTTATCTTTCCTTAGATTGATACCTGACTTGTATATACGGTGTGTACCTTCCAACCTTGAAAAAAAAAATAATGCCGCAGGTTATTTTTGGATGCTGAGAATTTTTCACCAATCCTTCCTAGATTTTTAAATTCTTCTTTTTTTTTTTTAGTTTTAAGTGTTTTAATTGTGTAGGGCCGGCTCTAGATATAATCAATTGTAATCCACATTGTTGTGTCTTTCCAGGCCGCCACCCATGCAAAGCTGGCAACTCGTAGAGCCATGTAGCTCACCAGCCCCTTTAAAGTTAACATTTTAAATTTGCTTTTTAAAATTTAACTGAATGTTTTACTAATACAAGTCTAAAAATCGCCTTTTTTAGATATTGATATCAATATTGTCTTTCCCCTGCTCAAATTTGAAGTCAAGTGGGTGATACTATTTAATTATTTGTACAAAAGTTGGGTACTTCCGTTCTTCTGGCTGACAAACACATCGATGACTTGTTGCTGAAGTTTAGAAATTCAACAATTACATCCTTAAGTATAGAACAAACAGCCAGCGAATTTAACCAATCTTGTCCTATGGTGCTCTTGAATCTAATAGACAACTCAAAGATAATCCTTCAACTTCTAACATAAGCTATGGGCACGTCGGATTTCCTTGACTCTCCATTTCTTCCTTTTCATTTAGTAATTCTTCCCCAAGATCTACACAAGGGTGTTAAACTTTTTCTTGACATACTAAAAATGCTCCCAGAGTGTGTGGAACCCGCGACCGGTCTGGGCTGGGCCCACATCGCAGGTCAACAGTTTCCCTCTTTGACAATTACATTTACATCAACTGGTTGAGGATGATGACTAGAACCCGGGTTGCTTGCCCTTGATAGACTGACCCATGTTAGCTGGTACCCTATGTGAGGGTTCGTCTGGGCGGTTGAAATGGTATGGGGAGTTACTCCTAGACCTAAAGTCCCTGTCGTTGTCCCCATAAGGGTGGTTCCTAGGTTGGGGAAAAAGGTCCGTTGACTGACCTTTTGTCTCTTACCCCAAGGTTATGATGGGATTTTCCCGACCTCTACCAGGATAGTGGTGCTCCCGATGGGCACCCCAATCTAAACTCGGCCTGAATGGTCGCGATGTCGTCTATCTCTCCTCCACGCTTCCTGTGGACGTGCTCCCAGTTGAAACTGTTGGAGTAGGTCCTACCCGCTGTTCCACGTTCGGCCTCCTATGAAGTGGGGAACTAAACTGTCCTACTTTGTCCCTACGCCTATCCTGTTCCAAAGCGTCCAAGCGCTGCAGTCCGGCCCTAAACCCCCCTCCCAAAGTGTTGTAGGTAATCCCTACCAACATCTCGCGGTACCGTATGGGTAGTTGATGCGTGACCATATATATCAACTCAGAGTCACTGATGTTCGACTTTGAAAATTCCCACTTTTACTATACATGTCGGCAAGGTAACCCTCCAGAGTACCTCCGTTCTCATGGTACCTTGACGCATGTAATTTAGGCCTCATTTGGCCCCTGGATCTCCCCACTCCAAAACATGGCTAGGAATCGGGTTCGAAACTCCTCCCAGCCTGTTGGGTGCTTTCGCGCACTACCGACCACCAAGGCAAAGCGTCACCAGTGAGGGAACTTCCCCTTAACCTTATTTTTCCTTATCATTTAGTCGCGCCCTTCAAAAAATTCCTCCCGAGTGTTGAGGGGGGCTAACGGGATCCTGCCCACTCCTGCGATTTAATTTAGGAATCTATCCCCAAGAGCCGGTCTCCCAAAAGGGTACAAAAAAGATGAAAAAATGGGCTAAGTCGCCCCCGCCCTCCTAACCTACTGGTCTGACAATCCCTCAAGCTGGTTCTTTACCATTTTTTTCCTCCTCCCGGGTGTATCAGTAACCACTGATCCAACACCACCTGGGCTTTGGCTAAATCCCGGTTCTTGTCCTTCAGTGAGCCAACAGTAGAGTTCAGAATCCCCAGTGTATTTGTCTGACTCTCGTTTTCCCGTGCGCACCTCTAGGCTTAGTCTATTTCAATCCTTCCTCTAAACTGTGCGACCTGCTGTTCTTGCTTCTGTCCGTCAACCTTTGGTTTGACTCCAAGGGCAAAGGGTAAGCTCATCCCCTTTACTCCAGGATCTCTTTCTTAACACTGGCCAGCTCCTGCCTGAACGCTCTTCAGTGGCCTCAAACTCTAACCTCAAAGTCGGGCCCCGGTCTTGCCTATTGCCGCTGAAAACTCTTCCCTCATACTGCCGTTAATGAACCGATGTGACGCATAATCTCACTGGGGTTTCCTCCTGAGTAGAAACGAGCTTTCTCTCGAGGACTAACTGCCCTTCCCTCATCTCCATTAACAACTGCCATAAGGGCCAAAGAAGGGATACTATGGGGGAAATTCCATAGGGAAAGGAGGGATTTTGTCCCCGTCTGGTGACGGACCCTCAAAATAAATTTGGATGAGTCTTCGCTCAAATCCTAACCACTACTTGATCCCTACTACCTTTCCTGCTGTGGTGTCCGTGGTAGCAGCATCATCCTCCAACCCTACATCAATTTTATTGTCCATCCATTTATTGTGGGTAAAACCTCAGCCTCATACCTAATGTTTTATCTTAGACTGTCCTCTGTCCCTACTTCTAAGAAAATACCCTTCCTGGCTCAAAAACCTAAACCACATTTGAAAATACTAGGTTGCTCTATCCTAACCCTTTTCGAAAAGCCCCCCGTTAAGGCGCCACTGTGAAAAAAAAAAAAAATAAGAAAAAAAATAAGAAAAAAAAAATTAGTTGTTTTTTTTTAATTAAATATTTTTTTCTCCTTCATTTTATGTAAAAAAAAAAAAGTTCAATTTCATCTAGCTCAGTTGCACGAGGAAACTTAATCTCGGGACCTCTGGGTTTAGATAGGCACTTATATTTAACCTGCCTGCGGACTCCGGGAAATCACATATCTAGGTTAACATATTTATATAACATTTGTTTTGTTGTCCCAAAACTATAATTATTTAAACACAATCTTAATCCAATTTAAAACATTCGATAACAAAATAAAAAAAAAAAACCTTTTTCCTTACATTTTCAAAGGCAAAATAAAACCAACATATTTACTAAGTCCAACCACGTACAAAATTATGGCACAGAAAGTTTATTATTTACCCTTAACACAATTAGACTTCTTTGAGTAAAACAAAATAGCCACACTGCTCACAGCCACCTAAAAATTTACCTTTTTTTTATTAAAACCATCCTCACCCCCGCAAAAAAAAGAAAATTGAAACTTTCCCCCTAGACCATCTGTAGTCGAAAACCGATCTAGTACATATTCTTTATGTTTACAAAAAGGATATGCATGTCCTAAAAAAATTTCAAGTATAAAAAAGTCCTTTTGTACATCCTTTATAATCTTAAAGGGTAAAAGAATGGAACAATTCTTTTTCCTTCTTTTCTAATGATTGAAAAAGTTTTTAACCCCGGATTAATACACTTCTTTTCAACACCACGCCAATAACAAAAAAAAAGAACCTTTCCCAATACACGCCAAAGAGGTGATACCATTTAGAAGAGAATATGGTTGGAATAGGACTATGGATGATTGAAAGGGGGATTTAATTAAAAGGGAGGGTTTTTTTTTGTCACCGGGAAGGAAAAATTTTTTTTAACCTTATGGTACTTTTTTTAGACCTTTCTTGCCCCCCATCAAAAAAATTTCAGCAAAAGACAAGGGAAAAACACCGCACTTACATTTCCCTTAATACTTGCGTTTTTTCTAAAGGGGCCCGGGGTCAAAGCCAAAGGTTTAAAAAAAGCGTTGTGCCCCAAAAACCCCCCCTTCTTGGTTGTTAAAACTAAAACAATCTTTTAGAATAATAATAATAAAAATAATAATAAAAATAATAATAATGTAGACACACTTTCTGTTTATGTAACCTTAAAAAAATATCGTTGCTTCTTTAAAGGTTATTTCTATTAATTGATACAAAAACTTCAAATTATAGTACTAAGTACCGCAAAAAAAATAGAATAAAAGGGGTGTAATTTAAAGGAATACAAATGCATGGTGTAGCTAAATTTAAAATTTGTTTGACTTTTTTTCCTATGATTGAAACGGTGCAGTTAAAATAAAAATATTCCCTTTTAATATGGCTACAACTTTAAATATTTTTTTTTTAAATATAAGTATATTTTGAGGCTACCCCCCAAATTAATACAAGTCTTTTTTTAATAAAAATAAAGTTTTATAAGATTCTTTAAACTTTTTGAACAATCTGATCTTTAATTCGAACATTCTGATCGTCACTGTTAAGAATAAAGGGGGTTGGCAGAAGGGACGCAAGATTTTTTACAATTTTTATTACATGTTTTTTTTTCCCAAAAATAAATAAAATCTCCCCAGAGCAACTAAAGTTGAGTTTCTGCCATCTAATATCCAGATCGGGAAATCTATCAAAGATTTTTTTGGAATTTGGTCAAAACTTTTAAATAAAGAGAAAATTTTTTTGACAAAACCAAAACCCCTTTTTAAAGATTCAAATCTTTGATATTACATTACAAAAAACAAACCATTTTTCTACGGAGAGATTTTTGATTTTTTTTTGGCCCAAAAAAAAAGTCAATTCTATAAAAACGAAAAAAAAATACTGTGCCCCTTCTCCCGCCCTAATAATGATGCATGGAACCCTTTGTTAATAATTGAAAAACCTACTTTTCCAATACACACCATTTAAATTTTCCCCCCTGCAAAACCCCAAACCCGTTGTTAAAGAAATTACCTTATACAAAATAAAGACTTAAAAAAATTTGTGTGTACATCGCTTTGGGTGACCTGGTGGTCTAGGGGAAAAGGTGTCAGACTTCTGTGCTGGCGGGGGGGGTTTCAACCCTCGGCCCCGGCACAGATTTACCGATTTCCAAAACCCCTTCCCACACCCTGAAAGGGACATCTTGTAAATGTGTGGAATGCCGGGTCGCCACCGTGGTTCGATTCCACGTTAAACTGTAGGTCCTTCATTTAATTCACAACACCCTTTACCATTACACATTTGCGTAAGTGCGATAACCCCAACGGGGGAGTAAGACGCGGTGCTAAAAATAATAATAAAAATCGCATTCCATTTCAACACAAAAATTAAAGAGACACAAATTCAATGTCGGTGCAAAATCCCAGTGGGCCCCCCTAAAGAAAGCAGTTCACGAATTAAAACCCTCCCCCTTTCTTTAAAATAAAATCCCGCTCACTGATTGATTATTACCTTCAAAATTAAAACGTTTGCCAAAAACTTTCCTCCGTCGCTGTTTTCCTCAGGGCATCAAACTACGTGCACTCTTTACACATTGCCTTAACGTCAATGGAGACTATGTATATTAGGAAATAGAAAAGATAGCGGGGGCCGTGTTTCCTTTTTTTGTGACGTTTGATTGGCAGTTAATAGAGTAAACAGAATCAATGTCTTGTTTATCAAAAACCCAAAATTAGGTTAGGCATAAATGATCGGCCAAATTTACTGATAGGTTTTAAAATGATCCTACTAGGACATGTACATTATTAAAACCTTTTATTTTGTCTTTGTAAACAAGGGAGTTGGGATCCAAACGCAACTCCAAATTTCATGATTCGAACTTTGGATTGTATGTGGGGAAAAGACAAAAGTTTTGCTGTGGCAAGTGTCCATTAACCCGGTACTTGCAGTTCCAGTGTTTTTCCTGACTCGCTGTGTTATTTGCTCTGTTTGGGGGCTTTGGGGGTTTCCCTCTGGCTCAACTGTACTGTGTTTTTGGTTTTTTTGTGACTTGTTTAGATTTTAGAATTGGGTCGAACAAAACTGTGATACTCACAGGGCATTGCGTGAGTAAAAATTTGTTAAAATTTAAAAAACACGAACGCTCTACTAAAACCCTTTTGTCCATTTTAAATTTCCTTAAAAAAAATTTTTTTGAATTTTTGAGATTAAAGGGGAAAAATGTTTTTGTACTCACTATGGTTGTGTCGTGGTATGAAGCAATTTTAGGGAAAATTTTTTTAAAAATAATACTATCTGCCCCAAAATTGACATACAATGAGTGTATTATTAATATTTTTTTATAGGCACCGACTCCATCAAAAGTGAATCTTTATGACATATTGTTAAAGTTTAAAAATTTTTAAATATAATTATCGTTTTAAATAAGTTCCCGATTATTATCATCCATTAAGCCGTAGCGTGACCGTGGCCTTTAAGGAATCTAGTAAATACTGATATTATTGAAACAATAAAATATTATAATCCTGATAATGGTTGCTCTAAGGTTTTTTGTATTTTTTAACTTTAAAATTAATGAGAATTTCACTCTATGAGTGTAAGCGGAAAACATTAGTCCAGGATATTGTTAGTCTTTATGCAAGAAGGATTCTAGTACAGCATCGGCAAGCACTCAAAAGAACGGCATCTCTTTGACACCAACATCAGTCTATAATCTCAATGTTGAATAGGATATTAGTGCTAATTTATTCAACCTCTCACACCTTAGTTATTTACCCCAGCCTTCACCGTATCAACACCAGTGTTTTTTTAATCCTATCTTTAAAAAGAAAAAAGAAACACAATTAATGGCATATTTATTATGTCAAAAGCTTTGAAAATTTAGATGGGCCTGTATTTAATACTGGTTTAAGCAGTGGCGTAACTGAATATTTGACACCTAACCTAACCAACCTAACCTAATGTACACAATAAAATTAATAAACGTCTGAAAAAATTTACTAACAAATGAGTTCTGATTTGTTCTGAGGTCTGACTTTGGTCCACAAACATACACATATACAGACACACACACACACACACACACAACTTCAATTCCTAATGGTGGTATTAACAAAGAACCACTACTTAAAAATTTCCTAGTTTAAATGATATATCCTGCCACACTGGCAAGAAGACACCTACATGCCATTTTCGATAATAAACCGACTATGTTAATTATTAACAAAAAACACGTTTATAAATAAACTGAAATGATTTAAAACGATTTAAGACTACATTAATTAAGAATTGTATAGGCCTATGTAATTTTTTTTTTTTTTTTTTTTTTGCTTTAATGTTATATCTTTAAAACTCACCGAATAAAACGTAAATACATTAACACGTAGTATCATAACTAGACTTGCCGTGACGTCACAGATAGGCATAGTGAATCAAAGTATATTCGGAACAGTGTAGAGTCCTGGAACGGTCAGTGGGCAGTGCACACAGTCTCCCCATCGTTTCTTTCTTTCCTCTTCTCCCACTTCTTCTAAGTGGTAACACAAGCTCGAAGAGGTACGAAACAAGAACTGGGAAACTAAATGGATCGGAACCACTAAATTGATTTCAACAGATACAAGGGGGCGTGGGACTTATTCCAGTGTCTAGTGAACTACAAATCGATTCAGAAGCTTGTGGTAAGAGTTACAAAGTAACCTAAGACACTCAGTTTACTCACAGCTTAAACCAAATATGTTTAATATTCTAGTGAAAAAATTAATACACATAATCATGTCAAAAAAAGAATCATGTGAGCTATACCGATCAAACGTCTGCCCGCAGTTAGTGGTAGGTGATAGTGCCAACATTGTGCGATAAAGTGTGTCTCGTGGTTAGCACAACGATCCTTCCGGCCGTTAATCTTAGTTTTCTAAACCGGAGCTGCTACTTCTGTATTCAAGTAGATTTTCATATGTTTTCACTAGCTGAGTTTGACAACTTTCTGGACCCATTGCTTCAAAGGTACATTTCGGAAACGTTGGGTACCAAACCCGGGACATATGGATCATGTTAACATCACATTTGATGCTCTTCCACATAATCTATTTATTGATACTAAAATAAGTATTTTTGTGAAAACATTAAGTTTGTCATTTAAAATTGATTAATTAATTATATTCATTCAACAAGATCATGTCAACTGTGCTCTCTAAAGATTTTTACCACATTGCTTTACTAATGATGAATATTATTAGTATTAATATAGGATGAAATTTAGGGATGCATTTGAAGGGAGGAGTGTGGAAAATAATAAATTGAATACATCCCACAGACACCCAGTGAGGATTCAAAAACCCCCCCCCCTTCCTTTAACCCACCCAATCAAGCTAAAATAGCATTAAAATCAAATCGCATGTCAACAAAGCGGTAAAATTAAAATTTTTTTTTAAAGCACTATCAAAATTTAGCGCGAAAAAATTTTTTAATTTTTTTAAGACACTAAATTTTTTTTTTATAAAATTTTTAAAAAATAAAAAAATTAAATGTTTAAGAAAATTTTGAAAGTGGGGAAATTGTTCGAGTCAAGCCAAATAATACTGACCATTATCTTTTTGTTAGAACGAGTAATATTTTATATATATAAAAAATTTTATAAATTTTAATTTTCGATATTTAAAATTTTTAATAAAAAAAAAAATTTAACCAAATTATTTTAAATTTCCCTTGGTTATAATATCCTTTTCGAAAATTTTTTTAATGTCCCTTTAGCAGAAATCAATTTTGGGCCAAATCACTTTTTACTCTAGAAGTGGAATAAACAAATTTTTTAAACCAATTAAAAATGTTTTTAATTTGTGGGAACCAAAAACAAATTCGTAAAATTTGAACTAAACGGAAGGGCTTAAGTTTTATTAAAAAAATTAAATAACAAAATAAAAATTCTTTTCATGTTTAAAGTCTTTGAATAAAATAAAAATGGAAAAAAGGGAATTTTGAAAGGTAATATTTAAATAATAATTTACTTTTTTTTTGCACCAAATCTTACTACTCATAAAAAGTTAATCGTTTTAAATTTACTAGTGGGAAATAGAAATAGCAAAAGGGTCGAATATTATAGAAAATTAACCCACATTGCTTAAAGGGGAAACAATGAAACCATTTGGGAAAAAAAACCCACCCAAAATGCTAAAAATGAAATTCTAAAACAGAACTGTAAAAAATAAAAAAAACCATAGTGGACAGATTGAGGGTTTTTTTTGCTTCCCACTATGTTGATTTTTTTAAAACATTATTTTAACAATCTTTTTTTTCAGTTTCACGGGCAGATTTTTTAAAAATCATAGTTTCAATTATTTTTCTCGAAAAAAAGCCACCTAATTTTTTTAAACCCAAACGCTTTGGGCCCCAAAACAAAACCTAAACCCGAATAAGAATAAAGAAAAATTGAGCTCTATTCCAACAATTTTAAATTGCCCAACATTTTAAAAAAATGTGTGTTTCCCTTTTAGATAAATTTAAAAACCATCACCAGGAGTTGTAGCAAACGAGAAAGTAAAATTTTTATCGCCTATTTTTATCGGGAAACCAAACATATTTTAAATTTTAATCATCCCATTTTTAAAAAAACATCTTTAAAATTTAAATTTTTAAATTTTGTAAAAAATTTGGATGTTTTTCATATCATAATAGTGATGGTGAACAAGTGATAAAATTTAAACAAAATTCAAAGTTTTGATTAATTAATTTAAAAATTAAATTTTAAAGGGGATAAATAATTTTTTTTTAAAGCTTTTTTCACGCTGCCAAAGGAAATGGTGGAATATTTAAACTCAATAAGAACATATAATAAAAAAAAGCTTCAAAGATTATTTTTTACAATTTTATAAAATAGTAAAGTACGCCATTTATATGCACGAGAGACTTAAAAAAGGCGAGCAAAGGCTTTGGGAAACCTACTCACTTTCTTAACAGGCGGACAAACCCCGTCCACAAGGGGCGGCTGACGCTGTAAAAGCATTTAAATCAGGCCATTCCCCTTTACTATGCGTGTCCCTTTTTGGGGGGCCCCCGGCAACACGGATATGAGGAGGATGCAGGCATTCCAAACAGGTGTCCTTTAGGATTATTGGGGGACGTACCTTGGGACGTTCGGAAAAGTGACTCTGGGAAACGTGACCTGGATATGCCCCCAAACCCCCTCAAGGACCACTTCCCGAAAACTGGCGCAGTACTTCACGACAACCCCCCCCGGCGCCCCCAAACCCTTTTCCGGGGGGTTTTGGGGAAAAAAAGTCATCGACCCCGAAGGTGCCAACCCACGTCCCCCAAAACAATTTCTCCCGGGTTTGGCCCCGAATTTCAGTGTTTTTGGGGGAAACTTTCACCCCACCCTTCAAAGAGTAGTGTCTCCTCACGTAAATCTAAGAACCCTTTTTCGGGGTTTTCCCCAAAAACCTTTTTTTTTTTACCAATATTAACAATACTTTTTTTCCCTTTTTTTCAGAAACTTAGCGAAAAACAGAATCCGTTTTTTTAAAAATTTCCCAAACCACACGGTGTGACCAATTTGGGCGGGACGTGTTTGGGGTTTTCTCTCGTGCTCCCCTTTAGGGCATCAGAAACAAAGCTAAAAATGAGACTGCGACTTTCCATTTTAAAATTTTTGTTAATACACGGAAACATTTTCCCCCATAGTTTTTCCCTCAAAGTTTTTATTTTAAAAAATTTACACTTCCCCTAAAGTTTGTATTCGTCAGTAAACGAGTACCCCGTCAAAGAAAAGCTATGTAGGCCCCAAAAAGCAATAAACTAATATGGAACAAAATCGTATCAGAAAAACTTTTAAACAACTTCGTAGGAAAGAAGGAATTTTTCTATTTCATTTATATTGGAGAATGTTAAAAGAACAGTACACGACAAATTTTTTTTAGATTTTAAATTTAGTCAAAAAATTTATTTTTTTCTTGAGTTTTGCCCAAAAGTAACATTTAAAACCCTTTCCCCTTCTATAAAAGAAAAATTTCCCAAACCCCGTTCATAGATATTTGTTTAAATTACTACACAAAATAACTAATGAAAATTTTCTAATTTGTTAAATGGTTTTTTCCCCCGAAAAGGGAACCATAGGGGAAATTTAAAAAAAATTTAAAACGAAATTTTTCATTCCGCCATGATTTTAAAAAAATTGGGAAATTTACAATGTACAAAAATTTAAAACATTAAAAATACATACAATTATAAATTTTTAAAAAAAAAAGATACTATATTAAAAAAACTTAAAATAAAATCTAGATTAATTTTAAAAAAAACTTCCACGTTTTTAGTATTCAAACCAATAACGAACTAAATACAAAATACACTACGAAATTAAATAAAAAAAGAAAAAAAAAATTAAAAGGAAAGGAAATTAGGGGTTTTTTGCCAACAAAATAGTTATTTTCTTTTATTTAGAAAAGTAATATTATTTAATTAAAATTTCAGCTTTTAAATTTTTAAACTATATAAGTTTTAAAAAAATATAAAAAATAAAAGAAAATTTAAAACATGAACAAGGGGGAAAAAACCCGGGGGCCTTTGGGTTAACACACCAAAAAATTTACCCCTGGGGCACCTAAGGATTTTTTTTTTGATTTCAGGGGCCCTTTTTTAAAACGTATTTTAAAAAGGGAGAGTCTGTAAAGGTCATGCCCGGAAACCATTGCATTTAAAAACCCCAAATTTACATCACTGCCAAACCCCCAAAGTTACATTTGTTTAAATAAATTATTTTTAAAAAATTGAAAAATGTTTTTATTTTGCCTTTTCACGTTTTTAAACCATTTTTTTGTTTTGGGAAACATAACAAATAATATAAGTATAATACTTTGGGACCGCGTCTTACTCCCCTTCGGGTTATAAACCCTTTTAAATAAAAAAAAACCAAAAAGGGTTTTTAAATTGGGGAAGGTTTTAATTAGAGGAATGAAAAAACCCCCCTTTGCGTGGAAAGGGGGAGTGGGAAAAACCCTTTAGGAAACCCCCCCCCCCAGTTTTACCCGAAATGAGATTCGAACCTCGATCTCCCCCTCCCCAGCAACGAGCTCAAAACACAACGCGTTAGCCCCAAAATTTAAGCCACCGTGGGGGGGGTAATAATATAAGCACGCGATATGAGGAGGATGACCATAGTAGATGTATTAGTATTCAACTTGAGGGAAATTGGAGAGCTATTGATGAGAAAATACCAATTACGTAGATGGGATTTAATCTTCGGCAAAGAGCTACCTACCTCTGCAGATCGAAAATAGTAAAATGAATGTACACTATATTTTAAAATTACAAAAATAGAAATGTATATTTATATTTAAAAAAAAATCATTTAAATGCCAATTCAATGGGACCTATAAATCCTTTCTGTTAATAAGCCCCTTCGATCCCCAACCATTGAAAGTTTTTTAATTGCTATTAGATTTATAGCCGATCGTTAATCGCCTTTCTATTTTTGCTTAGTGCTCATCTTGCACCATTAATGCAGCACTTTAGCTTTAGGGGATTTTGGTAAAAATAAAACTTTAGAAAAAACTAAAAAAATTTCTTAAGGTCAATATTTGAAAGTTGTGACATATTATTAGTGATATTTTATAATTATTGATAGCTTAATCAAAAATGACAGCTCTAGAGTACATAAATCAAGGTGTTAATTTATTAAACTATATTTAGTAAATTTTTGTACTTGTCACATAAGATTCTTCCTATTAAAAACGTATTTAATTTACAGCAGTAAAATCAATTTAAAATCCCTCCAATGGAGTACTTTAACTACCATATAATATAACAATTAATTCAATAGTAATTGCAACCCGGTTTGGTGGTCCCATGAGCCAAGGCGCGACTCTCACTATAGACTAGACTGCCGATGAAGGGAAGAATCGTGGTTCGATCCCGGTCGGGTTTACTGAGGGTGGTTTTATCTAAATAGTTTCCACTATCTATTTCTCTCCATCTCCAAGCAAATGCGGATACACTTCCTCTAAATTCAACCAACCTCATCCCTGACCAATTAATTAGCGTAATTAGTACATAACTGTACAACCGAATGGATAGTAAGAATCAGTGCTGAAACAAAAATGTAGTTACACTCAAAATTATTTAATGAATCAGAATTTGACTGTTTGAATATGTATCTGCCTCTATAGCTGATAACTTTTCTACGTAAATGTATATTTAAGTTTGAAAATTACGTTTAGTGAAAATTTCATAAATAGTAAAAATCTGATAACAAACACAGACTATAAATACAAAAATTATAAACAGAAGATAACCATGATGTTGTTTGTGGTAGCCATACTAATCTTACCCTCTATAGGTGTATTGGTTCAAAATGTATGCTATACTGTACAAACAAAGAACCCACATGGTGGACACGCAGTTTAGTCCATCAGTTTCATCTCATCTAATTTTAAAAGTGATCAAAGCGGTCAAGGTTTTAATCCTAACTAGTGTACTGAGTTTAATATTATTTATGTTTTCCTACTCTACATATAGATAATTATGGGTAGATTTCCTGTGACTGATACCTTCTTACTCATGTGTTTTTCCTTAGGGTAAATGTGAATACACCGCAAGGAAAGAACATAAACAGACCAAATAGCCACACATTTTATAAATTATTTTTCACTCGGTGTAGAAAAAAATGATAAAAATATTCAAACATAAATGGATATATTAAAATTTATTACCTCGAATAAGATTAAAATTTCGTTTTTTTAATTAAAATTTTAAATATTTGGTTGGGATAAAAAGAGGACGCGAGAAAAAGCCAGTGTTTTTGCAGTTTTTATGGCAAAACATTTTTTTGGCCAAAACAATTAAATATTGCTCCAGTACAAATATAGAACTTAATTTTTTTTTTCATATGATGACCTCAAAATTTATTTAATATCTATCAAGGGTGTTCTGGAATTTAATGACATATTTTTCTCTTCATTTAAAAAGTTTGTTTGATAATGCAGCTATGTTCATTATATATATTCAAGAACTGTTGATATCAACATGTGAAGAAAAGTAAACTCCTTTTTTGTAATGGTGCAATATTTTTTTTACAAAAAACTACAAAAACGCTGGCCTTTTCTCGCGTCCCCTTCCCTCCCACCTTATAATAACTTCTGTAAAAAATTTAAAACATACAAATATATATTAAAGCGATGCCCCAGACTAATTTTTTTTTAATACAGTACCTAGAAAATCACATATTGAAAACATATTAGCGTAATCTAAGAGGCAAAGACTATTTAAGTGTGGTCTAACATCGCTTCACCACACTTTTGGA
>JBCFYV010000024.1:28914836-28946070 GCA_039000515.1 Timema cristinae
CGTAAATTTCAAATTGATATTTTCCCCTCACCTTTCCAAGCAAATTTTAATGCATTTCCTTAAATTTCAAAGTATCCAACGTCTCGGGTTGGTGTACATTTTAATATCGCAAAGAGAGTCGTCCTCTACAAAATAAATTAAGACTATTCTCATAATACTATGACTATAATGTTAAGCTAAAGGAATATAATCAATCAAATTAAGATAATGATTAATGATTTTTTATGTAGTTCTAAAGTTTTGTAAAACCATGTTAAATAACTGAAAATATGTTAAAGACACACACACTCACATATATCTTCAATATAAACACACAATGGTAACTGTAGCTCATTTCCTATTTAACAGAAAAAAGACTTAAAAGGAAAAAATTAGAATAACTAATACATTATATGTTGTTTATTTTCTCTCATAAAATATAGAAATGCGTATTGCTGAAATGTTGTTAATTAAGTCTATTGTAATATAGTCACGTAATATGACTCATTGTCTCCTATTTTGTTTTTCTCATTGGTAAAGTTCAATTTCATTTGTTATTATCATTGCTACCACAAGTAGGAAGAGGTAGTCTATTGTGAAGCATACTATTGAAATTACTAGGCAGATCAGTTGACATAGATATTTTGATATTGACAAAAAAAGCGATCAAGTCAAATATTGTTTTTGCAAAGAAATTGTTCAGTATTGAACGATAACTTCTAAAAAATAATCGATTACATGTTCCGGTATATTTAGCAATGAGTGAATTAAGGGACTTAGTGTGTTTAAACATTATATATATTTTTTTTGATAACACACATAAGTTTTGTTTTTATATTATTATTTTATTATTAATTGTCAAAACCTAATTCTAGAAACCTTTTAATCATAAATTTTAGAGATGATATAAGTGTGTGAGAATGATTCAAATAACTAACAAAACGATTTTATTCAAACAAAATAAAAAATATATTGGTATAACATATTATTGCTTCAAAGAAAAACCTTCACTCAAAATCTAAACAACGCTGTGTTTTTTCACCACAGGCTACAATTACTCTTGTGCTTCAGTGAAAATACCAATCGAATTTAAAATCCATTCACAAGTATAAATTTAGTTAATTATAGTGATCAATGCCTTTATGGGTTCGGTTAACCACGCGAGAATATCTGTATGGAAGTTCTTCCTCTTTAAATGCATACAAATGGTTGTGAATAAAGTCAAAATGACACTGAGAACAAACTATTTAATTAATTTAATAATAGATAAATGAGTATTCTGTTTTTACTCTAAACAGACCTAATATAGCATGGTGTGCAGGTAATCTTTGGGATTGTCAATATGGTCTTAAAGTAGAGGTATACAAGTTTAGATAACCCATCCAATGATGACATTATTTTACCGCAACCGGTGGTAATTATTAATGATATCGCTTCTTTACTTCGTGTTTACTTTACTAATGCACAGAAAACGTATTCTAAAGTCAAAAGACTCGACTCATGTAAAAGACTCGAATGTGTATTTGTTCTGGATTAGTTCATCTGAGACATCAAAGAAGAAGATATAAAAAAAATGAAAGTATGTGAAATATTCAATAAGAAGTTCTCTGATGTTTAGTAGTATTGAAGATGTTACTATCTCACAATATGGAGAGATTGGTGTGGCCGTTGATCTTCCTTAATATCTCCCGATAGATCTCAATCACATGGTGGATGATGGATGGCGCAAAAATAGTTTCAATCAGTATGCAAGTGACCTTGTCTCTGTGACCAGCAAATTGCCTGATTTCAGTAAATCTAACCATAAAACTGAACTAAATACAATCAAATTAATAGCCACAAATAATGGTTATTTTCATTAAACTATCTACAAAATCTTAAATAAATAATAAACAAAAAAACAAAATCAGATCCAATAACTTCCCTACCAACCTCAGTAATGGAAACCCAAATTAATCCAATAAAAAAAAGGATAAAATTAAACTATACTGCTTCTGAAACTCATCGTCTCACCAATATTGTCAAAAAGTTCAACCCCAACATCATTTATTCGCCAATAAACAATCAATAAAAATCTTAGTAACAGCAATTTAAATAAAAATGATAAATATAATAAAATTGGAATTGGTAATCTCACTTTTGAATGCAACAGTATATACATTGGAGAAAGACAGGCATTAGCTTCAAGGATCGCTATAAAGAGCACATTTCTGATTTCAAATACAATAGGACTAAACCAAAATTTGCAGATCATCTAAAAAACACCAATCATCAACTCAAACCAATTGATCAGTGTATGAAACCCCTTCACTTATCTCATAAAGGCACGAAATTAAATATAGCTGAAGATTTTTTCATTCAAGCAGCTTTATTAAACAATCAATCAATTCTTAACGAACAATTACAATTCTCAAATCAAATTCTCGTCAATACATTAAAGCATCTACCTAAAGACATTAAAATCCTGTAACCTTATTTGGCTTGCTCTACTTTCCATCGTAGAAAATAACACTTCCGAGACGGAGTCGAGAAGATAAGTTCCTTTTCATCCAGTACCATAATGATAGCTATCCTTGATTCCATAGATCTCTCAACACGCCAACCGATTTCAATAGCAATATCTCAACCTAACACTATTCTACCATGGTCCTCTAAACTCTACCTTGTATAGCTCTCTTAACATTAGTCTTTTGCTTTTACACACAATTATTTTTTGGCCACAGCTAGATCGGTTAACATCTCGCTGTCGTATCGATACATTTGTGTCCTTCACAACGACTTTTAAGTTTGTTTGTTTAGTAATAATAATAATTATTATTATTAATCAATTTTTGGATAACAGTATTTCTCATTCACTATTAATTCCTTAATATTATTTTGTCATCATGCTTCTTTAATTTAGTTTTACAGTGTCCATGATTATGACACGTGTCGAAACATGTCGGATTGAACTATTCCAGCATCTTTCCAATGCTGGAAATGCACAAGGAGTAATGGAACAAGGATAAACAGATAAGACTTATAATATTATAAAATTATCAACTACATTCATATCCGTCTCAAATTTGTTAACCTAAAAATTAAACTTTATAAGTGTCAACTTCAATAACTATCTAAACTTTAAACATTGTTGCATTAAATATTGCATATCTTAGTCATTGTATATCAATACTCAATCATTTCTTATAACCGATTTGCAGATGTTAACTTTTTAATTCAATTTTATAATCTGAATTATCAACCTACATGTAATTTGATCATTGTTTTGTCAAACTTATTCTGCCTTATGTAAGTTTTACAACTTTTTTTTAACGTGTTTTCATGTATTTTAGACTTATCATTACCTAATATATTGCTCAATTGATGATGAATTAATTTATTATGTGTGTAATGTTCATAATTTGGCAATATGTTAGTACCATAAGTTAAAGATAGTTATATATTTTGATCTGCAAATTCAATTTATTCCATAAATTAACTTAACCAATTCATAAATCAATTCTTTCTATATATTTCTGTTAAATATATCTAAGTCTTAAATTCTAATTAAAATACACTCCTTACTTTCAACTTGTTTAGCAATTTTTCTAAAATGTTAATGATTAATGTTATGAGTAGCGCGCACACACACACACACACACACGCGCACACACACACATTACATTAATCTTATTTAAAGTTTCTAATAAAAATAGTTAGTGATTAATAGAATATGTTATTAAAGAATAGAATGTTATTTATTTTAACACAATATATAAAGATACGTGCCTTCTAATATTTTGTGAATAATTGTGTGTATAAAGCAAAGTGACAAAGTGCATTGTTTCAAACCCATGCTTGACTTTATAAATTTATCTTCAATCATTTATTATTGCTGTGAGTCATAAACAAGCAATGATAGGTAGTCTTCTTCTTTTAAATTTTTCAAAATGGAAAGTGATATGAGCTTAAATGGAAATTCATATAGTGAAACATCAAAGTAATATTTCTAAAATATTTATTTTCAAAGAAATTTATAATACTGTGCGAGAAGTTCTTCTAAAGTAATCATCAATTTCATTTCAAATTTATTTAGTCTGTGTTTATTTTGTTATGAATCCTTTTAAAACATCCACGTTTGTTAAAGTTTATTTACACTTTTATCTAAATAAGAAATAATTTATTGTAGATACATTCACACACGCATTTATTGGCTATGATATAGCTGTGTAATCATTGTTTTATACAATTAAAGTAATAAATTATTTCTTTTTATTAAATTTAATTATTTTTCCTGCGATCTTCTGGCTTGATATTATAGAGAATTAGTGAGAACCTTAAATAAAGACAATTCATCATATTATATTTTTACAACAAAGCAAAAACAAACTGATTGCAGTTACTAATTGGATGTATTTAGTTAGATAAATATTTTGTTGATTATTTTCTCTCACTGAAAATATTTATATTATAGATTGAAGAGAAATAAACTGACATAACATTGATGATAAACAATATGTTGATCAATGTACATTCCTTTTTAAATTTGTAGGTAAACCAGATTAAATCGGGTTTTAATATACAATGTTGTATAATCGTCTAATTCAAACATGCAAGGGTAAACCCTGGAAGTGGCAACCTGTTCTTGAAGTAGATGTTTTCGAGTTGATTATACATAACTATCCCGTTTAACGATGAAACTAATTACATTCGCAGGTGTTCAAAACTTCATGTATTGATTCTCTTCTTTGCGGAATCGTTCTTGTTTACTTTCTTAATGTATATAGAATTCGGTCTAAGATCAGAGGTATTGGTCTTGAAAAGGATTCTAAAATATTCGTGTCCTTCATTAAGACATTATGCAGAGGTTGTAAACGATGCAATCACAAATCTAATGGACATCAGTCTAGTGTTAAGGAAAACAGAGGTGGTGCCCATACCGCAGTATGGAGAAATTGGCCGACCAGTGGTTATTTCATCACGCCTTCCGATATTGGGGAGGATTTTATTTGGAAAAGGTCTCAAGGGGTTCCCCATACCCAAAGATGGGCCCTATAGCCCCATCAGTTCCAGAAATGCGTCTGGGGAGGGAGTGGGGGCCGGAGGGTTTGGAGGGGTATTTTTTCAAGTAAGGTCTCAAGGGATATCCTTCACATGAAGTTGGGCTCCATAGCCCCAGATTTTATGGAGATGCATGTGGGGGCGGGGAGGGGGGGTCCTGGTTGATAGGGGGTGGAAAATGTGCCTTTTTGACTACCAGTAAAAATTGTTATAATTTTAATAGCGGTTGCACATCTTCAAGTTAACAAATTTCTATTTAAGTCCTTATTTGTCAGTTTAGACTCATAAATAATATACACTTTCATACTAAGGAGATAGACAATTATTATCTTATATTCTAGCAATTAGATCAAAGAGTTAACTGTTACGTAGTTTTTATTATATTTATATAGTGCAGAACATAACTGAATACACAACCTAAACCACAATTTGATATTTCTAGCTCTTCTACAGTTAAATTTTAATGCATTTACTTATGTTTTAACTTCTCCATTTTTTCTTCTCAAATTAGAGTAGATTTAAGTTAGTTTAAATTTATACTGGGGTGGCTAGAACATCAACATTTATTCTTTATTTTATTGAGATTCTTGTGCCTAAAATGATATTCCCAAGTAAGGTCATATTTCAAGTTAGGGGGCTCACTGATTAATGTGAAGGTGATTCGCAAGCTGTGTGGAGCAAAAGTTAATAATTCAAAAGCTTTTAAGTAAAAATAATATATATCCCATTTAGAGAAACAATGGTAACATTTATTTATTTCCTATTTTGCATGAAAAGACATAAAAATAAGCACAGCATACATATAATCACTACTATATATACATACATGTTTTTCTCCCAATAATTCGTGTTGCTGTGATTTTATGAATTGGGTTATAAGGTCACGTGAATTGGCTAATTATTTCTAACACTGGTTTCAAAACAGTACACTTTAGTTGTTATTGTCGCGGCTCATAAACATGTAAAAAAAGGTAGTCTTTTCAATTGATATAGTTCGAAACTAAAATACAGATTATTTTATATGTGCTCTTAGATCTAGACAGAGCAAAGTAATAAGATAACGGTTGAGGTTGTAAATAAAAGGTTCAATTTTTGATAGATAGCTTCTTAAACATATTAATTTATTTTTACATGTTTAAACATATTTATAGATGCTAAATATTACATTTATTTTTAAATATATAAATATTAGTTTCTTACATTCTATGAATATATTTTCGGACGCATTTATTGTTAATATGGGATGTGAAGATTCACTACTTAATCTTTTCTCGTTGATACTCTTTTATTTTAAAAACACTTAGTGAATTAAAAAAACAAATCCATTTTTTTATTTAATTTCAGTGACATAACAAATGCATTTAAGTATCTTCCATTTATATGTAATTAACTACGAAATGTGTGTCAAGACTGTATGGACGGTGCTAAAAAAGATTAAAGGCAAGATATTGTATTGTATTTCCTCTTCCATAAAATAAATATAAATCGCTGTTAATGAAAGTGATATAGCACTAAGCAAAGACCATTAATATAATGTATTCAATTTAAGTTTTATAAAATTAAATAGTCAAAATAAGAGTATTCTCTTTCTAATGTAACAAGCCGTACAAGCAGCTGATTCAGAGTAACCGTGGGTAGTTTTGGTTGGCGTCCACAATGTCTTAAGGCAAATGAGTTCAAGGTTATATAATAAATTTCTCTTTAAAACAATGCCAATATTTTATTGTAACAGGTGCTCAATTCTTGATATATCGATTCTGTACTTTGCAGCATAGTTCGTGTTTACTTCAGTAATGTATAGACAATGGAGTTTCAGGTCTGACGTCTTGACTCCTGAAAAGAACTGGAATAGGGCTTTGTCCTTTAGTATTTGGACGAAGACAACCATGAAGGATTAAGTGAAACTATCAAGAGAATTTGCAAAAGATACAATAAGAAATTCTATGAATATCAGTTTAGTGTTTATGATTACTGAAGATGTGACCGTTCAACAGTACGGAGAGATGGGTAGGGCAATGGCTCTGCCTTCAAATCTCCCAGTAGATCTCAAGCATATGGTGGACGATGGATAGCGCCAAAATGGTTTCAATCAGTACGTCAGTGACTTTGTCTCCATGCACAGGAAATTGCCTGATTACAGGGATCCTTGGTGCAAAGAACCCGGTAGGGTCCTTGAAGATTCACCCTAGACATCCATTACAATACGCTTTTACAATGAAGAGTGGTCGACACTTCTAAGGACAGTTCACTCAGTCCTGGAGCGGAGTCCATTATATCTGTTGACGGAGGTGATTCTCTTCGATGACTATTCTGATCTTGCACACACAAATCAGCAGATGGATGAATATATGTTCACTTACACTAAGGTGAGGGTTGTTAGGGCCTCTAAGAGGCTTGGTCTCATCCAGGTGCGGCTCATGGCAACTCGTCACGCTACGGCACCTATACTCACCTAACTCGACTCCTCTTGCGAGTGCACCGAAGGTTGGCTGGAACCTTTACTTGACCGTATAGCCCGAAAAACACTAACTTTGTTTGCCCATGCGTAGATTTAATCAATGGGTCAACAATTAGGTATGATAAGTCCAGTTCCGAATACATTGGTTGCTTTGCCTGGAGTCTTAACTTTGTTTTCATTCCTGTCTCTAAGATAAAGGAAAGAAGACATAATCACGCCGCAAAATCATTGTGGAGTCATACTATGGCAGGAGGTCTTTTTTCTATCGATAGGGCTTTTTTCGAGTGTATTGGTACCTACGACACCGGCTTAGATATATGGGTGGAGAGAATCAGGAACTATCATTCAAAATATGGATGTGTGGAGAAATCTTGGATGTGGTACCTTTATTCGAGTTGGCAACATCTTTCGAGGAAGCAGACCATACAGGTTTGGTAAAGATGTGTTGAAAGAAAACTTCCAGCGTCTTGCGGAGGTATGGCTTGATGAATATGCTCAGTACTACTATGAATTCACCGGTCACAAAACTGTGGCATACGGAGACGTTTATTCGTGCAAAGATCTTCGCAGGAAGCTCGAATGCGATTCTTTTGAATGGTTCATGGAGAACATTATTCCGGAGATGTTTGTGCCCAAAGATACTATGGCAACTGGGGAGTTAAGGAATATATGGTCCAAGAAATGCCTAGACAGGTTTGGTCAAAATGTAGGACCTTTAAAGGAGTATCCCTGTCGCAGATAAGGAGGATAACAATACTGGATGATGAGCAACGTTGGGGGGATCCGAACTTACGCTGATTGTATGGAACACAGGATAAATTGTATCTTTATTTTTGCTTGTCATGGCCTCAAGGTAACCAGCTCTGGTTTTACGACCCTGTAAAACTTTTAACCCATGATGATTACAATAAACAGTGTCTGAATTTATCAGAAAACAAGGAAACATTGTTTCTGGAAAATTGTACCGATTATAGCCCACGTCAGGTGTGGAAATTTGGGAATATTGATCCGTCCAAATTTATAAAATAATTAAATTATCCTTCCGTCTTTGTTCGCATATGTTTTCTAGCATTGATATTTGGAATTAAATCAATTGAACGTAGCTCCAAGATACTACAATTTAATAGATGCCCGTATCGGTAATATCGTGGTTTAAATAATCAAACCGTTTTGTTCTTTGTTTAACTGTCACATATAGAAAATAATCAAATACTGTTCCTGTTTAATAAGGTTTTTTTTTTTTTCCTAAACAGGTTAGTGAAGGTTCGTCTAAATACATTCGAATATATTTTCACTAAACCGTTATTTTTCATTCCCACCCAATTAAAGTAAATAGGTATGTAGATAGCCTTGTTAGGATAAGGCTAAGACAACTTAATTTTAATATTCTTGGTTTCAGTGCAATATGACCGATAAATTAGGCCCAGAGGTCCAACATGGGATTGAGTCCCCCTCTTCCTTTTCGTATTTTGGGTATTCCTTAAGAACTACACACATATCCAGAGAAAATAAAATTATCCTTGACCAGTGATGATGTAATCAAGATAATCTTTCCTTATCACAAATGTGGAGCAGAACGCAGCAAAGGACACCGTATTAGATTTCAAAGATGAAGACTAAGAGGCAGAATTTTAAACTTCATCTGACCACCATCTTGTTAGTAATGTTAATATTTTATAATAAATAACATAAGAGCTGATAGTTGAATATATAAATATTCATTATTGTTTTTATAAAATTATGCATCACACATGCCAATACCTCGTATATTAATTTTATTTAGTGTTCTATTATCAATTTAAACAATTTGAATATAAGCTACTTTAATTTTTTTCTTGTTATAATTTTAACCATTTTAACCATACGGCTATAGCTATTATTTTATTGTATTACCTAACAAATATTATAATTTAATTTAACACTACTATATCAGTACGATTAGTAACAATACTCTAGCATACATTATAATAAATTTACCTTTTTTTTAAATTCCATTACCTACGAAAACATAATTAAATGTTATTTTGCTAAGAAAAATATAAGTTATTATGTTTCCATAAATTAGTCTGTACCCCTCCCGATCCTTTACTTTGCCATTAATAACATCTTTAATGTAATATGTTCTAAAGTTATCCAATATTTAAAAATAAGAATCGAAACTTTGAGCCCCTCCTAATTAAAAATCGTAAATCTGCAACTTAGTACGATTAAACCAGAGGAGGTTTTAAAACCTTCATTGGATATGGTCACGGTTGTCACCTCACTGCCTGACATGTTTCTCCTCGCCTCCATTACGGCTCAATCTAGCCCTATTTTAATAGTTAAACCATACAGAATCAGTCTATTAACCCGGAAACACACCAATAAATATAAAAACACAACAATATTCACAGGAAACAATAATTATTTAATAGTTAATTTTAAAAAGATTTAAAAAAATACTTTTATATAAAAACTGTAATTTGACATCCAAACCAAAAAGAAAATACACATTAATATTATTTTTTATAATTTAAGATCTATTTCTACATTTCACAAAATATAATAAACATAATTTTTTTTTTTAAATTGGGTAAACATTTTGAAATGTTGTGTTAAAAAAAATTGTTACCACTAATATATGGGGCATAGGCGTGCTAATATTATTAAAAAGTAATATGTCTATATCTTAAATTAATTCCACATGTGTTTTGTAAACTCTAATTTTAATATTGTGGCTTTAACTTTTAACAGACCATTTATTGATTTACATTTAGAATCATATCAATAAATATTAAGAAGCCAGGTTATTTAAAACGTTTAAATGCAATTAAATGTTATGCTGTTTAATTTTTTTTTAATATAATACATTTGTAATTTTCTGTAGGCCACATTTGTAATATATTTTAAAATCACTTAATATCTTTAAAAAACTAAAATAATTATGTCCTTTCTCAGAATAGAACAATTTCTTAGAAGAAAAAAACAATTACTAATATATTAATTTGTAAAATGTATTTTTTGGACAAGAGGTTTGTTGGATTTTAAGAATAATGTTAAAAACACAATAATTTATTTTCAATTTTACTTCTTAATCTCAAGTATAGACGCAGGCGTATTGGTGCAATTATTTTTCAAATCACGAATTATTTTTCTTTAATAAAATGAGACAACAAATATTTGTCCGATAATTTGTTATCTAGGTAGGTACCTAGGAGGCAGCAGAGTCTTTATAAGCATGAGATCGTAACTCAATCCTAAGAAATGTGTTCGATGATTGTACCATGGATGTAAACGATCTCGCACCGAGAATGCAAGTTGATCATAATGCATGAACAACTTTTATAATCATAGATAGCATTTTGCCATATAAGGAAAAGGAATCAACCTTTCTATTGTGCATGTTGTGCCTTTATTTATCTTCAAATGATATATATTTTACCGTCCAAACCCTATTCCAGGATAAACTAGGTCGGATTAGGCCGAATTGACACATCCTAAGAGCCTGAGGATGTACTAGCTAATTCGTTAATCCTGAAATTATGTCCTAGCTTATATGATAAATTAGTATAGCCTACAATTTTATTAGGCAAAACAAGTTTTAGGTTAGGTTAGGCTAGGTTAACTGACAACATTTGCGGGCGAGCTGTGAATAATGGAACCTGTCCAAGGTCGATTCATCGAATGGATTAAGAAGAATGACCATAGTAATTCATAAAAATATCAGGCTTTTAGAACTTATAACACTAAACTAAACTAAAATTTGATTAATTTTATTTCATTGCTTATCTTTAGAATAATGTAATTCCATACTCTTATAACTTAGTTATAAATTTCCAACGGGGAATATTTATATTTATAACCACCCTGTAAATATTGTTAGGTATTGGTTCGTTAATAAACTTACCATGTCGACTAAACATAAAAATATATAAAAATAATTAAATTATAAAATATTTATCAAATTTTAAAACTTGTACAGCTACATAACTTATTTTATTCCACAAGGCCACACAAATTCGGTATCATATTTATTCTGAAAATGTATCGTTACTTTTTTTTTTAAAAAAGCTTGAAATTTGTTGTGAATGCAGACGAACCTTTGAATGTTTGCTACTAAAATAGGTTGTATAACTGCCGAGTCACATAAAGCTTGTGGCCAAAGATGAATATTTCCCTCTCTCTTTTGAGATTTTCTTTTGTGCGCCAGTGAGTGAAGGGGATCTGCCGTCTAAATGGCATTATCGGTTCAGGCCAAGCTATTCACCGATGCATGTCAATTCGCTCTCAACTTCTATCGTGATGGATTTCAGAACTCTGGAGCCATGGCTCTTATCAATACGGGTCAATAAGTTCAGGAAAACAAGGTAAAAAAATATAGCATTGGTCTAGAAAAATTTGCTGCACAAAAATTCTAGCTACAGAACATATACAACACCCAGTCCCCTAATCTTAATTTTATCAATAGGAAAGGGGAATCCCCAATCTGGGCAGCAATGGATTTTCAAAAGTTGGAAAAGGGGAGAGGAGTTGAGCCTGTCCCTTTTAAGATAGTAATCAAACCTGTTTACAACTGAGATAAGCGTCTTAACCCACTTGTTGCGTAAACATTTAAATTTTAACTCAAGTAACGTTGAAATTACAATTGAATTTCAAGTGAAGTTAGATAAAAACAATTTAAAATTAAGTACATGCAATTGCAGAATAAACCATGACAATTTATGTGAAGATTTTAAATAATATTATAGCTTAATAAATTACTATTTAAATGTAGTTATGTAGACGACAATAAACACGCGCTACTTTATATCAAGTAGTCCAAGTGTCTTCTGCCAGGAAGACATACGATTGAGCTAGAGAGGTCTGTCCCTCGATGTTCAAACTACTAATAATGCCAACGTTCAATATCCGGGCAAAAAGCATAGTGTCCTCGTATTAAGAGATGGTTATAGGCTCTGTGTATAGTATTGTACGATCTGCTTGAGTTAAACAAAAAATGAAATACATTTTATTAATCATCTATGTTAATTCAAGAACATTAATATACATAAAAATGTAAAGTTTAATCAAATTCAAACAGACCATGATGGCGGACTAGCGGAGTGAACATCATGCTTGTCTAGTCTTGTTTGCCGATGACGAGGTGGTCAATGATTGAATACCGGTTTAGTGTACTGTTGTACTCTGATTGTAATCTCGTTCTCTCATTAAAATGTTGATACATTTCCTCTAAATCGCATCTTAATCATTCCTACACTTTAAGAATGATTAAATGTGAATATCTTGAAAGGGTGGTAAGGCGCGTTGCGCAATTACCACACTAGTTCTGGACTTTATAAAGAACTAGCCAATAAACCTGTAAGAAAATAAAACTATTGCTTTTATTGCTTGACTTTAGTTAGCATAGAAATTTCCGTGCTTTGTGTCCTTATTTACAAAATTTTTTTCAACATGACATTGTTAAAGATAAATAATTTTGAATAGGGCCTAAATGTTTAAAGTGAATGTTTTTTTCTTCTTTTTTTTACTTAAAATATATATACACTATGACTGTGATTTTTTTTATATCCACCCCGGGTTTCTTTCAAATAAAATTCTGTAACGGAAATGGGTATGGGGAAGGCGCAGACGTGATACGATGAAAGAAAAGTGTAAAGCCACTGAATAGCAAGATTTAGCTTCCAGAAGTCTCTTCAATATTACGAAAAGCCAAGACTAAAATGCTCCGCTTAGAAGGGCATTTCATACACATCGACCTTACATTGTGTGTTATTCAAAATATTGTTTACTTTCTTACTAAGTTAATCCTTTCAACTTTTCAGTAAAGATGGTTAAATTCTTTGGCACATATTTTCTGTCACACAACGTTTACATTATTTGGAATTCTTTCAAATGTAGGCGAAGAATAGAAAAGAGAGATTTATTTTAATTCCGCAGGTTAACACAATTTTTCAAATAACTTTAAAGAACAAGTGTAAATACTTTCATCCATATTGTGTAGACATGCTTTGGTGGCCGCATGATCTTAAGCGTCACTCCCTCAATATATTGGACTGCTAATGACGTGGAGATAGGAGTTCAAATCCTGGTCGGGGTGTACTGAGATAATTTTTTACAAATGGTTTTCAAGTCTCTTTATCCAAGCAAATGTGGGTACACTTACAATTCAACGCTCCTCATCCATAGCTCAATAGCGTAGCTAGTACATACGCGTATAACCTGAACGGGTTTTAAGACTTGGTGCAAACAAAAATTAATTTATCTATTTATTACAAATTTCTCACATTTTTGGTTACACGGAAAAAAGGTGCCAGTATCATCTAGTTCTCTATTGACAGTTAGAATATATCTTTTATATTGACTGGATGCTGTGAGGTGTTTCTCACTATAAAGTCTCTCACTCTCCTTCCACGCAAATGCAAGTACGCTTCCTCTTCATTCTATTTTCCTAATACTCATCCCTTAAGGTGGGGTAGAAGAGGACGCAAGAAAAGACAATTTTTTTGCAATTTTTTTTATCAAAACATTTTCTTGGCATAAATAAATAAAATATTGCTCCAGTAGAAAGCATAAAGTTTAGTTTTCTTCACATGATGATATCAAAAGTTCTTGAATATCTGCCAAAGGTGTCCAGGAATTTAATGACAACTTTTTCTCTTCATTAAAAAGTTTGTCATCTAAATCCGCTATGCTCATAACAGATATTCAACAAATTACTGTTGATATCACCATAGGATGAAAATTAAACTTCATGCTTCTACCTGAGAAATAATTGATATATTTCCTCTAAAAAAATATTTTTCTATAAAAACTGCAAAAACACTTACCTTTTCTGGCTTCTCCTTACATCCCACCTTAAGTGTAAATATTAGAATTGCCTGGGTGTGTAGTAAGACGCCAAACAATAAATTTGTTTCGAACATTTTATCTAAAAAATCAACGCAATAAAATTATATTTTATAAAATATAAATTTACCATTTTAAACACAACTTATAATCGAATAGCTAGGAATATAATATGAGATTATTGGCAACCCCATAAAAGTCTTTATTTTGATATTCTTTAGAGCTACATTTGGAGTTGACTTTATTGACAACTACATCCTATACTTTCATTAAAGTTTTCTGTTACTATTGAAAATTACAATTTTTATGTTTGCTTACTCAAGGACATTAACAGTATTTTTTTATTAATTTTTTTAGAAATTTCAAATGTATCACAACTGTGTATTTGTGTGTGTGTGTGCGTGTGTGCGCGCAGAACTCGTGTCTGATTATTGTAAACACCTATTTTTTGTCTTTGTTTCAGATAAGAATGTAACAAAATTTCATCTCTAAAGAAGACCTCGAATTTATTTGCCAGAATCGCTCAATGTGCAACATTTATAAATAAACTTAGTACAATTGCATTCAATTTTATCTTGGCCAAAGTGAACAAAGTATGATAATCTATTACCTTAGCTTAAATATACAAATGACTTATAATTTAAAGTAGAAAGTCAATTTAAATTGATTTATTTCAAAGGACACATAAGATATTTAAGTATTTTAAACATATTTGTGATAGGATACGTTTGTTGATTGATTTTTGCATTGATTAAACTTAAGTGGAGTGACTGTTAGCTCGACAGAATGATTCTTCTCTTAAGATCCGGTCGGTAATAGTTATCTTCCGGTTTATAATCCTACTTGAAGTGGATAGGTAATCGATTGTTCTCGGAATTGGCGATCAAAACAGGAATCAAGATGAGAAGAGATTGGTTCAAGGTCCGGTGTTTCAAGTTGGCCGTGGTATCTTGCTGCTTAATGACTCTCATTGGTATTTTAGGATTGCCCGTCCAGGGCGCAGGTGAGTCTATTACTTATTATTTCTGGTGTGGGAGGTTCAACTACTGCTTTTATCTGATGCGGGAGGGTTAACAAATTATTGGACTCGGGGTTGTCAACAATGTCTTACCATTCTACCTCCACGCAAATGTGGATACATCTACTCTAATTAGTACAATTTTAAACCCTGTTTTCTAGGTTTAAATAGCCAAAACGAAAATTAATATGTAGTGACCAAAAACTTTTATTTTAGTAAAAATTTTAAAGCTAGGTGTGTTATATATAAATAGGGAACGGAGTTTAGGTAACATGAATATTTAAAATAGTCAGGCCATTAAAAATAAGGGATCCAGGCACCAGACTAAACACTTAAGAGAAAAAAGCACCCAGTAGATACTACAAAATTAATTTTACTTTTTACTATTTTATTATATAAAGCTAATTGACATTGCTGTATTTTTTTTAGCATCCTGTCTCCCTACTAGTTCTGGGTATACGCATATGCTGCACTAATTACGCTCAGATGTTAGAGGTTAGGAAGGTGATATTTAAAGGAAGTGTATCTGTGTTTGCGTGGAGGGAGCGTGAAAAAAATTTGGTAGCAAACATACTTCAAATAAACCAGACTGAGATTCGAATCTTGATCTCCCCTTCATCGAAAGTCCAGTCTACTGCAAGAGTGACGTTTAAGCCCATTCGACCACTGAAGTGGGTCACGTGATGTTAATCATTAAATAATTCTCTAGATTTTCGGTAGTAAAATGTGTTATATTTCTGATATAACATTTTTTATAATTTGAAAGCTGAGTTCTAAGTCAAATAATGTCAAAGGATAAAATTTCAAATTTCCCCTTTTCGAAGTAATTAAACTTTTCTCCTGCAGTGGCATGCTGTTTCCTCCCAAGATGTCTGCCACTGCTCCCACTGTCCTCAAGCCGAGTTACGCTCGTTGTAAGATATGTAAAAAGTGTCTATTTTCAAACCTACTCCAAACAATTATGCCGCCACTTACAATTTCTAAGAAACCGGACTCTTTCAGCAAATACTCCTCGGTCCCGGCACAGAGCTATCTGATTACCAAACCCTTCCTTCACCTCTGACAATGACATCTTGTGAATGTGGGGAATGCCAGGCCTCCACCGTGGTTCGGATTCCACGTTAAACTGTAGGTCCTTCATTTCATCTCACAATCACCCTATCATTACACATTAGCGTAAGTGCGTATAACCCGAACGGGTAGTAAGACGCGGTGCTATTAATAATAAAATAATAACTTTCAGCAAAAAATCCATTCCGTAGGAAAAAAAGAGGAGCCAATTCCTAAAAAGGTACTTATTCATAAAATAGGCAAAAACCAATAGAATATACAATATACACTATAATATTAAAACATATTACTCATAATAACACAGTTCTTTACGATCAAGGAAAAAAAAGGCAAATAGGCAAAATTCTGTCTCTAGTTATAACTAATGAGCTAGTATCTCAATTAAAAAATTAAGGCAAAATTTTAATTTGATATTTCAAGTAGTTTGTAAATTCGGTTTGCTTTAGAAAGTTTATTTGAGTAGTTTTTAAGGAAAAACGCTTGAGTTATGGAATAGTTCTGATAATAAGGACCTTTAAGACAATATTAATATATTTGTTCCTCATGTTAAATTTGATAACATTTTCCTTTATTATTGGTATTATTTTATAGGTATTGTATTTGTCAATAAAAATCCACAGTTTAAGGTGGAGGTGTAGGAGATACGATAAAATATCGGCGTTTTTTTTAAAAAGATTTTATAATTTTTTTTGTCAAAATAAATAAAATAGTGCTCCAATAGAAACAGAGTTTAAATTTCTTCCCATGGTGATATCAAAAGTTGTTTAATATCTGTCATGATTATAGCGGCATTAGATGACAACTTTTTAAACAAAAGAAAAATTAGTCATTAAATTCCAAAATATCCTTGAAAAATATTCCAAAACCATTGAGGTCACCACGTGAAAAAGAAATAAACTAAAGATTTCTACTAAAAAATATTTGATTTATCTTGACCGATTTTATTTTTTACATAAGGACTGCAAAAATACTAATCTTTACTCGCTTCCCCTAAATTTCCACTTTTAAATTACATCACTGGACCTCTGAGTACATGAAAACATTTCAGATAATTTTTTAACTGTCTTATACGGTACTTCCTACCATAATCCTTCTATTAATACAAATACTATGCAATATCAAATAATTTACCAAAGCTGAATTTATTTAGAATGTGATCTCGTCACTGATGTCATCAAATATGGTAATGTATACTATTAAATTTTAATAAAAAAAGTTAATCAAAAAATGAGGATTATTTTGAATTATATTTCAACCATACCTAACTATCTTAAAATATCCAACATTGAAATACGCTTAGTTATTAATTCTGTGAATCTTTAAAAAAATATCTATATCACAAATCGTTGTTATTAGTTTAAAAAATCCTTGAATTATATCCGGCATGATAATACCATATCCAAATGAAACCCTTGGGAGTTATAGCAATGTAACCATTAATTAGAACATCTCTTTCTATGCAATCGTTTTACTACACCCCTTCCTCTCCACCCCGACTACCCTAATTAACAATATTTACTGCCAAACTCAATCCCTCCTCCCCTCTAACATATACATACCCTTTTCCTCCCCTATGACCTCAGTTTGAATAGGAATTGGTTGTTAAAACCATGTTAATATTAATTTTAACAGCTCTTTTATCACTAATTCAAAAAGTTTAATTATGTCTATAACAGTGCTTCATAGGGGCTTGCTTCCTTTATGTGTGGTTTATTTGTTTCTAGTCGGCAACCCTCTTGAAATGACTATATTAGAATAAAATATTATCCATAGGGTGTTCCAAGTTTCTAAGCCTCTTCATATTAATTATACAGTTTTAGAGAACCTAGACTACGGGCAAAATTATAATCTGACTTAGGTACAAAATATATTTCAAATTAATTTAAATATAAATATTATTCGAATAAAAGTGTCATGTGGTTTAGTAAATAATAAAGGATTTTAATAAATTATTATTATTATTATTATTAGTACCGCGTCTTACTACCCGTTCGGGTTATACGCACTTACGCTAATGTAGGACCTACAGTTTAACGTGGAATCCAACCACGGTGGAGGCCTGGCATTCCCCTTTAATAAATTAAAAACAATACTTAACTAAGAGTATAAATTTTGTCTTTTGATTTTATAAATCGGTAATTACAAACCTTACTTTTATTGAATGTCATGATAAAAATGTCATTAAATGTGGTCTCCCCAAACACATTTTTGAAAATCGAATGCTTTCAGTAGCTAATTGGAGTGTTTCTCGCTGATTTTTTAAAAAATTAGACGAATAAAGGGTCTATTTAAAGTGTCCTCCTACGGATTCTGTTTTAAAAATGGGATGCCTTAGAAGCCATTAAGATTGATATTCGCCTGGATTAAAAAAAAAAGCCTTTGAAGCTATTTGGAGTGTTCCCTCCCTGAAAAAGTTTTGAAAAGAGAATGCTTCTATAAATATTTTGAAGATGGCCTCCATCTTTAGCTTAGTAAAAAAAATACAAAACATTTTGGGGCTTGAGGGGGTGGGGGTTGAACTCTCTAAGGCCCCCAATCCCTTTCGCCCATGGTTACCAGGATAAGCACAGCTTGTTGAAACTGTGCTTGTGGTGTGTTCTTATCCACACAGTCCACATTCGAAAATTAATTTATAGGATACGCTCTAAATAGCTACCATGGGCATGCATTTCTGTTGCGACTTGACCATTGAAGGCTCTACTGAATGTTGACAATAATAATTATTCATAAATAGAGTTTAAAACTTACTCTATCTACCTTGGCAACATTCAACATTCTGCTGAAAACAGACTGAAGTCAGCAAACTTAGTACAAATTGACTTATCATAGGATAAAGCATCAAAAAACCTTAGTAGTATAGATTGCGATACTTGGTTTATAGGGAAAACCCACACGATAATATTAGAAACATAATTATTTTAAGGAAATGCATCATTAATCAATTAGGATATGCTCTATATCGCTAAATATTGATTCACAAGTTTGCCGAATATTGAGAGCAGAATCCTGCTGGGTAGTATGTGTACTCATCATGTTTGGCAAATCACACATTAAATAGCTGATTATTAATATATTTGATTTTAGTATACAACAGTATTGTTTATAGTTATTGTGATGTGTATTGAAACAAATGCATGTTTCAAGAATGACACACATTCTTTTCATTTAAAGAGTTAACTCAAATAATTTCACAACAATAAACGCGCTTGTATGTTGTATTTAGATTTGTAGGTGAATGCATGCATAGATTCGATTGGTTTGGGTGCATACGCACTGATTGAGTGTGTTGGATCTGGAATTTGATTGGTTTTCCCACGTAGGCATACCGAAGAAGTGTGGACAAAGCTGAGAAGGTTTCTACATGTGCAGAATGACCAACGCTGTTCGAACTGACTTCTTGCTATAGGCTTATAGCTTGTCAAGTGATCTCATTTCCGTTTTGCTTTGGTTTTTCGGAGAAAGTGTGAATTCACAATAACTCCTAGCTCATGACAGAGATAGCCCAAATAATATTTGAATTTTGTAAACGCGTATTTTTTCTTTACTGTGTCTTTAAACCCGTTTGGGCTATACGTTAATTGAATATGGATGAGAAATGTATGGCTTTAGATTAAATGTACCCTCATTTTCGTGGAGGGTGGATGAGAAATACTTTAACATCTTAAACACACCCGACCGGAATTATAACGTCGACCACTCTGTCACCAGCAATCCAGTCCAACATTAGAGTGATGCGTATGACCATTCAACCATCAAAGTGGGTGAGGAATAGTAGCCTATGAACCGAGTCTCCCTAATAGTCCAGTACCAATTTAAAGGTGGTACACTCGTTTGTGTGAAACCATTTGAGGGGAAAAAAACCTCACTGCAACCACTTTGGAATCTAATTTCACTCTCCTCGCCACCTCTAATGTGAGACAGAATTTCTTGTCCATTTGCCCAAAGATGTGTATAAATTGTTGTCAATAAAATATACCATCGACATTATTTATAGGTCATCCATCTTGCGATTGGTTCTCTGCAGCTCTCCACTTTTGTCCATCCTGGGCGAAATTTACACATATTTTTTATCTTCTTCTGCCAACATCGTCCGTTATCTGATTCATGTACTCCAGTCTTGGTTTCCCTCTTGAATTTCTCCCTTTCCTATCTTCTTCATGTCTCAGTAAATGGCCTACTCTGTTAACTCTTCTTTGCTGAATACCTTTTAAAAGCTCACTATTTTTTGTTTGATTTTCTTATAACCTTATATACCAAATTATAAAATATACCAAAGTTATCGAAACTTCATGGTGTTTAAAAACGGCGTGTTTCAGTACTAAAACGCAGGACTTTGGGGATCTCACAGTAGCGTCAGTCAGAGGTAAATACAGGTTCGACCACCAGAAGGCATGGGTGAGGGCTGGGCGATGTGGTTTTGGTAAAGGGGGAGGGTCGTGTGGGACCTGGGGGGGGGGGGGGGGGAGGCTGAACGTACTGTCATGTCGACATGCACCGTGAAGTTGTCATGCCGCGCCACTGTCGTGCAACAGGTTGCTTGTTGCGTGCTGTACTCCTTGATCGTGGTGACTCCCCAGGAGTTCCGGGTTTGCGTGACTTGTCCAATCAGAAATTTCATTGTGTGTCTCTAGAGCCCTTACTCTCTAGACACTTCGTAAAGTGTCAACATGGCACGGAAATACTTATTTACACGTAGACTGTGCTTAGATAATCTATATACTTATTTTGGTAGGGAGATTGGTATCTGATAGTTACTAAATTTACTCAAACAGTTTTAATATATTCATACACCATGTTATGTTTGGAGAGTTATTATAATACCTATAAAATAAAACAAATAATATAATTGGATATCGATTTTGGCTGCAAAAAGGTTTTGAACTATATAAACTGTTAAGTTAAACCATTAATATATATTTTTTTAATATTTGGAGCATTAAAGATCACTATATGACGGGGGAGTGGAATTGTATCCATTCGGAATGGTATACATTACAATAGTTTTGTAAAAAACTGCTTTTTTGAAAAATTGGAATTGTATCCACTGGAATTATATCCACAAAAATTGGAATTGTATCCACTTGGAATGGTATCCATTCCAATAGTTTTGTAAAAAACTGCTTTTGTGAAAAATTGGAATTGTATCCACTGGAATTATATCCACAAAAAACTGGAATTGTATCCACTCGGAATGGTATCCATTCCAATAGTTTTGTAAAAAACTGCTTTGGCGAAAAATTGGAATTGTATCCACTGGAATTATATCCACAAAAACTGGAATTGTATCCACAAATGACCGACTTTTGGTTTAACATAAGGAACGTTTAACGTAAAAACTTTGTCACACTTCTGGTAGAGGGCAGCAGGATGGAATCTTCTTAACTTACTAATTGTATACTAGAGTGCAGCCTTGTCTAAAAATATTTTCTTAAACATGAAGTATTCATTCTCTTTAAAGATTGCACTGCATACTAGAAAATTAATTTGCAATCTTATTTAACTGGTAAGATTCTTTTTTTCAGGTCAATGCATTTTAAAGTATGTATAGACTTATATAATTTTAAAAAGATAAATCAATTATTTAATTTGGCAACAGACTTTAACCACTATGTTAAAAAATTATTTTTAAAAATCTAGCTTTAATTTATTCAAATCTAGTGAGAAACGAGACACTGTTTATGAATTCTGGCAAGAATTTTATTAATGTGAATTGGCAGCACTGCTTTGCTCATGTCCTATGCTCAGTGAGCTCTAGTGATGGGAAGAATTGAGTAAAAGTAGTAGACTACACCTTTTGTGTATCGTAATCGGCTGTACTCGATTCTTCCAGAAATACTCACGTAAAAATAGTTGCTCCCTTTTTTTATCTTAATATATAATAAACAATATTGGTTGGCATGTTTAACGTGTTATTTTAATACAAAATATTTTTTCCCATACAGTTCATTTTTCAGTCATACTCTTATCAGTACAAGTGTTAGAACAATATTCAATCCCCATTCGACATTTTATCAATAATACATCTATGACCATATCGGGAATGGAACTCAGGACGCCTAGCTTGGTTGGCACACCCACTACCAACTGTGGTAGTGTTGAATTTATGCTAGGTGTTTCTTTAAATATTCGAGCCCCAACCTCATTACTAACGGTGACAGTAATTGCAAGCGATGTTCACCACAATTATTACAACCCCCATAAAATTTCTGTATTTCCCACACTAGTTGAAATATACTTATGGTGTGATATTAATATATAGACTTTTGAAGCTGAAAGACAATGTTAATTTTCATAATTTGATTGAAAAGAAGTGGTTTAAGAATCAGTTTTTTTAGTATATATTGCGTTCACTAGATGCATCAGTGAATGTTGTATAATAAATATTGGGTGCTTATTTCGTATAAGTAAATGTGTTTATTTTTAAGCTACGTAATTGCAACTCCACTGATTAGAAAGAGAATAGCGTTAACGGGATACCATTGGGATAGAAAGAGACGTAAATATTTATAAGCGTATCTACTACAATCTAAGAGCGAAACGACCTATCGGTATTCATTATTTGCTCCATAAATTTATAAAGGTTTTGTACATATTTATGATATTTAGATATTTTAGTAACAATTCATCACACGAATAATAATATAGCCTGACTTTTATTAAAAATTCGCGTGTCTTATCAAGTGTTAAAAGAGAAAAAAAACTCAAATTTATTTCTCTCACTCATTATATAAAAGACGACAGATAGAAAATTTCATACACAGACGTCGAAATCAAATGATCATTGGCTGTTTTGATCTGAGTAAGGTTAATCTTATTGAGACTAGTATTTCCATTTTTAGCCTAAATATTAGAGTTTAACCATAGCTAATTGTTGATAATTAACATCTACAACGATGATCAAGTCACATTTTAAATTCTCCTAACCATAAAATATATTGATAAATGATAACATCCATCACTAACATTTTGACGAGTTTGAAGAGGAAAATGTAATGTCAAATAGGCCTACTTGTTCGGCTTTGCGAAATTTCAGGCAAGTTAAATTATTATTTTTATTCTATTTTGTGAGGTTGTTGACAGAAAACTTTTAGCAAGCATATATCACTTTTTAGACATATTGGTGGCCTGGTGGTCTAGGGGTAAGGTGTCAGACTTCTATGCTGGCGGCCGGGGTTCAATCCTCGGTCCCGGCAAAGATTTATCTGATTACCAAACCCTTCCTTCACCTCTGACAAGACATCTTGTGAATGTGAGGAATGCCAGGCCTCCACCGTGGTTCGGATTCCACGTTAAACTGTAGGTCCTCCATTTCATCTCACAATCACCCTACCATTACACATTAGCGTAAGTGCGTATAACCCGAACGGGTAGTAAGACGCGGTGCTAATAATAATTTAGACATATTTTATTCTTATATATTCTAAACATTTCCAGATTTTGACTCCTGATAAAGTTGCATTGTAGATATATCAATTTGTTGTTAAAAATCATTCTTTAAAAATAAAATAAATTTGAAAGTTCAAGAATAATTGATTTATGATAGTTATTGTTTAAAAAAATAGGCCTAAATAAAATTAATACACAAGAATATGAAGAATCGAAAACTTAAAATATTTATAATGAACGTTGGTACATTCCACTACAGTGAAATCAGGTATAGAATACAATAGGTTTTAAGAATAAATAAAAACCCCATAAAACAATCTTATTAATCAAACTAAAAATAATAAAATTCCAGATGTCAAAATAAAATATCGAGTACAGATGATTACGATACACAAAAGGTGTAGTCGACTACTTTTACTCGATTCTTCCCATCACTAGAGCTCACTGAGAATAGGGCATGAGCAAAGCAGTGCTGCCAATTCACATTAATAAAATTCTTGCCAGAATTCATAAACAGTGTCTCGTTTCTCACTAGATTTGAATAAATTAAAGCTAGATTTTCAATAATAATTTTTTAACATAGTGGTTAAAGTCTGTTGCCAAATAAAATAATTGATTTATCTCTTTAAAATTATATAAGTCTATACATGCTTTAAAATGCATTGACCTGAAAAAAAGAATCTTACCAGTTAAATAAGATTACAAATTAATTTTCTAGTATGTAGTGCAATCTTTAAAGAGAATGAATACTTCATGTTTAAGAAAATATTTTTAGACAAGGCTGCACTCTAGTATACAATTAGTAAGTTAAGAAGATTCCATCCTGCTGCCCTCTACCAGAAGTGTGACAAAGTTTTTACGTTAAACGTTCCTTCTGTTAAACCAAAAGTCGGTCATTTGTGGATACAATTCCAGTTTTTGTGGATATAATTCCAGTGGATACAATTCCAATTTTTCACAAAAGCAGTTTTTTACAAAACTATTGGAATGGATACCATTCCAAGTGGATACAATTCCAGTTTTTGTGGATATAATTCCAGTGGTTACAATTAAATTTTTCACAAAAGCAGTTTTTTACAAAACTATTGGAATGGATACCATTCCGAGTGGATACAATTCAGTCCCCTCTATATGACTAGGCTGATTATATCAAACATACAAACCAACTGAATCCTAGAAAAATACAACACCCAGTACATCAGCTGCTATGTTTTTAATTTTATTTTTAATTCTGTGTCTTGCTACCCGTTAGGATTGTACGCACATGTAATAACTACGCAAATATGTAAGCAATGAGGAAGGATTACTTAAGAGAATTATATCTACAATTGTGTGGAGGAAGAATGGCAAAGTCATTCATTAAAAAAACAACTCAGTAAATCCAACCAGGATTCAAAACCCTATTTTTCTATATCAGCAGTCCAATCTATTGCTAGAGTTACATTTTAGGGTCACTCAACCACCGAAGTGGGTTGAGCTGTTAATTTATCACAATGAAAGGATATGATCCAATAATTGTAGTGATGACAAAGCTTTTGGCATGCCGGAAATATAACCTGAAACACTTATTTTAATAAATAGCTACACCACCAACCGAGTTAAGGTTTTTGACTTAATTTAGTATATATGTATAATAGTTTCTCCTGAAACAGTATACACAACTATATTTAATGTATACTTTTTTACACCTAATACGCAATTAGGATTTATAAACCAGTATAGGTGACCTGGTGGTCTAGGGGTAAGGTGTCGGACTTCCCTGCTGGGGTTCCGGGGTTCAATCCTCGGTCCTGGCTCAGATTTATCTCATTGCCAAACCCTTCCTTTACCTCTGACAAGACGTGTACTAATCACAACTTGTGAATGTGTGGAATGCCAGGCCTCCACAGTGGTTTGGATCCCACGTTAAACTGAAGGTCCTCCATTTCATCTCACAATCACCCTATCACTACACATTAGCGTAAGTGAGTATAGCCCAAATGAGTAGTAAGACGAGGTGCTGATGATGATGAAGATAATAATAATAATTACAACATCTAATGTCAATAATAACCCCACCCTCCGTCAAAAATAAAAATGCCAATTTTATATGTAAAGGGAGTTTCACAGGCCCGTAAAGCTACACTACAAATAAAATTGCCAATGAAAACTTTATTTAATTAGCAGTGTGCCTACTGGCATGTCAAACCTTTCAGCTAAGGTTGAATTTCGCCTTAAATCAAAGCCCGATTTTGATTGGATAATTTTTCTCATTATTATTCTCCATTGTATATCCGTTTTACTTTAATAGGATTCTGATAGATTTACTTAATTCGACTTATCTTATTTAAAAAAATTATTGTAGGTTACACTGTAAGAAAAATCTGTGGTAAAATTTCCATACATGTATTGGAAGTAATTAACCCATACAAGTATTGAAGTTTTCCCATACACAGTCATGGGAAAAGTGCCACACGTCGGTAGTAATTTTCATGTACTGGGTCGGTATTTTTCCCATGTTTGGATATGGAAAATATACAATTTCTCCTTTATGTTTATTGTATTTTTCTTATACTTCGTTGGTATTTTTCCCATACCTGTGTATGGAAAAATTAATATTTGACCGCCATTAAGATTGTGATTTTTATATACTTGATTGGTATTTTTCCCATACCATACAAATAATACTTATTTAGGCACTTTAAAATCTTTTTACCTATAAGTGCACATAAGGAGCACATCACATCAGATCACTTTAAAAGAATTCAGACAACATCAAAAAAGGACTTACGCCCTTTAAATAAATAAAGTGCACTAGGGTAAAAGTGCGCTACTATTAAGACACAGCCTATATTTTAAGTTAATAAAATAGTTTGGTAGGATACCTAATCTTTTTTGATATTATAAATGATACACCTATTTTACTAAGCTTTAGTCACATGTAGGAAAATGATAGCTCAATCTCTATACAAGATGAAAACAATTTGAATCACAAAATAAACAACTGCCACGTGGTGTTTTGTTCTTATTACAAAGTTAGGTTAAACAAGCGAAATTCTTCCATTTTTCACATCATGAATTATATTCATAAATAATTAACTTGTTCTTCACTAACTGGTGAGAAAATACAGCAGCAAATATACTCCTTTAACAAAAAAAATTAATAATTCGATAACTTTTTTATTTACACTATGTTCTTCTCTAAACAAATATGGCGAACTTCTTCTGAACTTGAAGACAAACGTGTCCCTCTTTCTCTCTCTCATTCTATTATAGCGCATGCGCACTGAGCTACGAATCGGTGTTTCCCATTCAAGTTGAAATTTTCCCATATAAACGTATGGATACTTTTGGGTGCATTGGAAATGTTCGATAGACATATGGGAAAATTCCGATATCCGTATGGTATATTAAAAAGTATGGGAGAAATACAATATTGTTGTATGGAAAATTTATGATTATTTCTTACAGTGTACGAATAGCCATGACTGGACGGAAATTAAAATTCTGAATCTTCAAATTCTAACTACATAAAAAGACATAAGGGATTTAACGTAAGCTACAACTATTTTTAGTTTTATAATAAATACCAATTTTTTGTTTAATTTGTCAGCATTATTTTCAACACGGCTCTCAATATTAGCTATTACACGTCCAATCAAATAATCGAGCTAGTCTTTACGAAATAGTAAATAATAGACCTGGAGGAAGAACAAAAAACTATATTAAATAAATAAGTATTTAAATCAAACTAACGAGATATGATTTTAACCTACCAAGTTAAATAATAATAATAATTATTATTATTATTATTATTATTATTATTAGCACCGCATCTTACTACCTGCTCGGGTTGTACGCACTTACGCTAATGTGTAATGGTAGGGTGATTGTGATATGAAATGGAGGACCTACAGTTTAACGTGTATCCGAACCACGGTAGAGCCCTGACATTCCCTACATTCACAAGTTGTGATTATTACACGTCTTGTCAGAGGCGAAGGAAGGGTTTGGTAATCAGATAAATCTGTGCCGGGACCAAGGATTGAATCCCGGACCTCCAGCTCAGAAGTCTGACACCTTTCCCCTGGACCACCAGATAACCGACTAGCAAGTTAAAATAAAGTGTTATGATCGCTCACCTAATCTTGGAAATAACGGATGGATTAGTTTACCCACATCAATGAGCATGTAGGAAAACTTCATGCTAATATGGTTTGGTGTTGAAAGTGATTTGAATCCTGTTTGTCGTAATAAAGTGTTTTTTCTAAATAGTTTTCTACTTTCCTTAAACTCAAATTTGGGCACATTTTCTCTAATTCTTCCTTTCTAATCCTTAAAGAAAATTTGAACAGCCTAAATGGTTGGTGAGAAGTGGTGGAATAAAAACATCTCACTTAAATGTATGTCTATTTATAAATAAAATACATTAGCCTTTATAGAGATTGGAAAAATATAATAAAAAAAGTCTGGTCCAATAGAACGAGATATATCAATGGTCTATCAAGCCCAAGTAACGTGTGGTGACTGTTCATCTAACCTTGACAGAAATGGACGCTTTTGCTAAATATATATGTATATATGTGTGTATGTAACATCAATTAATTGTCTGTTTTGGTTATTTTTTAGCATGGTCTCTTAAGCAAGCGTTCAACTAACAGCTCTTTAAATCGCGTTGCTATTCTTTCCACGAATTAATTAATTCACGAAAACCCGAGTGACTCAATTATAATCCAAAAGGGGAATAATTGCGTCGAATTGAATATTCATTATTTAAATTTAATTGATTCCCCATTTATATCCATGGTTCAATGCTGCTTTTTAATATTGTTCGTCTCAAACCTTTGAAAATAATAAAAGATGAGTTAGGTTTATCAGTGTAGTGAAAATCAATAGGAAATATATTTTTTTAGCTCGTTGGCAGAACTATTTTTACAAATATAATAAACAATAATTGAAAAAGAAAGCTTAAAAATGTCATGTAAAGCAATAAATATTCTACCATAAGATGTAAATTTAATTAACGAAATAAAATTATGTATAACTCATTTAATTTTTCCCTCCACTGTGGCTCGCTACCCATTAAGCTATAGGGCCAACACATGTATACTTTGGTTAGTTGGCTTATAATCATTTTAGAAAGGAATTTATTATATAAAAAAAATTCTACTTTAACCAACTTTCTAAAAACACATTCCTAACTTTATTAGTAATTGCTGTATAGTTCCGTGGTCAGTATTACCATTTTAAAGTTGTCCATTTTTTCTTAAGCTACCTAATTTAAAATTTAAAAGCTTAAGCTGGCATGTATTTTATATTCTTTGTATCAATTATATGTATATTTATAGTCTTTAAACTAATAAAAATCTTAACACACCAACGCGGTGGCGGGCGCGATGGCGATCACGGTTGCACACACAGAAGCGATCAGCTCGCAGCTCAGATCATAAAAAGACCTCACACGATATTACTGTTTTAGGATGGCCATGGTTCTAACCACTCACTTTAATTTGAAGACTGTGATAATATCTTCATAGAAAGGCATACAAATTTTAATAGTATGCGAGTCTATCCGTAACAAGTGAACTAATCTTGGAATAGTTAGGATGTAAATAAGAGGCTTGTATAGGATGTGGATGGAAAGACACATTCATTAGCAAATTATATGTATAAAATATATATATTGCTAACGAGATCTAATTATTATATAATAGAGTTAGGGAATGCCTACCTGAAAAATTTAGGTTTGCTAGGTCGACTGGACTTCGAAATTTTTTCGACTTTGGTTTTTCGAGAACTCTCCCTCCTAAACCCCCCCCCCCCCACACACACACACACACACTATGAGGGGGCCCCACCATGGTATTTTGAGTTACAAAGTTTTCTTAAACCATTTTCGATAAGGGTTTACCTGCCATCAAAATTTCAGTTTCCTATATCATCTGGGCTTCGAGATTTTTTCAACTGGGATCTTTAGCTAATCCCCCATTTTGTGACTCCCATTAGATATTTGTCATTAAGTATGCCTAGTCGTATGTAGCTTCACAATTTCAATGATTCTTTCAATAACACAACTTAGTGTTAATGACGCTGGCAGTGGTCAAATTCGACATGCAGGATCTGACCGCCACAGCGAGGTAGAACAACGAACGCACAGTCCGCAATGTTGCCCTCCGGTTTGCGTTGGTGTATGCACTTACATTAGATAACATAGGTTCCATTTGACCGCCACTTTTCCCGCCACTGCATCCACCACCGCGTTGGTGTGGAGTCCTTTGTAAGTTACTTTATCCTGTGCTCTCCAAAATGCCAAAACAATACCTTCCAATTGGGTGACCTGGTGGTCTAGGGGTAAGGTGTCAGACTTCTATGCTGACGGCCGGGGTTCAATCCTCGGTCCCGGCAAAGATTTATCTGATTACCAAACCCTTCCTTCACCTCTGACAAGACATCTTGTGAATGTAGGGAATGCCAGGCCTCCACCGTGGTTCGGATTCCACGTTAAACTGTAGGTCCTTCATTTCATCTCACAATCACCCTACCATTACACATTAGCGTAAGTGCGTATAACCCGAATGGGTAGTAAGACGCGGTGCTAATAATAATAATAATATAATAAAAACCTTCCAATTAAATTGGCAGGTCATTTTACTCATATACAGGTTCATACATAATGTATATATATAATCATTTCTAATCCATATACACTTACTATAAAGTAGCTATTTATTTAATTAAACTTGATCATTATTAAATATATATCTCCAAATCTATCAAGGTTTAATCCAACTTAGCTTTAACGAAATCGATTAAAATATTTATTCTTTGGCTCAAGCAAAGTCGAATTAAAATGATATAATTAACTAATCGCAATTGTATTTTACTAGACTTCATTATGTTGACTTAAATTTACTTATTGGATTTTTATGTGGCCAAACACACAATAATAAAATTAACATAAATTAACACAACATAAATTGAATTAACTCGTGGTGATGGGATTTAAATATACATATAATGAATTCAGTTTTCTTAACTGTAAATAATAAAATACAAAATATATTATTATTGCCAATTATCTGTCACAAAATTTTATACACTCCCATAAAATTAACCCTAAGACTAATACTCTCAACTATGGCCCCACGGTCTAAGACGTTAGACTTATTTGCCGTCTTCGAAGGTGGTTTTTTACTTTTGATTTAGCACATTGTTTTAAGGTTTTTTTTCCACCTTCTCAACACACTAATGCTGATGCACTTCTTATAAATTATCCCACTAATGCCTACCACTTATATTTAATCGTTCAATAACACATTTATTAACGTTCTAATAAAAATAACAAAATAAACTAGTCAAACGTCGTACGAATGATATATGCGCTCCACATTTCGAAAAATTATAAGTTATATTTCCAAATATTTAAATAAATGAAGATATAATTATCATAGCTCTCGGATACAGCAATCATTGACATC